>CAWVNO010002356.1:0-21000 GCA_963930645.1 Salticus scenicus
TATCCATTGTCCGAAAGCGACCCTTCATATTTTGCACACATTTACAATGAAGGACATTACTTTTTATTGCTCTTTTACAAAAGAGACCCCCTTCTCATGCAATTATCGCACCAGGAGGTTTGTGATCTTCGAATGCAGCCAGCGTCGATCTCCTAAACCACATCAAAGAAATATCAATAGAGCCGACTTGCAGCTTTCTAAAGTTGCCAGTCTCTGAAGGGTCCTTTACAGGTATACATTATTTCCTCACTTGGTGGCGAGCATTACATCCTAAATAGTTGATGTGTATTATGTCACTGTTTGCCTGTGTGTAAAAGGTCTTGACTTTCCGGTGTGTATCACGTCTTCATTTGCCTGTATGTATCACGCCTTCATTTGCCGGTGTGTGTCACGTCTTCATTTGCCTGTGTGCAAAAGGTCTTGACTTGCCGGTGCGTATCTTCATTTGCCTGTGTGTAATAGGTCTTGATTTGTCGGTGTGTATCACGTCTTCATTTGCCTGTGTGCAAAAGGACTTGACTTGCCGGTGTGTATCACGTCCTCATTTGCCTGTGTATAAAAGGTCTTGACTTGCCGGTGTGTATCACGTCCTCATTTGCCTGCGTGTAAAAGGTCTTGACTTGCCGGTGTGTATCACGTCCTCATTTGCCTGCGTGTAAAAGGTCTTGACTTGCCGGTGTGTATGATGTCCTCATTTGCCTGTGTGTAAAAGGTCTTCAATTGCCGTTGTGTATTAAGTCTTCGTTTGCAGGTGTGTATTATGTCCTCGTTTGTCAGTGTGTATTACGTCCTATCTCAGCACGTGTGTATTATGCCGTTGTTTGTCGGTTTGTATTATGTCCTAGCTTGCCAGTGTGTATTATGTCTTAACTTGCCGCTATGTATTCGTCTCAGTTTGTCGATGTATGTTATAAGTTGGTTTACCAATCTGCATTATGTTCTTGAATGTCAGTTTGTATTAGCACAATTTTCTTACTTGATATTTTTACCAACAGGAAGCACTGCGAAACACTTTTAAATTATTTTTAAAACTATTCAATCACTTAAACACATAATGTATCTTAATCTCACTCAAATTCTTTCATTACAACACATTCAGTTAAGATTCTTGATGTTATGGGGCACTGTAAGCATTTTATCACAATAAAATCCTAATTTCCCACCATGTGATGAACATACTTAATCATGTGTGCGAAATAATATTTATAATAGATTATAAATTCGTATTTTGACCACCAGAGAAGCTGTAACACACTCTCAAATATGATGAAAACCATACACTCACATAAACAAGCAATATATTCTAATCTCAAACAAACCCTTCCAATACAACACTGTTAATACATTTTTCCCATTAGGGGGCGCTGTAAATTATCTTAACCATAGCCTTCTAAACTAGATGCCTTCCGCGTGGCTTGAAAACTTTGTGGTAGGCAGCGCCACCTGGTACAGATTGTGCGACTTTTTTTATTCAACAGCCACCAAAAATTTTTAAAGTGTGATTTGATATACATAAAAGGCGAATAGAATCGAAGAAACGTCGATTATATATATCATATATCACTTATAAAAATTATTGGTGACAGTTGAATAAAAAAGTCGCGCAATCTGCACCAGGTGGCGCTGTTTACCGTTTGAACTCTTGCCAAGTTTCCGAGCCACGCGGAAGGCATCTAGTTTAGGAGGCAACGTATTAACATCAAAGAAATCTCAGCTTCAAATTATACAATATCAACAGGCTTACAATACAATATACTTAATATTGTGTACGAAATTTCATTTATTCATAATAAATTATAAAGTGGTATTTTGATCACCAGAAGCCACTTTGAAACTCATTAAAATACTACTAAAACTATTCACTTGTATTATAAAAACTATTCACATAATTACAAATACTTCCATTACAACACATTTAACAAATTTCTTTTTCCCGAAAACTTTAGGCGGCGTTTAATTCGCCATCGTGCATCGTCACAGAGTCACTTAGCAAGTCTAAGCGTTATTATTATTGTAAAATATTTTTTTAAACTATGTGCAATATGTATAATGTGAATTGTACCATAACATAAAAAAAAAAAATCTTCATGTCCTCATTTGATTGTGTGTATCAACATAGTCAATGTCCTCATTTGATTGTAAAATTACAAAGTCCCCAGTTGATTGTGTGTATCGAGTTCACTGTGTGTGTTGCGGTGTATTGAGGTCCCCATTTAGACGGTAAAAATACATATTAAGAAATATTGAGAAATTTTGGAATTTTAAGAAAAATCAAAGCTGATTCATAATTGAATGAGTTTTATTAATAGTTATTTATCAAAAATATGCTTTTAAGTCAATTATTTACGAAGTCCCCGATTGGCGGTGTATACACATAGTCCTCAGTTTGCACGTCTTGCCAACCTGTGTGTGTGTGTGTGTGTGTGTGTGTTAAAAATAGATTTAACAAGTTTTCATGATGGTTGATACTTTTTACGTGAGCTAAAGATTATAATTATTAAATACTTTTTAACTTCATAAAACTACATAATAACTTTAGAATCTTCCACAGTCAGGTTCACAGTACACGATCCTGTTTTAGCGGCAGTGTTAAGGAATCCTTAAATATTGTTCTATTGATAAAATGATTATTTTCATGATGGTTGATACTTTTTACGCAAGAGAAAGAGTATAATTATTAAATAATTTTAAAATCATAAAACTGCATAATAACTTCAGAATCTTCCATAGTCAGGTTCACAGTACACAATCCTGTTTTAGCAGTAGTATTAAGAAATCCTTAAATGTTGTTCTACTGATAGAAATATTATTTTCATGATGGTTGATACTTTTTCCGCGAGAGAAAGAGTATAATTATTAAATACTTTTTAATTCCTAATAAAACTGCATAATAACTTTAGAATCTTCCACAGACAGGTTCATAGTACACGATTCTGTTTTAACAGCAATGGTCAGAAATTTTTAAATGCTATTCTACTGATAAAAAGATCATTTTCATGATGGTTGATATACTTTTTACGTGAGATAAAGAGTATAATTATTAAATACTTTTTAAACTCATAAAACGGCATATTAGCTTTAGAATCTCCCACAGAAAGGTTCACAAAACACGATTCTGTTTTAGCAGCAGCGTTAAGAAATCCTTAAATGTTGTTCTACTGATAGAAAGATTATTTTTATGATGATCAATATCTTTTTTTTTCCGCTACAGGAAGGATATAATTATTAAATACTTTTTAAATTCATAAACTGCATATTAACTTTAGAATCTTCCACAGACGGGTTGACAGTGCACGATCCTATTTTAGCAGCAGTGTTAAAGAATCCTTAAATGTTTTTTGCTTATAAAAAGATTATTTTTATGATGGTTGATACATTTTCTGCGAGAGAAAGAGTATAATTATTAAATACTTTTTAAATTCATAATAAAACTGCATAATAAATTTAGAATCTTCCACAGAAAGGTTCACAATACACGATTCTGTTTTAGCAGCAGTGTTAAGAAATCCTTGAAAATTGTTTTATTGATAAAAAGTTATTTTAATGGAATATTGAATATTTTAATTAGATGATTATTACGCGAGTTGCTTTGAAGTTTTTATTTATTTATTAAATATTAATATTTAATTAATTTATTATTCTAGTTTGATAAATTTTTGAACACACTGTTTACAACATTGTTAACATTTATCACCTGTACGTAGTATAACTCAAAAATGTAAATTTAATATAAATTGCTTTACAAAATTAAAATGTTGTTTAATTTTATTTAAAAAAATAATAATAAATAAAACCTCCTCAATAACTTATTATTGTACAGTGGATGTTTGACGTCTTATGGACAGACGAAAACCACTTTGCACTACATGGGGACGTTAACACGTACAATAGCGGCATTTGGGCGATACCGAATCCCCGTGAATACGTTCTCCTCATGTAACAGTTTAGTGTGGTTTCACTGCCTCTTTTGTTGTCGACCCTTTCTTTTTGAAGAGCAATGCCTGAAATCTGGCTGGAAAACATGCACAGTGACTGTTGAACGGTACCTCAGTCTTTTGCGTGAAAACATTGTGCGAGCATTACAGGCAAGAGGTGTGCTTTCTACAGTAAATTTCATGCAAGGTGGTGCCCTGCCCCACGCTGCCCCTTCATAGTAAAGACATTTCTTTTGAGAATGTTTGTTGAAGACTCAAGACCGAGTGATAAATCGAGGCTGTAAGAACAAATGCCCCCCACGGTCACCAGACTTGACTTCTGCAGATTTTTCTCTGTGGGTTTATTTAAAGTCGCTGGTGTACCGGTACGTCCCTTCCACACTGACGGAACTTAAAGACGTCATTCAGCAAACCGTGTCTGGGATTCATTCAAACATGCTGTATTCAGCTGTCATAGGTATTGTGACTTGACTTACTTGATCCATACAATGTGGCGGAGGTCATGTTCAACAACTTCAGCTTAAATAAATCTTTGAAAATGTAAAATTGAATTGGTATTATTTCTGCTCATTATATTTTAATGTGTGACTCATTTGCATTAAGTTGCTTAACATATTCAACATCAGCGCCACCTATCGGTCATATTTTGAACTTCTTTCCCCTTAAAAAAATTATAAAAATAAAATAAAATAAAAAGTAAATAAAAATTCACCCTCTTTCTGATGTCATTCGTGCAAACTGCACTTTTTTTTTATCATCATTTGTTCTTTTTTATTAAATTTTTAAAATTTTCATGAACTTTTGGCTCACCCGGTATATATGTACATCTGTCTATCTACGTAATATTTTTTGTAGATTCTAATAAATACATTTATGACGATCGACATTCAACTTTTGAAGGGGGGGGGGGGGGAGGTCATAAAAGTAGCATCCGCTAGAAACTTCAATTGCAAAAATTTAATTTTTTCTTTTCTAAAAAATTGTGTTAACACAAATTTTAAAAAAGGAATATATTAGATATGTGAAACAGAGTACCCATAAGTAAAGTTAATCATGTAAGTAAACTTATAAAGTTCTGTTGTAAAAACGTATTTTAGTTTTAAACAATTACAAAGTTTATAGAATTAGACTTAACAAAATTTTCAAAATTTAATTTATTTTTAGTGTCATCTTTGTGTTAAATAGCTTATGAAATTATATATATATATATATATATATATATAGATAGATAGATAGATGGTGTGAAAATAATTTTGAAATAATTGCGCTAATTAGTCTATGATGTTAAACAGAGAAAGTACGTATAAAGGTTTTTATAATTTTAATTTGATGATATCTGTTGGAACCTGTTAACATGGATGGTTAGTTGGTTGATTGGGTTTTAAGTCACACTAGTGCTGCGCAATGGGCAATTGGTGAACCTGTTAATATTGTTGTAGTTTGTAGGATTTTAAGGCCGATTGATTACGCTAGAATTCTATGGCATATAGGTGGAATGTCCTCCGTGGGGTTTGGGGACTTTCTAAGTGGTCCTAGCCCATATTTACACGAGTTTCGGAGATGACTACGGAAAACACCGAACGGCTACGTCAATGAACGCGACTTGGAATCGAATCTGGCACCTCCTATCTGTGAGCGCAGAACCGCTCGGCTGCTGGTGTCACCCCCCTTCCCTGTTAATATGGACTCAGCGCTTATAAAGCTCACAGCGCTTATGAAATGAGTCATATTGTACCAACAATTTATGATGCTGTGTCAATTAATTTTTTTTTTCTTTTAAATATTTTATTATCATTTATCTTTAATTGAATTTCCTAATCTGATTGTTTTTTACTATTCCGGTGATTAGAAAATCCTATAGATAATCAATATTGGGGGGGAAAAAAAGAAAGAAAGAAAGAAAGAAAGAAATCTATCCTTAACTTTTGTTTACAAATTGCTCATTATTTTATATTCAATAAAAACGAAAAAAAAAAAAATTCCATCGACTTTAATTTACATAAATCGGTATGTAGTAGGACTTTTTATTAAAAATACATTTTAATTGGTCAAAAATACTTTCCTTTCATTTTTACATTTACAGCAGGATAATGAATTTTATCAATACAAATTTTATCTTCTCTTAATTCAATTCAAATTACGTTTAATTTCTCAAAAACTAATTATACTAATTTTAATCTGTTTTTGGTATTAAAAAAAAAATGAAATATTGATAAAAATTGTATTGGAATAAGATTTTTTTTTCATGAAATACTCGTATCGAAAAACTACGAATTATTGATGTAAGTTATAATAATAATTAATGGGGAAAAACTACTCAATAAATCAATTATACAATAAATTTATTTGTAACAAAGACTGCGATAGTGATAATAGTGTCTAAACGATAAATAACTGAATGTTATATTTTTTAGATTCATGAGGGAAAAAAATTTAAAATAATGATTTATTAGAGTTTATTATAACAAATGCTTAATGTATTAAAAATGAAAATTAAATAAAAAATGTCTACAATAAGAAAAATCTGGAGTGACTCCACTCGACTTTCCGAACATAGAGTAATTAACAGTTTTGTAGATAAAGTAAAGAAAGAGGAGTTGTTAAACAAACAAAAGAGAGTAAACTATAATAGAGTGAATGAATATTTTTCTCTATATATTACACGATGTTTTATTTAACGCTACTGAACTTTGAGCCCATAGAGAAAAATGATAAAGAATTTTTCGTTGTGTCCCTGTAAAAACCTATAAATGCTAGAATCACCAAAATTCTTATAGTTAGTGCAACAGTGATTCATAATATTCATATAAATTTTCAGCTCAATTGAATAAGGCGTTTAGATGCTGTCGCACTTTAAAAAATTTGGTCTCATAGGCCATAATGATAAAGAATTTTTCTTTGTGTCCCTGTAAAAAAACTGTAAGTGCTAGATTCACCAAAATCTATACAGTTGGTGCAAATGCGACCTATAACATGTGTACAATTTTTTTGCTCAGATTAATAAAGCGTTTAGACGCTATCGCACTTTTAAAAATTTGGCCCCATAGGCCATAATGATAAAGAATTTTTCCTGGTGTCCCTGTAAAAAAATATAAGTGCTAGATTCACCAAAATCAATAGGATTCGTTCTATGGTGACTTACAATATACGTACCAACTTTCAGCTTATTCGAACAAAGCGTTTAAACACTAGCGTGTTCACTCACAGACATACACACACATATATACACACATATATACACACATACATACACACACACATACATACATCATCGTAAAAATAGTGAAAACGGACTCAGGGGACCTCGAAACGTATAGAAACATCAAAATCTCAAATTCGGATTTTTGACATGATTACAATAATTTCCTCACTGTAGTGTTCGGAAATTAATAAATTAACGAAATTATTCTAATGAGTATCATTAAGACGAACGACACCCATGTTTGTAAAGAGAGAGAGATAATAAAACAGCTTAGAAGTACAGTTGCAAAAATTTTGTTTTTCATATTGTAAAGGAATTGCATTAACACCAAATTAATATACATATATATTTAATATGAAAAACTGAGTATCCATAAATTAAGTTAAACATTAAATAAACTTAAAAAAGTTCTGGTGTCAAATCTAATTCTAGATTTTAAAAAGTACAAGGTTTATAGAATTAACCTTAACAAAATTTTCCGTGTTTAATTTTTCCCTAGTGAGAGGTAGTGTTAAATAGCTTATGTAATAAAAAAGAAGAAAAACAGAAAAAAGAATCCTGTGTCTAAACAATCTTAAGTATTTGTGCTATTATACTATGATGCTAATTAGAGAAAATGCCCAAAGAAGTTCTTATAATTTTCATGTTGATCATATCTGTTAGAACCTGATAATATAGAGTGAAAAATTATGGAGTTCACAGTACTTCGTGGAGTGAGACAACATTGTACCGACAATTTCTGATGCTGTGCCAACAAAAAATACAAAAGTAAAAAATCTTGATATATATATATATAGTGCTTTTAACTGATATCTGCTTGTTAAATTTTTACATGCGTCTCGTTTATTATAACTTTGAGTTGCATCTTTTCCAGTAATATTTAAGTAATTTTGAATTATTATTTGTAGTGGTGAGCTTATTTTGATCTACGATTTTAAATGGTTTTGGATTATCATTTTTAGTGAACTGTTTTATTTTGTTCATCGTTTTTTCTGGTTTTACTATAGGTGATACAAAGAAATTCTTCGCTTTTGCTTTCTTTGTGACAGAAAAACAACCCTTTTTTAGCATATTTGCATTCTACCAGGCCCCTGAAAACGTTAGAATGCGAATAATGCTTTTTTCTCATTCCAATTTCCAATAATTCATTTCGATTTTACTTTATTTCTTTTTTGGTCTGATTTGGGTAGTCTTCGCTAATGATCTGAATAATTGTTTTAATAGTGAAATTAAATCATCTTTAAATTTCAAATTTTTGCACTGATAATATTGTATATATATATATATATATATATATATATATATATTAGTAGTATTTTGATTCAGTTTCATAATTTAATCGATCTGTTCTATTCTGATGATTAGAAAACATGATAGATGTTCATTATTGAACATTTTGATCCATTTCCGTTATCGGAACATTTTTCAAAAAATCTATCATTAACTTTTATTAACAAATTGTTCATTATTTTATATTCAATAAAAACAAAATATCTCATCGAAAATAATTACATACATTAGTATATAGTATGATTTTTTCCTAAAAACACATTTTTAATGTGTAGAAAATACTTTTTTTTCACTGAAAGGCGAACAAATCTATAAAATTTGAAAACAAAAAACTAAATCTGAGCATTAAAAATTGCTTACATTTACGATCGGATAGTTAATTTAATCAATACGAATTTCATCTTTATCTAATACAATTCAAATTACATTTGAATTCTCAAAATGAATTACGCTAATTTTAATCTGTCTTTGGATATTGAAAAAAAATGAAATATCGACAAAGGTTGCATTGGTAGAACTTTTTTTCCATGAGGTACTCGTATCGAAAAAAACTATGAATTATTGATTCGAATTATAATAATTAATGGGGAAAACATTATTCAATAAATCAATTATACAATAAATTTATTTGTAAGAAAGACTGTGATATTGATAATAGTGTTTAAATGACAAATAATTGGATGTAATTTTTTAACATTCATGAGGAGAAAAAAAATATTGAAAAACAATGATTTATTGAGTTGGTTAAAACAAAACTTAATGTAGTAAAAATGATTTTTTTTTTTTTTTTCTCTAATAAGAAATAAACTAAAGAAATTGTCGATTGACTTGACTGAAGAAATCTGTTAATGGAAATTCATTGGCAGCATGTTTTTAACGCATTACGTTATATACATTTTGCCTAATAAAGGTTTCGCAGTACCAGTTAAAGAAATTAAAGGACTATGATAAATAAATTTAAAAAATGCGATTGTGCAAAGTTTAGAGATAAACATACTAGGTAGAGAGCGAAGAAAACAGCTGCTTTAAAACTCACAGCAAAAGATTCTGTATATCATACGTCCATTTTTTCAATGTTGCTACAAAATAAAGAATATATATATATATATATATATATATATATATATATTTTAATGGTTTTTATTTTGCACATTTATTTACTTAGTGGTTATTGCTGAACAATTTTTTTATTAAAAAGTTTTCAGATTCCTTTTATTCACTGATTGATAATATTTAATGAAAGAGAGAGAGAGAGAGAGAGAATAACAGAAGCAGAGTTTGCAGATTTTTATAATTTATTTCGGAGCAATTTCATCCCCGCCTTCTCTTCGCATCAGAAATTTTGTAGAATATAACACTTTCGCGACCGCATGTTTTTGTCTTTTTCACAGTAAGATCCGCACTGTGGGCGTTATTTTTTTCAGTTACAATATTTCAGAAAAAAAAATATATATAATAATACCGTATTCAGATTTATATTACAAATGGATGTACATTATAGTTATACTTTTTCTAATCAAAGTATTTATATCCATAGCTTATTGATAGTACAGATATGAATATTGGGTATATTTTAAAGAAATAAATAACATACAAATTGCAAAAAAAAACGCCCACTTTTGGAGAGAGATTTTCAAATGACGTGAATATACGCATAGTCTCCTAAACTAGATGCCTCCTGTGTGGCTCGGAAACTTGGCGGTAGACAGCGTCTGCTGGTACTTTTTTATTCAACAGCCATCAAAAAATTTTAAAAGTGGGATTTGATATACATAAAAAACGAAGAAAGTTGAAGAAACATCGATTATATATATCATATATCACTTCTTAAAATTATTGGTGACAGTTGAATAAAAAAGAGCGCAATCTGTACCAGGTGGCGCTGTCTACCGCTTAACCCTTTCATGCGCGGTGGGATGTATATATCCCACCTAATTTCACTTCCCAACTGGAAGAATTCATCTCAGAAATTTTTTAGAAAAAAAATACGTTTGTAACATATCAGAAAAGGCCGGTTTTTTTTTAACCTTAAATTTCAAAATTTCTTTTACTTTAATTTAGTTCACGAATTCCGGTGGCAGTGTAATTTAAAGGATCCGAATTGTCTTGCGCCGGAAAGGGTTAAACTGTTGCCGAGTTTCCCAGCCACGCGGAAGGCATCTAGTTTAGGAGGCAATAATCTACGCCAGCGGTCGCGAATGTGTTAATATATGACAACGATTAATGAGGGAAAAATTATTCTTTAAAATTTCCGGTGTGAAAAAAGGGCGGGGCTAACAATGCTCCGGAATAAATCATGAAAGTTGGCAACTCTGATAAAAGGCATCGGCAGAAGCTCTATACACAGGCGACTAGGAATGCTGACCGTTTCTCTGTCAGTATATTAATAATTAGAATAAAAACAGTAAATAAAAGTTTAAAAAAAAAAAGTAAAAAATATTTAATGATATAAAATATTGAAAAAGGCTCAATAGACTGATCCGTTTCAATAGACCAATGCTCAATCCGCTTTTTTTTTTGGGGGGGGGGGGAGGGAGGGTTCGAGACTAAATCATATCATTTTGATTCTCTATTTCCCTGTGAATTTCCCCATGTGATACAACAATTCCCTATAGGATACAAAATTTCCCCATACAATACAAATAAAATTCTCCCTGAAGTGGTCACATGTGAACGGTTTTATGACGTAACATGGATAAAGTGCATTCATCTAATTATAATTATGTTTTTTATTATAGTTAAATTTGTTAAATAATTTTTATTATAGTTATATAGTTAAGTTATTTCCAATAGCATTACCCCTACAGATATTTAAAAATCAACAGTCGTAATTTTTAATTCAAATGCAAATTTGTGAATTACATGTAGTTTTATATTCATAAAGTTTTTTAAAAAACAATTAGATTTATCAACAATTTGAATATCAATGTATAGATGATAAATGTGCAACCCTTCCTGAAATTGTTGCAGATCTGAATGCTGGGGCATCAACAAGTGTCAGCGTATGATCTGTTCAACGAATCATGACTGATATAATCTTTCATAGACGAAAGCCTAATCGTGTTCCTTCAGGTGTACCGTTTTTTTTTTTTTTTTTTTTTTTTTGGCTCTTCAGTGTAAATATATATCCAATTCTGAGTAGTAGTTGCTGAGATACAGTCGCCACATAACTTTTGGCCTACACACTTTGACAGATGGACAAACAGATAGATATTTTCTAAAAATTGTCAAATCCTGTTCTGGACCTCTCAAAACATGTAAATCCCTCGAAAACTGGAAGATGAAAATTTTTACAAATCCAATATTTCCTTCTATTAAATATAGAATAAAGTAATATTCCGGGGAATGACAGCACGAACAAGCAGGCGAAGAAATATGATAGATATTTTTTAAACTTTGTTAGGAAGTATTAAAAATAGTATTCTCATGCTTCACCATGCAAAAAACATTTATTTGCTCTTTCTTTCTTCTTTATAAAAAACTTTTTTAAAAAATCAGCAGTTTCTACTACGCAAAAATCAATGCAGAAATCAACAGCGCTGAACTTCCCCAGCAAGTGACAGATTGATTACCTTGATGACACCTACTGTGACATTCAGGCGGCAACACGTGTATTCCGAAATTGAAAAGCCATTAAGGACGTCCCACTGCGCAATTTAAATGTTGTTTCTTGAATTTGATGCGTTTATTTTTGAAGAGCAAATGAGATATAAATGAGTTCAGATATTCAAAAAAAAAAAAAAAAAAAAAAAAAGAGACAATTAATTACTATTTTTGATAACTATTCGAATCTAAAGGTGAATAATGTAATGTTTTTTTTTCTATACTTAATAGAAGAAAGAGTTCGATTCGTGAAAATTTTCGACTTTAGCTTTTCGATGGATTTACACGTTTTGAGAGATCCATAACAGGATTTTAGCATTTTTAGAAAATGTTTGTCTGTGCATAGCCTCCTAAACTAGATGCATTCCGCGTGGCTCGGAAACTTGGCAAACAGTTCAAGTGGTAGACAGCGCCACCTGGTACAGATCGCGCGACTATTTTATTCAACAGCCACCAAAAAAATTTTATAGTGGGATTTGAGGTGAACAGAATCGAGGAAATGTCGATTATATATATCATATATCATTTCTTAAAATTATTGGTGACAGTTGAATAAAAAAGTCTTGCAATCTGTACCAGATGGCGCTAGCTACCGCTTGAACTGTTGCCAAGTTTTTGAGCCACACGGAAGGCATCTAGTTTAGGAGGCTATGGTCTCTGTGTGTGAGACAAACATTTTGTGACGACTGTATCTCCGAAACTACTGCACAGAATTAGAGATACATTTGTATGTGGATGCACCTTGACCAAAATTAGTACCTATGAAATTTCGATGTCAATCTCTCAAATTTGGCGTTACTATACAGCGCTTTCCGCAATTTAAGGGAAGCTATATCTCAGGAACTACTGCACAAAGTTGCATATATACTTATAAATAAATGTACCTTGACATAAATTAGCGCTTATCACCTTTTAATTATCACTCTCAACAGGTGTCGCTGCTTACAGTGATTTCCGCAGTTTAAAGGAAGGCTATATCTCAGATTCCATCGCGTATAATAAAACAAAACTTGATATGTGAAAAGGCCATTATGAGAAATTATGTTAATTCAATTTGGGTGCAAATCAGCCAATAGGTGGTGCTGTTATACTGCAATTTTACCGAGAACGGGAAAGCTATATCTCAACTTCTATGGCATACAACTGTATGAAACTTGGCATGTGAGATAACCATTATTAAAAAAAACATATTTAAGATGTTATATGTAGAGACAAAAACTCTCTTTCTTTGAATATTTAGCGCTATTTTTCTCTAAGATAGAAATGCATTCATCATGGTAGGTAATTTTAGTAAATTATTTATACAAAGTGAATTGTGTCTAGGAAAATATGGAAGAGAGTCTTGTGATGGCCATGATATATTAGTTTTCTTTTTATCTATGCCCGTTATGTAACTTTAAGTAATATAAGTAAAAAAAGCGTTATTTGTGTTTTGATTTGAATGTTCTACAGGTATATTTTTTAAATAGCAATTTAATCGTTAAAAATTCCTAGTGATTAATTTGCACTACTTCTAATTCTATAAACTTTTGCAATTTTTTTATTACATTAAATAAGGCAAAAATTTCTGTTGAAACACAAAGACAATATTTAAAAACGTAAACAAGTAGTTAGCTGAGTTTTACACAATTATATAAAAAATTCTGATTATCACTCTTTCCCTATAAAATAATAAATATACAAAGATTTACTTGGTATCACTAAATAACGTGTTCACTTGATGTCACTAAATGACTCCACCTTGCTTACTACTACTAAGAAATCTTAACTATCAAGAAATGTGGTAAGTGCAATAGATTTGTTTCTAAATATCATATCACTATCACAATAAAAACAATGTAACAACTGTAGAAATAGTTAACATGATTAATCTGAGCTTGAACATTTAGCATTCGAAATCCTAATCATAATGTGATTTAACTATCATTTTGTTTTTAAAGTGAATTGTTACAATTCCATTTTTTACCTTTTCCTTCATGTTGGAGTCTCCTGAATCCAAAAAAGTGTTTAGCGATTGATATGTGTGTGTCCGTTATAAATATAGTTGAAGAACAAACAGTAATAGGATGCCCAAACTTGGGATTTTAAATCTGTATATTAAATAGGGATGCTACACTAAATTTTTCGTTGAGATCAAGCAAATGTTTCGTATACAGATACATTCAAGATAATTAAAATGCATTATGTTCATAGGCAAAATTTCTTGTAAGTACAGTTTCACATCTAACACTAATTAAAATGAAATGAACATTCAACTTTTATACGTATTAAAGCATGTTTCGTGTAGAATATGGTATCAAAATCATTCACCATTCGTTAACAAGGCTACAAAAACAAATTTAAATATATAGTTTAATATGCCTAAAAATTGCTGGAAGTGCATTTCAGCTCTTTTTTTTTTTTTTTTTTTTTAATATAGGACTATATTTATGTACATAATGTAATGTGTACATAATTTATAGACGGCATACAGGGCTATCCAAAAATTAGTGAAATCGCTCTTTTTTATTGAAGGTAATTGGTCAAAGTGCTTTACTTTATTTTGCTATCTCCAAAACACTGTTTAGGAATGAAAATTAATTCCTCATACTCATAAAATAAAATAGTATTCTTTTGAGTGGAATTTTCAGTTCCAGTTTTTTTGTATAATTATATATTTTGAGGTTCCCTGAACACTAAAGCTAAGTTTTTAAAGGTTGGTTTATATATATATATATATATATATATATAGATAGATAGATAGATCTGTTACAAGCGTATCTTAAAAACAAATAATTACAGGCAATTCAAATGTTGTATTTTTAAGTTATATGAGGTTTCTACTTAAAACGTTCAAATAAGATTGATAAGTTTCAAGGGGTGATGTGGGTGAACGCTGTTTGAATATTTTTGAATAAGCTTTTAAATTTAATAACAGCCTTGAATTATATGTGAACGGAAATAATATATTTAAACTTGGCGGTATCCCCATCCCCACACACGCACAGAATTATATGTTAAATAAAACTGCTTCTAATCCTAAATTGAATTTTTTTAATGAGTTTAATCCGTCTCATTTACAATATTTTTTTATCTTACTCCTTATTTTGCAATCTTTTTTTTTTTTCAAAAACCATCTTGCATTAATATTATGGCATAGCAATTTTGTCGTTATATCATCACGTCGGAATTTCTTGGAACTCACTTACTTCATGGCCCCGATCATGTCGATCATGAAACTCGTCTCCATGTATTTTTCTTCTTCAGGTGGAGGTAAGCGATGGTTGCGACTACCGTAGGTACTCCATTAAGTAATGATAATGATGATGACCTTTATAGTATTGAGATTCAGGGAAAGAGAAAATCGAGTAGCCACCAGATTATTTTTCTATGGGCACAACTCTTATATACAGAGTGATTCAAAACCCAAAGTGCAAAATTTATGGGAGGTAGGGTACATCATAAGAATTAAATAATTATAGGATAAAAACTTTTTATGTACTATGTTTTTAAATCTTCTGTTGAATTATAGCTATAGAACTATCCTAGCAATTTATCAATGCGTATAAAAAATTTTAAATTAATAAGGACGTCAATTTTTGTGAGAAGCATAATTTAACTTTTTACAATTTTTTAACGTTCACGGTTAATTAAATGTATTCATTTTTATGTCGAAAGAAAATGAATTCGTATTTTTTTTTTTTTTTTTTTTTTTTTTTACAACAATTAAACTATAGCTAATATTTTAATGGCTATTTTTAAAGCTATTAGGATGTTATTATTTTCATATTTTAATTAATTAAAAGAAAACAAATAGGAAATTCGAAAATCGGGCTTCGAAGTATTGTGTTGTCATCAGGTTCTGAGCTATTCTGAAACTTCCAAATGTCTAACTTGTAGGGAAGTTAGTTAATAATTGGTTACAAGATTTGTACCGGACAAACAAGAATCGAAGTTAATAAAAACATGGTAAAAAATTGAATTGGAAACACCAATCTAAAATTCAAAATTTCACCAAGTAAAATTTTGAATTTTACAACCTCAAAATAAATTTTAAAAACTAAAAAAAAAATACATAAAATAAAACAAAATAAAGAATTGAAAACGAGATATGTGCTTTAAAAGTTATGAATTTTCTGAATGCGAAAATATCACTTCAAATTATGCTTTATGCAATAAATAATAACAAAGAATATTTCCCCCTTAAGGTTGACATGGAATCCCTATGAACTTCACGCTCATTGATAGAGAGAGAGATCCTCAATTGATATATTTGACAAATGTTCCTGTACAATACGAATGAATATAAACAAAAATTTAAACTTTGTTTCCATAATTTAATCGCTTTTATTTATACAAGGAAATAGAATTTAATGAACTTGTGCTTTTTTAAATCGAGCCTATTAATTGCTTATTTCCAGAAACTATTTGTAAAATACTTTCTCTAATGTTTTATTTTATTGCGGGCTCATACTTCTTAGTTTTTCTAAACCATTGTTTATACTTTCTTCCCTAACTCTAATGTATTTACTTTTGCAAATGAGATTTTAATGACTTCTGAATTTTGAAAGACAGATTGGTCGTTTTTATCGTACCAAGTATATTTATAAATATTTTCCAAGAATATTTTTTAAAAACTAAAAGTAAGATTCATTTTGTTTTTTTTATATAAGTGTAATTATTTTAGATTACATGGGAAGTTTAATGCCAATAAAAGAGTTAAGTATTATTTTTAATTGGTAATTTATTAAAATATATTTGCATACTAATCATTAGGCAAAAATTGTACACTTTGTATTCTTTATTTAAATAACTTTATAACAAAACTAAATGCCTTTAAATAATATGCAAAATTTTACACTTTGTTTCATTATATTTATTTTACTTTATTTATTTCTATTTAAAAAAAAATAGATATATATACATCACATTGAAAGTTTCAAATTATGAAATGCGTTAGTTGTAAGTTTTTTTAAATTTATCTATTATTATATGAATACTTGTTACTGATTAGGCGAAAATGTAGTTTTTTGCATTTATCACTTCAAATGCTTTTTACTTTGACAAAACAATATAACATTTTTTTTAAAAAGCTGTATAATTTAAAATGTTATCTGACAACTGAAGAGTTTACTGAAACTAAAATAAAATTAAGGTTACTGCATTTTGAGACCATAGAAAATGTAATTCCAGTAACACATTGTGTCAGTTATGTTAACTCATTATATGAGATTTATATTAAAACATTTCGTGGGAAAAATATTTTTGAGTGAAAATATTACTCTTATATATAAAAACAATTAAAAACTAGTATGTTGTGGCCACCAGAAGACTTTCTTCTATATAATCTGGTACAAAATATTTATTAAATTATTATTTATTAAAATTATTTTCCATTATCAATGCAGACGATTTTTATCTCAGGGAAGTACAATACTAAATGTCGAAAGTCAATTTTGTGCCAACATCTGACGAAATGCAATTTTTTTTTTTTTTTTTTTTTTTTTTTAACCTAGGATTTTTTTTTTTTTTTTTTTTTTTTTTTTGTTAAAAATGAAAAATAAAATGAATAAAATTGCTTCAAATTATCACGCATCTACGGTGTTTAACCGTTCGTTTTAAAGGTATTGACTTGTTCTTTTGAAAGATACCCATATTGAAAATTCACTCGCGCCGGGGGGTACTTCCCCAGGAGAGAGGAGCGTTGCTCCTACATATACACACATTTTTTCCTAGTTTACCACTACTATCATTAACAATTCATATTAATTTTACAATGATGCGTCAAAAATAACTCTCAATATGTATTTTTATAGGAACTTTTGTCGTATTTTGCAATGTTAAAAGATTAGAAAAATTTGAATCACAGCGCCACCTGTGGAGCAATTGATCTCCAAATGTAATCAGCCCTAGTTTTGGCCAAGGTCCAAATAAATACCAAGTTTGGTTAAATTTCGTTAAATGGTTCGAGAGATACAGCGTCCACAAAATTTGTGATACACAAAGACAGACACACAGACTTACAGACCCACGGACAGACATTTTCTAAAAACAATCAAATCGTGTTCAGGACATCTCAAAACGTGTAAATCCGTCGAAAACCGGAGTTCGAAAGTTTTCATGAATTCAATACTTTCTTCTTATGTATAGAGAGAAAATAAAATAAAAGAGAGCAATGGGAAGCGAATTATTTTAATTATAAGTTTAAATTAGTATGGTGTGAGCATCACAAGACATTCTTCCGTATTTTCATACGCAAATCCATGCAGTAGAAATGCTTTACTAAGTTATTATTTATTAAATGTCATATGAAATTTATTTTCATGATAAAAGAAGACGATTTAAACCTCAGGAAATCATAACATTGAACGTCGAATGAAAGTCAATTTTGTGCTAATAGGTGAGAGAAAGGCTTTATTTTATTTACTGACTATTTAATGAAAAAAAAAAAAATTAAAAAGTCACAAACCTATGGTTCAACCAATCGCTTTAAAGTTACTGATGATTTCTTTTTAAAAATACCCATATTGAAAATTTACACACAACGGGAAGGGGTTGGCGATGCTCCTATATTTAAAGATACTTTTTTCTAATTCACTAATACGATCATAAATATTTAATTATTTTTTATTTTCATACTGAAAAGTTAAAAACTATTCTCATTATGCACATTTTATGCGAAATTTTGTGCTATACTGCCGTACTGAAAATTGTGAAAGAATAAGATGACGACGCCCCCTGTTGAGCGATTAATCCCAATCACAAATCGATGTAAACAGCACCAGTTTAGATCAAGATAAAACTACATAGGGTAAGTGCACCTGTGATTGACACTTTTGGAGCAATCTCTGATGTTTTTAATGTTCTAGTTATCAGAAAATATTTTTAGAAATCTTAAGTTAATACATATGGCATTAAAGACATTCAGAACCACATATATGTTAAAATATATACATTTGATAACAATTTTTTTTTTATGAATTTCTATTTGACACCCACTCAACGTTCCAGTAATTGACACTGCCAGTTTTTCCTTTTATTAGTAATTGGCACCCTATGTTACAGTGTTTGACACTGTTGGTTGTTAATTTTACCATTTATTAGCACCCTATGCTCCAGTGTTTGACATAAAATGTTAAAATTCTTATATGTAAAATATATAAGTTTATTATTTTTCTTATTTATTAATTATTTCGGGATAGATGTCAATTACTGGAGCATGCCAATCACTGGAACACCTGCCCTATTAAGTTTAGTTAAATTTCATTCATTTGTTCATCAAGACATTTTCTAGAAATTGTTTCAAGACATCCCAAAAATATGAATCGGAATTCTAAAATTTTTACTAATCCAATATTTTCTTCTTAGAAGAAAATAAAAAATCATCAAAAGTATAGTTTAGTAGCATATATAATAAATTAAATATATATATTTTTTTTTTCTATTTTTTTAATTTTTTCTGAAAAATTAAATTGGATTTAACTCCGCAGCAAGCACTTTAATTTATCATTATTGTTTTTCTTAATAAAATGTTTTAAAATTCATTTTTATGTTTTTATTATCATTAAAAAGAAAAAAAAAATAAATTATGAAGGAAATCTAAAACAAAGAAATGCAATTAATTTTCTGATTCATTAATGTCATCATAAATATTTATTTTTTATTTTCAAACTGAAAAGTTAATAAATATTCTCATTACGCACATTTTATGCGAATTTTTGTGCCATACTGCCATACTGAAAATTAAGAAATAATTAGGGACCCTCGATAGAGATAGGGTCCCTAGAAAGAATAAGATGACATCGCCACCTGTTGAGCAATATCCTAAGCACAAATCGATGTAAACAGCACCAGTTTAGATCAAGATGCAACTGCACATTACGTTTACTTAAATTTCATGCATTTGTTCGTCAAGACATTTTCTAAAAACTGTTTCAGGATATCCCAAAATTTAAAACGGAGTTCTAAAGCTTTTACAAATCAAATATTTTCTTCTTAGATGAAAATAAAAAATCATCAAAAACATATTTTAGCATATTTAAAAAATTAAAAGAAAAAAAAATATTTTCAAAAATTTCAAATTTTCCTGAAAATTTAAATTGGATCTAATTCCGCAGCAAGCACTTTAATCATTTATTATTGCTTTTCTTAATAAAATGTTTTAAAATTCATTTTTATGTTTTTATCATTATTATATAATATATATATATATATATATATATATATATATATATATAAATACATTAATATAATCAGTGCAAAAATGTTTTTATGAAATTTAAAGATGACTCAACTTCAGTATCAAAACAATTCCTCGGATCACAAGCTGAGACTACCCATATCAAATCAAAGAATAATTAAAGAAAAATCGAAATAAATATTGGAAATTGGAATGAGAAAAAAAAAAGCATTATTTGCATTCTAACTTTGTCAAGGGCCTGGTAGAATGCAAATATGCTAAAATATGGATATTTTTCTGTAACAAAGAAAGCAAAAGCTAAGAATTTCTTTGTTCGCAGGCCCGAAACACCCATAGAAAAACCATTAAACGAGAAGATAAAAACAAAACTATAACCTAATATGACAAACCAAAACCATAAAATTAAGATTAAAATAAAAATACAAAAATTCAACTTACTGAATAAAATATTTGATATGAACACAACTAAATAAAGAAATAGACATAGTCAATACAGAAAAACGAAGATCATAATGAAACGATAATAAATCGATAATCATAATAAAACCTTTACCTAAATATGAAAAACCATAACCATTTAAATATAAGATTAAAATAAAACCCATAAAACTGTAGAAGAATAAGATTACTTTAACCTTTCTAAATGAAATTGAAGCAATAAACGTCGCACATGTAAAAATGTAACAATCAGTTAGCAGTTAGATCCACAGTTAATTAGTTCAAAATAGCATTGACCATAGAGTAATTTTTAGGATTCACAGTGGAATTCATGTAGGATAAGGATTCAAATC
>CAWVNO010002357.1:0-395766 GCA_963930645.1 Salticus scenicus
CGGGATCTGGGGCTCTAGAACCAGCTCATCGAAATGCACTCGTTATCGGAATTTCTCCGATGTGACGTCACATTCCGATAGCCTTCCTTATTTCGCTAGAACGAACTCATCGAATTGCTTTCATTATCGGAATTGTCAGGCGGAATCGTTTTCTGAAATTTCGACTGGTCTTTTCCGAGTGAAATCGTCGTGAGATAAACAAATCACGGTTCCAATGGCGTCCATCTTGGCATTAGGTGTTATTCAAGAAAATGAAATATATTTAAATCTTAAAAAATAAATAAGTTAAATGAAAATTGTAATATATATATATTGGTAACTAAACTTCTTATTTAAAAAGTATGAAGAATAACATGTCTTAATATTTAAAGTTATTGAAAATTAATTAAATATTATAAAAAAAATATAAATACCCATATATATATATATATATATATATTGTAATTAAAATTCTTATTAATCATGTCTAATATTAATAGCATATCTATTAAGAATAACAAGTATTAATATTTAAAGTTATTAAAGATTAATTGAGTTTAATGAAAACTGCAATTATATATATACATATATATAAACTAAAAATCTTATTTAAAGTATGTTTATGAATGATACAAGTCCCTGTACATAAAACATTAATAAAGCTTAAAGGAAATTATGATAAATATTTATTTTCCCTGGAACTAAAATTTTTCCTTTTACATTTTATTATAATTGAATTAAGTAAGTTTGAGACACAGCACGTCAATTTTACATTCACTTGCAAAACTTCATTTGTAGCTATATAATAGTATCTATCTCTCATATCTTAGAAAGGGAAAAGTAAGTGAATGCAATTTTTTAAATTTAATAATTATTTTTACAATCTAAATTAGACATATTATGTAAATTCACTTACAAAATGAAAATTAATTTTAAGACGGTTTTACTTTTTCTTACTTTGACGAAAGATAATTTTTTACTATGCTTAAAGATTTAAAATTACACAGCATATTTTATTGTATATTGTAAATTCTAAAAGAAATTTTAGAAACAGTACATACAAACATGCAAATTAAAAAAAAAATAATAATAATAAAATACTATTAGGTTTGCTTTAACACATGTAAATACAATAAATCAATTATACTAATATATGTACACAAAAATTTTAATTAAGGAAATTTAAACGAAAATGTTAATATTTGTGCATATATGTAATAAAGAAACATTACCATAACTATAAAGTTAATACAGATTAGACAGAAAAAAATATATATATTACCTATATACATCCAAAGCTCTTAGATCCATAGTAAATTCGTCGTTCACTAAATAACAAATGCTAGCAGCTAACACTTCAAGGCAAAAAATCATTTACATTTATTGCCTTAAAATGCTAGCAACTGGCAAAAGGTGAAGTTCTGTAGTAACACGGGTTTGATATTTAGAAAATACATACGGTATTTACAAAAAATAAATGGGGATAAATACTATTTTCTTATTAAATAAAGCTAAAACGCACATTCACAACCACACAAGCAGAGGCAGCCATCTTTGTTTATCTAAAATATCCAAATGAAATCTCGCGGAGAGGGTGAAATTATCCTTGTCTGTGATTGGTCAACTTAATCCGATTTCGAAAACAGCCCTTTCTCTTTGGGAGAAGTTTCGACTCACCTTTACGAGGAGTTGGTGCTAGGGTATAAAACGCATATCGGGATGATTTTAGTGAAATCTGACGTTTCCGATAATGAAAACTTTCCGCGTCGAGTTCATTTCGATGGGTTCGTTCTAGCAGCCCTGGACACAATTCCGGCTAGTGTCCATTCCGATTACGTTTCACTTTCCGGTTTAGGGAGAATACGGCTCCCAATCCGTGCATGTAATAAACACCTGTCTCTCTAGCTGTGCCTGTTTCGTAGTCATCGCGACATGGTGTCAGAAGTAAAATTAACCTTTATAACGTAAAATGCCTGACACAGAAACAACATCACAGACTGATACTGGAATGAGTGGTTTAAAACCGCCCCTACCATTAAAAATTCAGCCGTTTGATATGTCAGAAGTATGGAAAGACTTCAAGTAACAGTTCAACTGGTATTCTATCGCTACGAATTTGAAAGCGAAACCAGCTGAAGTACAAGCGGCTGTGTTGATGACTACTATTGGAACTGAAGCTATAAATATCTTTAACACATTTAAATTAACGGATGAAGAAGGTAAAGATATAGATATTATTCTTCAAAAATTCGAAGATCATTTTGCACCGAAGAAGAATGAATCATTTAGCAGATGGAATTTCTTTCGTTTGAAACAAGGAACAGAAACATTCGATGAATTCCTAACAGAAATAAAAATGAAAATTCAAGGTTGTAACTTTGGAGATTTATCGGATGGGCTCCTCAGAGACAAAATAGTATATGGAATTAAAAACGATGGTGTTCGTGAAAAGTTGTTGGCGGAAGAGGATTTAACATTAGCAAAGGCTATTCAAATTTGTAGAATTTCTGAACAAGCTTCAAAACAACTTGAAGAATTCAAGCACCCGAAACCAGAAGTAGATCGTATAGACCGAGTAAAGTATAAAAAGAGTGCGGAAAAGTTTAAACAATCCGGCTCATCTGGCAACAGGGGTGGATTTAAAAACGAAAGTTTTGATTGTCAGCGGTGTGGTAAGAAACATGGCGCTGAATCGTGTCCTGCATATAATAAAAGATGTCGGAAATGTCACAAGGTAGGCCATTTCTATCATTTTTGTAAATCTAAAAATATTAATATTATTCATGATTTTGAGAACAGAAATTTTAACCATAGTGCTAGTAATGACTCAGTAGCTGACAATGAATCAAAAATGTATTTAGATGCTATTCTCTTAAATTGTGATGTTAATTTTGTCGAGAATGATTGATATGAAACAGTAAATATCTGTAATAAATCCTTAAAAGTTAAATTAGATACAGGAGCTCAGTGTAATGTTTTGAGTTATCATTTAGCTAAAGAATTAAACATCCCTATTGTCAAAACAAAAGTAAATAAATTGATTTCATTCAGTAATCATGAATTGAAAGTAATAAGGGAAATTAATGTTGCAGGTAAAATTAAGAACAAAACTGTAAATTTAAAATTTATTGTCCCTGAAGGTAATGTGAAATCAGTCATAGGTGGTGAAACTTGTGTACAATTAGGCCTAATAAAAAGAATTTTGGCTACAGAAAATGAAATAGTTCCACCAGACTGGAAACAAAAATTTATGAAGGATTAGGTTGTCTTAAAGACTTTGAATATGATATAGATGTTAATGAAAATGTAGAATTTGACGTATTACCCCCCAGAAAAATACCATATGCTATTGAAAAAGCTGTGAAAAAAGAAATTGACCGAATGGTAGAATTAGATGTTATCGAACCAATTACTGAGCCAAGTTACTGTGTAAGTCCATTAGTAATTGTTAAAAAAAATGGTAAATTAAGGGTATGCATAGATCCGTCTAAATTAAATAAACATGTTAAAAGACGTCATTTTCCCTTAAGAACAATTGAGGAAATTGCAGGGAGAATACAAGGAGCAAGATGTTTTGCTTTATTAGATTGCAAAAGAGGATTTTGGCAAATTCCTGTGACGCGTAGAACGTCCAAATATCTCACTGTAAATACCCCCTGGGGAAGATACGCTTATAAACGAATCCCATTTGGTTTGATTTCTGCACCTGAAATATATCAACAGAAAATGTCCGAATTATTGCAAGAATTTGAAAATGTAGATTTTTCTATGGATGATATTCTAATTTACGCTGAAAACAAATGTCAGTTAAATAAAATTCTTGATCGAGTAATGAAAAAAATCTTTATGGCAGGCCTTCGTTTAAACAAGGATAAATGTGTATTGTTTGCTAAAGAGGTAAAATTCCTTGGGCATATTCTTAATGAAAATGGTATTTCCGCAGATCCTGATAAAATTAAAACCATTGAAAGCATCAAAACCCCTACGTGTGTTAAAGAATTGCGTAGATTTATTGGACTAGCAAATTATTTAGGAAAATTTCTTCCGAACTTTTCTAAAGTTACCGAACCGTTAAGAATACTTCTAGAAAAGGATGTTGAATGGGAATGGGCTGAAAAACAAATAAATGCATTTAATACTATTAACCTTTTCCCGACGGCAGATTCTGACCAGCTAGTGTTCATAAAGACGGCAGAAAGACGGAAGATTTTCCCCCATGTCGGCGTCTTTTAATTTCAGGTGACTCGGAGTTTCACAATGGCTGTGGGAAGTCCCGTCCGACCCACATAATAGAGTGATTTTTTCTACTAAACAATTTCCCTTTAAAGGGAAAAACCTTCACCCTGAAATCTTTTATAAGGGAAAAACTTGTTGATTGTAGAACGAATCCTTTTCTTTGTGTTTATAAATGTTTATTTTAAAAAGTCTTTATTCTGTTGGCAATGCAATTTTTCATGTTTAATGTGATAAATACAGAATTACTAGAGAAATAATATTATTCAATAAATTTGGTGTTAAAATCTTAAATGTGCTTAAGATTATGTAATTAAAGAGGAAAGAAAAGAACAAGAAGAAATTAAAACTAAAGAATTACTTAAATTCTATATAAATTGCATTTGGAAGAATTTTCAGAGATTTATTGCTTTAATCATAATACTTTTAACAATAAGTGTTGAAGCTTTTAATAAAAATATTGAAAAATGAAATCAAATATTACATATGATTAAATAATAATTTTTTTTTTAATATCAAGTGCTTATTATTTTTTTTATACCTTTTATGATATTAAGAAGTTATATGGGTTTTAAAAATTTATATATATATACATATATATGTTATTTTTCAAAAATTTGCGCATAAAGAAAACTGCAACATTTAAACAATATTTTATAAAACTTTCAGCAAAGGTTCAGAAAATTGACCAAAAAATCTATACTTAAAACTTATTTGAAAAATCCCATGGTTAAAAAAATAAAATAAAGTAAAATAAAATAAATAAATAAATAAAATATGTAAAATAAAATAAAATATTAACCGTGCCGACATGGTAATTGCACAGGATTTATGCGTTAAGCATCTGGTATTAATGAGCTATTTATGGATCGACTTGCATATATTTCAAAAGTAAAAATAAAAATGCATGCAAATAATAAATAAAAAATACTATTCAAAGTTTTAAGTATATAAGAGAGCAACACGCAATTTTATTTTGAAGAAGTATATAATAATTCAATAATATCGGTGCATTAGTTTTCGAGAAGTCGCATCGATCGCTTTTCTAAAATGTTTTCAAAAACCTACTCGCTGAATTTTCCAAAATTTTCAATAAAAATTTTATATAATATTATTCAAATTTTGCTTTTTTATATTTAAATGATATTTATTTATTTATTTATTTTATGATTAAAAGAAAAAAAAAAAAAAAATGGGAGAGAGAGAGATAATATACTTTTTAAACTTCGTAACCAATGAAATACCTTAATTAGTTTAAATAGCTAATTTATATATATATTTTATTTAATAATGAAGTTTACACTTTCTTTTATTTGTTTTTACAAACATACGAACTAATATAATCAATTTACTTATGTTTTTAATTAATTTATTTTTTGAGTCATAATCAAAGCATATAAATTCTAAAAGTATGTTTGATTGGGAAAAAGGAATTAGTTATAGAAACTTTAATCAAGAAAATAATAATAATAATAATAATAATAATAATAATTCTACATTCTGTATTGTGTTCAAATCATTTTAAAATGAAAGTATGAGTGATATAGAACTCTCACAAAGGGAAATATTTGAATACCACTATTTTTCTATAGCAATTTTAAACTTGAACAATTGCTGATATCTATTGAAATCTTTTCCAAATTTTGTTATATAAAAATTGTGTCATTTAATTCCCCTATGTACCTTAATGAGTAATATTAATATATATCAATAGTGCAAGATTAGAGAGAAATGAAATTCGGGAAAATTCTTCTATAACTAAATTAATTTAAAACTCTTTTAATATTGTAGATTTGTTCGATTTAGTGAAAACGAAATTCTTTAATTTCCATTCATTATTATATACTACAACTATTAACAATGAAACCGATTGCAGGTTGTATATCATGTTGGAAGAAGAAAGGGTGAAGACAGGGGCTGGTGACCGATTGAAAAATGAAATTCGCAATTATATTTGAATATTTCAGACTCGCCCTAAATAAGACTTTTTCTAAACTATATTTGGTAGTCTACAGTTATTGAAAGTACGATAAAACAGGCTTTCTTATTAATTTAATGAATGTTATCCAAATTTACAGCTGTTAAATTTGAGCCCTCAAGTTACAATACATTGGCTAATTATTATTATTTAAACTGTATATATTGCTTTTAGATATGGAAATCGACAAGTCATTATTTTCTATCTCATCGTTATTTTTCTACATCACATTCCGAATCCGAATCATTAAAATCTTCATCCTCTAACTCAATTAAAAAAATTTCTATTTTTTCTTACATAAGATATCTTTTACGTCTCGACACTTTATTACAGATTAGAAATTAGAAAAGGGGTTTTAGTTCAAGCTGAAACGTTAAACTAAAAGTAGGTTTTAAATTTTTTTCACCTTTAGACAATACCCCCAAACCAGATTCTCTCTTCTTTCTCAAAGCATCTCTTTTATTTCACTGTTCTTTGTCAAAGTGGCCCTTTAATTTCATTCATTGATAAGTCTTGTACTTTCCTAATCTTTCGTAGTGCAATTTCAGCACACAATGTAACTGACAGCTGTAATAGAACAGTATTCACTGCAATGCTGATCAAGGACGCACGGGATTACAGCCTTTACTGGTCAGGGTCAGATGCCAATAGAAATGATAACAAATGACAAAACTAAGTCTTAAACTAATTCTTTTGATTTTTCAAAGACATATATGAATTTAATAAAATTAATGCTACCATGAAAAATAAATAAATAATAATAATACCACTTTATTTTTGAAATAATTCTCTCCAAATGTTGTTACGATTAAATAAAAATAAAATTATTATAAAAACTGACTTGTGCGAAAAAAAAAAAAAAAAATGGCGGGTACTAAAAATTTTGTGCTTTATAATGAGGTGGTTGGCAAGTATATAATTATGAAAAATAAATAAATACATAAACAAACAAATAAATGAAACAAAACTTAGATGTAAACATCCAAATACTCTGAAATAAATATAAAATTATTTTTATTTAATTATTATTACCATAAAAAAAAAAAAAAAAAGAAAAAAAAAAAAGAAAAAAAAAAGTTTTTTTGAAAATTATTTTACAAGTTAAATGTTAGAAGAAATGTTAGAAATTAATCCAGTTATGTTAAATTAAAATTTTTGAACAATACAGTATAAACTAATTTTCTCTCAAATGCATATTTAAATTTATAAAATAATCAAAACAATCATAATCCGGTTAAAAAAAAAATAATACACGAAAAAATAATACATTAATTTATTTAAAAAACATATTTTATTTTTTATTTTTTACTTTTTTCTTTTGTAAAGAAAAACTACCCCCACCCCTCTCCCTTTTAAGAAAAAGAAATTCTGTAAAAGTAACGTAATTATTTATGTTACATTTATTTATTTATTTTTCTTATTTCTTTCTTTCTTTCTTTCTTTCTTTTTTTTTTTTTTTTTTCCTTCTTCTTCTTCTTCTTCTTTTTTTTTTTTTTTTTTACAAGTTAAAAAATTAAGTGTGCTTGTTCACAGAGTGGAAGCATAATCCTCATCATAAAAATCGATATTTCAGAGTTCCTACGAACACTATTCCTTCACTTTTAATAGTAGTATATAGATCTGAAAAATTCCCACCCCTAATTAAGGACTAATAAAATAGAGTTCTGGTAAGAATAAGTAGGACAGAATTGTCCTTAGAGTTTAAATTTACGAAAAGATAAATAATATAAAACAATAATAATAATAAATAAATTTATAGGAAAATATAAGGAAAAAAATAATTAAACAAAATAAATAAATAGTAATTGTAATAAATGTGGGTACTATAATAGTAGATATAGGCCAGGAAAACATTCATTGCAAATTTTCAAATTTCTGACAAAATTACGGAAGGTTGAGATTACAGAAGTGAATAATGATTAAAAAAAAAAATCCTCTGTCTCCAGAAAAGTTAAGAATCATAAAAAAGAATAAAGCTGCCAAAATAAGTAAATAAATTGTTCGCAAAGAAGACACAAATTTTTACGTTTGTAAAATAAATACATTATTAAAGAATATAATATTTTTAGGGAATTATAATACATTAAATGTAGATTACCTTTTACTCTCGTATAGGGAATTAAAAACAAAACAAGAAATGTCAAAATATATTCTCTAAGTATGATAAAATTTCGAAAGAATTCTATTATTTTCTCAATAATAATGAAAGCAAAAAACGGTAAATGGATGTACGATTAACCCAAAAGTACCCAGGAAATTCCTTTCCCAGATATTTTAAAAGTATTTCCTCTAAAAAGTATTTCCTCTTGTAATTAGTCAGTCTCAAGCTATTGCATGTGTAACATGCATTATTGAGACTATGGTATTTTTAAAACAATTATTGTTAATTATTTTTTGAATGTTATAGTATATAAGAAAAATGAGAAGTGCAGTGTGGGGCAAATGACTCAAAGTCATTGTCATTTGTCAAACCATGTTAGCAAAAAAACCTTGCAAACTCTTGATAAACTATTTGAAACTGATTTAACTCTCTTAAAATTGAGGACAGAATTAAGTTGTGAATTAAAAACTATTTGTCTTCATCACCAAAGTGTGTTTAAAAAAAAAAAAAAAAGCAGAAGGCTTGTTGCATTTACTATGCAAACTTTCTTTTTCCAGTAAAATTTCAAATTTTTCCTTTTTGAGTTGTCAACTGTTCTTAAAATTCTAATTATACTATTAAACACAATGTAATCAATCAGTGAATTTCATTGTTGCTTTGTGGTTTCATTGTTATTCATCTCCTTTGAAATTTTGCTTTTTAAATCCATATGACTCCTATTCTGGTCGTGGCAGGCTGGGTGAGTGTTGCCGGCGTGAAACTAATTTAACCCCTCAGGCAAGTCACAAGACTTGCCGCCTGCCTCCTTTCTTTCTATCTTATGTTTCTTAAATTATTTGTTCATAAATTTTCATAAAGTTTATGGTTTTAAGTTAGGTTTTAAGTTAAAATTTGTTGTGTTACTTTATTGATTCGTTTGTTTTGCAGGCTGTTAATTAATAAAACTGGTTTCTTTACATTAATGTATTTCATCCACTGATAAAATTTTTGTTTAATCTTATTGGTCACTGGTGTTTCAGTGATCTTGTATCTGTTGCTTGGCTTCTACTATGCTTAATAGATCATCATTATTATGTATATATATATATATATATATATATATATATTAAGACCTTTTAATCTGAAATTAGTTGACAAATAACATTTTCTGCATTGCTGCTTTAGTGCAGTACTCGTGCGTACTTTGTTTTCCTGACGAAGGATCGTGTTTTTTTTAAAAACTCAAAACAATTGCTGAAAATTCTTGTATTTTATGATGTTTATTCAAAATTTGTACTTATTAAATAACATTTTGGTTCAAATTTTTGTATAATTTTTGTATAATTTTACTAAAATTTGGACTTCTAATTTAGCGATTTCAAGAAAATGCGGGAAATGGAAATTTTAAATTTGAGGTCAGAGAAAATAATGAAGGATGCAAAAAGGCATTTATTTTATTTTTTCATGGTGTAGAATACATCTTTTAGAGCAATAATAATAATAATAAAAAATTTGATTATCCTTTTCTTTCATGATGATGATCCATTTGGAGTGGAACTCTGTATTTCATTAAAAAAAATTTCAAAATAACATTTCAGGATTTTTTCCTGGCCATTCGCAAATACTTGCTAGTTTAATTTATTTTGTCCTGTATTTATTATATATTAAAGCATACTCATAAAAAATTTCATCAGCATTGGTTGGTAAATAAGGAAGAAAAAAACTGTTCTTTATAAAAGAACAAATTACAATTTTTCCGCCTGCTCGAAATACAACATTAAATTCCCAAATCTTTAACTAGCTGTAAAACCTAAACCATTTAAGATAAAGCAAAAAAAAAAAAAAAAATCCTTATTTAAATCCATAAAAGGAACAAATACACCAAGTTTCGTCAAAATCTGAGACTATGGGTGTGATGGTGTGGTTGAATTGACATGGAATGACCCTCTGTTAAAATAATGTGAACGAAACAAGCATGTATTGGCTTGTTTCATTTATTTTTTTACGTCTGTCTCTTGTAATGTTAGTTCAATATAAAGATGAATTATTAATTTTCATATATGTATAGTACATTTTCTATTAAAAAAATTTTCAGTGTTGGTCCGACTACAAGAGCTTGGTAAAAAAAAAAAAAAAAAAAAATATCTTCAACGCAGTGGAGAGTCGAAAGACAGGGGGTGGCCCAGCTATGTTAAAAGAAATAACATCCCTAGATGAGAGGATTCTCCATTTGATAGGACCGGATGCTGTGGGAGGCCTTGATGTCCCGGAAAGTCTTCTCGAGAGCCATGCTGTTACTGAGGAGGCAACAAGTGGCAGCCAAGTATTTAGTGTGGTAAGTATAATTTTAAATTAGGGGTACTGAAAAAATATTCAGACCTCGGAAAATTTCCCCCAAACACAACTGAATTTTTCTTTTCTCATACCAAACCATTTATTATGTCAAATAGATGTTTTAGAATTTCATGTTAAATTATGTTTTTTTAGAGAAATTTCTCATATTGAATGTTTAATTTGCCTTATAATGCATTAAGATTTTTTAAATATCGCATGATAAAGGTTTTAATAAAAAATTATTTTAATAGATCATTTATTTTGTATCCCAAATAGTAGTTTTCAAGGTTTTTTGAATATTAGGCAGTTAAATTGCCACATCCATATTAGGGATGCACAGAATAGCAGTTTCAGCCGAATGCTGAATATTCGGCCAGCCGAAAGTAAACTATTCGCCTGAAATACCTAATATCCTTTAAACCAAATAGTAATGAACTATTAAATAAATAATTAAAAAAAAAAAAACTTTTTACAACTTCATGATTTTGCCGGAACATTTTCACTAAGGTATCCCAGCGTTCTCAACAACACCTTGGAGTTTGAAGTCAGCGCAAATGGGATGTTTCTAATAGTAATTATTCGGTCAAATAGCAAATATTTGTCTGGCTGATTGACTCTTATACAGAGTTAGAAATAAGCGGTCGTTAGTTGCATTTTGCGACCAGTTTTCATTTTGACGCCTAGAATTCCAATCACAGGTGCCGTATTTGACGCCTGGATTTTTCCCTCATCATACTTAATAATTTTCCCAATCCCATCAGACTCCCCTGTCAATCGCCTTAAAATTTTCCGTTCTTGGGAATGAAAATTGTTTTAGGTTTATTATAAATTAGAATAGCAAATTGCTTGCTTTTATAAAAAAATTTAATTTTGTTATAAATAAAATTGATATATTGCAATTATTAGCCTAAATTTTTCTCATACACGTGTTGGAAACACTTATAAACTAAATATATAATTTTTATGTAGACAATTTAGGTGTTTCGGGGAGAAAAAAAAAAAAAAAAAAAAAAAGAATTTCAGAGTTTTTGCTTCAAGAAAATGACCCAATGGAAAAAACCTTTGAACTGCTATTCAGGAACAATAGTTCATTTTAATGTAGAAAATCATTAGGAAATTATATTACTATATATGAAGAGTGGTGTAGTGATGAATTCATTCAAAGAAAATTATTGCGAGGCTTCTTAATAAGCACATAACATTTCTTAAATAACATCTTGATGCACATACTCCAGAAAAATAACACAATCCAAAAATGCACCATTTGAGAAAAATGAGTAAAAAATTAACAAAATATTGGCTAGTCTATAATGAAACTGACACAAATGCCTCACATGTGTTTAATGAATTGTACCTACTCAATATAAAAAAGATAAATGAATTAGTGAAAAGTATTATGATGATGAAAATGTGAATTTTGTTTATAATGATTAGATTGGTGTTCTTTGAAAAACATTGTTACAACATTTTGATTAATAATTTAAAAAAAAAAAAAAAAAACTTTTTAGGCTTTTAAAATTTTATTATGAATTATTTCTATGTTCATTAAAAATATGCTGTCATACTTTTTATATATTACTACGAAATTTATTTAACTATGCTTAAAATAGTATATGTTAAACTTAGATGTATGATACTTTAAAAATATAGTTATTTTTAATAAAATATTATTTATAAGTATGTTTTAAAAGGTAAACAACATTTTGATTTATATAAAAAGAAAACTTTTGACTTCTAAAATTTCATGATTTATAAATCATTGATAAATCATTTTATTGGCATTGATTACCAAGGCACTTATAGGGGGCTCTAGAGTTCCTACCAGAGAGCGTCTAAGACGTCATACATCAGTAGCGCATTGTCGTGGGCGAAAAATGCCCATAAGTTCCAGACAATTTTTTATGACTGCAGACAAAAACTGTCTGAAAGTTGAGGGCAAATTTTATTTTTTGATTAGTATAGACAAAGAGAGTCCGAAGAATGTGGATTAATTTTTTTATTAGTACAGACAAAGACTGTCTGCAAGCCGTTTTTCTGTGTCCGCGACTATGTCACCGTGTCGCGGCATTTCTACTACTGGAGTTTTTTGTATTATGTATTTAACCTTTAAAATGAAAATGTATAGCTTAATATTTTGTATCTAAATATTTTATAGAAAAATATAACTTTTTTTTTTTACTGCTGATATTGCAAGTTTTTTTTTTTTTTTTTAAAGCAGTAATTCTGAATGTTAAACAAGCTTGATTTGCTTCTGAATTTCTTATAATTACTGTGAGACAAGAGAAATATAAATGCTTTCTGGACATGAATAAATTTTATATTTACTAGTACAGATTTCTTTAAAATGTATTAGTCTCAGCTGTAGGGTCAACCAGCAAAGCGGTTCTATGCTCAAAGCTGGTAGACGTGAAGTGCCGGGTTTGATCCCAGTGTGTGCGAGTCAGCTTACAGGGTTCATACTCCTCAGGGAATTTGGAATTTGTTAAAAAAAAGTCAGGGAAAATAAAAATTTTCATTAAAAATCAGGGAAAATAAGTTATAAAACCTTGAAAACCAATTTTTTTTTCTCTCAAGTTATGTTTTTCTTGTTTAGCTTCGTATCAAAATTTAAGTGATTAAGTATTGTGAAAATACGCATGTAAATAATGATTTTTACCTGAATTTCTATCATCATCGGTAGTAATATGACATCATACAGTGAAAGTAGCTGTATTTTGTCCTGTCTAGAGGAGCGTTTCTTGTAATATGTCGCTAATATTTTCTTGAAAATTGTCTAGGAACTCAGGGAAAACTAAGGGAATTTTTTTCCCATATTTGAGTATGAACCCTGGCTTAGCCATTTACAGTTTTCTCCAATACTTACATGAATACCGGTTAGACGGCTAGAGGACCCTGTAGAAAGATCTCCTACAGGTTTACTAGGAAAAGACGATTTTAATAAAAACTTAGGTTTTAATGTTTTTTGAGATACCAAATCTGACTTTACCTCATCTTCACGAAAATTAGCCTTTGGTGTTACCTTTCTGTCCATTGCAAAATATCGCAAAAGCTTAGTTTTCTCAGAAAAAACAGTTTTAATAAAAACATAGGAATAATTTTTTGTTTTTGTCTTTTTAATAAGAAAATTATTTCACATACCCTCGACTCGAGAAAAGTTAGCATTCATTACTGTGTTAACCTTCACTTCATCATAGCAAAATTTTTGCTATCTTGTATGAAAATATTAATATATTTTTTATTTGACTTTAAAAATAGTCCTTTAAAAAACTAGTATGTTGTGGCCACCACATTACTTTCTTCTATATTTTCCTATACAAATTTACTCAGTAAAAATAACTTATTAAGATAATTAATTAAAAGAATTATCTTTCATGATATTGCAAACAATTCCCATATTAGAGGAGAAGTAGTATAACACTAAATATCCAAAAAAAAAAAAAACATTTTATTGTCAATATTACATTTAAATTATAAGAAACAAATAAACAACCTTACTTCGGCTTCATTTTTCAGCAAAAAGCTTTTCTGGGGAGGATCCTCCCCCTTTTTCAATTGCAGTAGTGTCTTCTGGCACGGCTCTTTTATAGCATCGTTTCTCTTGTAGCAGGCAGCGCCACTGCGGATCTATTCTTGCCGATTCGTGGTCATTAACGGCGCAGTCGTCATTAGCGATTTCAACGCTTTCGCGGAAAAAAGCATATGTGGTATTATTAAAATTGGCTATTTTTTCAACGCTATTAAAATCGACTTTTATTTCACTTTCACAAAATGCTTTGGCTAGCGCGGTATTGGAACGGGCAAATTTTATATCACTTTCGTGCTCTTTAAGACGGGTCTTAATTTTTCTCTTGGTAACTCCTATATAGCTTCCTTTTCTTTTGTCTGGATATTCGATGGGAATTTTATAAACACCGGCGGTTTCAAGGGGGGGAACAATATCCTTGTCGTTTCTAATGATCTGGAAAATGTTAGGATTCGGCTTGATCGGGATATTTATATTGAATTTATGGGCAGTATTTTTTATTATTTATATTCAATAAATTCAATATAAATATCCCGATCAAGCCGAACCCTAACATTTTCCAGATCATTAGAAACGACAAGGATATTGTTCCCCCCCTTGAGACCGCCGGTGTTTATAAAATTCCCATCGAATATCCAGACAAAAGAAAAGGAAGCTATATAGGAGTTACCAAGAGAAAAATTAAGACCCGTCTTAAAGAGCACGAAAGTGATATAAAATTTGCCCGTTCCAATACCGCGCTAGCCAAAGCATTTTGTGAAAGTGAAATAAAAGTCGATTTTAATAGCGTTGAAAAAATAGCCAATTTTAATAATACCACATATGCTTTTTTCCGCGAAAGCGTTGAAATCGCTAATGACGACTGCGTCGTTAATGACCACGAATCGGCAAGAATAGATCCGCAGTGGCGCTGCCTGCTACAAGAGAAACGATGCTATAAAAGAGCCGTGCCAGAAGACACTACTGCAATTGAAAAAGGGGGAGGATCCTCCCCAGAAAAGCTTTTTGCTGAAAAATGAAGCCGAAGTAAGGTTGTTTATTTGTTTCTTATAATTATGTTTGTGCTTCGTCTTGAATTTAAATTAAAATATTACATTTAAAGTTTTTTTTTTTTTTTTTTGGTTAAAAATGAAAACAAATTGATAACTTTATTATAAATTATCACATATTAGTGGTTCAACAATTCGTTTTAAAGGTATTGGTGAGCTCTTCTGAATTCTTGAAAATTTACTCTCCTCGAGGGGGACTTCCACCCCATCCCCAGGGGGGTGGCGAGGCTCCTACACATACAAAAAAATTTTCCCCGTTTACTATCTCTATTATCATGTCTCTGGTTTATTGTTATTTTTCCTATCTTATGCATTTTAATCTTAAAATTAACTGTTTTTTTTTTTTTTTTTTTTTTTTTTTTTTTTTTAGCCTGAGGATAATCAACATGACGCTGGCGATATCTTAACAGATACGCAAGTGTCAGAATCTTTGGCTGAACAGACTGTGCTTTCACAGTCTTTGCCTCCTCAGACAACTCCCAGAAATGAGAGGCTTAACAGCATGGGTCCAAGAAAGAGAACACGGACGAGGGGGATGGTTGTCAATGGGGAAAATGTAAAGAAGTTGATTGAGGCGCAAGAGTCCACAGCATCCGGCCTGTATGCTGTAGCTGACAGCATTCAGCATAGCAATGCCTTAGCTGAACAGAAGCTCGAATTGAAAATTAAAAAGCTTCTCCTAAAAGAAAAAGAACTTGAAATCCAATTGCGAATGGCAGAGGCTGAGGAAAAAAAAGCGGCTGCATTGCAAAAGATTGCTGATAGATGTGATTCAGCTTGGTTTAAATTATGAGATTTAATGTCCAGTATTAAATAAAGTTTGTTCAATGTTCGTAAACTTTTTTCTTACTTTTGAAGTGTTCATATTCAGTGCTGCAGTTATACATTTTTTAAGTACAGGATAGTTGTGCTTGAAATTACATATTTCATTTATATATTATAATAGAAAATACAATCTGCTTTTTATGCTTCTACAATGCTACTTTTTATTGGCATCCTAAAAAGTAGTAAATAAGGCGAAATTTTCTGTACTCAAACCAATTGAAATATGAAAAATATTCATTGATGACTACATCGTATTGTATAATAACACTTTGCTATCAGTGAATGCTTTTTATCTTTTAATAGGTTTGAGTACAGAAAATTTTCCCTTATTTACTAATTTTTTGGGCGCTGATAAAAAAGCATTCTTTTTAGAAATCTTTTTATAAGTATATTGCTTTTTGCAGATAATTAGTAGAAATAACACATCAGACTGCGAAAATTGAACCCACACATATGGTATTTTTAATAATACTACAGATATGCTAAAAAATATTTGTGGAAAATCAAATCATAAACAGACAGACTGGCAGTTAAGGGACTGCTTCACTTACCATCTCCGGAAGCCCAAGCTAATGTTATTCTACAGGAAATTTTCTTTACTTATAATTCATTTACTAAAACATATATTTTTAAATTCTGTTTTCACATTCTATTCAGAAAAATCACACCTGTTAAATTGACGGACCTTTTTTGAAAACAGATATTTAAAAATTTTATATTTCATTTTGAAGTTGTAAAATGTGAAATTTTTAATTTTGCAGTTTCAAAAAAAAAAAAAGGTCTGTATATTTACAGTTTTAAATTTTTTGAATGTGAAAACAGAATTTAAAAATAAGTATTAGTTAATGAGTTACAAGTAAAGAAAATTTCCCTTATAAATAACATTGCCTTGGTCTACCGGCCATGGTAAGTAAAGAAGGCCGTTAAGTTGAATTTAAACATTTTTTAACTAAAGTAAATTTTATGTGAAATACTAGCCTATAAAATTATGTGGAATAAATGACTGAAGAAAAAATAATTACCATTCTGCAGGAATGAGGAAAGAAACAGTAGTGGCATATGAACCAAAAATAGGTGAAGAGTTGAAAAATATTTGAATCATTTTGATGCGTAATTTTTATTGAGTGTAATTTTAACTGAAAATGTTCATTTTATAGTGTAATGATGAATGTAATGAATGTGTGTAAAATATTAGATGAAGTGTCTCTTCACTTATTTTCGGTCCACAAGCCACCACTGGAAAGACCAACAAAAAAATGGACTATAAAAGCCAAAGTATACATAAAAAAAAAAAAAAAAAATAGCCTGGCCCAGAGGCAAATAAAAAAAATTCAGCCCTAACCCTGGCATAGCCCAGGCTGGTCACTATTTTAAAATGAATCACAATAATTAATGAATTTTGAAAATTGCATTAATTTTTATCATGTGATAAAAGAAAAAAACAAATTCTGATCGGGAAAATTACAAAAACAGTTTTAAGCGTAAAATAAAAATTCAAATAATTTCTGATAAAAATTCAACAATAATACATTGAAACAATGTTACAGTAACAATTAAATTCATTTACTTATTTAAAGTTTTCAAAATCATATGTACAAGATTAACTAACTGTAAAGACTCTTTTATTGTCATGTAAATTTATTTTGCAATACTCAAGCCTAGTTATTGTATAACTTGACGTGAAATGGCTATCATTAAAAAAAAGAAATGAAAGAATCTATTTTTCTTTTTTACAGTGTTGATAGGTAAACTTACAGTATGCAGATTGCTCTACTCGAAAAGGTATAAAATTGCCTTAATAAAAATAATAAGCAAATTAGGATAAGGTAAATGGTTCAAATTTAATGGTGGATAGCCTACTAGGTGGGGCATTTCAGTCTACAACTATGTTGATTGATTTGCCAAATTCCCTACCCTCTTTTCTTTATTTTTAAAAAGTTTTTCTCTTTTTCCTTTTTTTAAACAATCAATGTAAGCCAGAGCAGGTTAAAAAATAAATAAATAAAAATAAAAAAAATCCGTATTCAGTATTGTTCTAGTTCAAAATACTAACTGATACTGGTAGATAATAAAATAAAATAAAAATTATCATTATTCAATTATCTCTTTCAGTTTTTGGAACAGCTTCAGTTATAAGGCATTAATTGCCATTGCTAGTATACTGCTTGCGGAATTTTATGCTTGGGAATTATATATATATATATATATATATATATATATATATATATATATATGTATCTATATATATAAAAATGAATGTTTGTTTGCCAAAAACCACTTTTTTGGACTCAGGGGACCTTAAAACGTGTAAATCAGGTGAAAACCCTATATCGAATTTTCAGACCGAATACAATACTTCCATTACCTACGGTAATAGGGTAATGGAAGTAAAAATCACCCAGCAGGAACTGTTAATGAAGCTGATAAAATAAAAATATGGTTCATAAGAGTTTAAATAATCTATTTAAAAAAATTTTTAAAACCCAAATTATTAATCTATCGTATCACATATATAGATATAGTAATAATATATAGATTGATCATTGGGGACAAAAAAGTGATTCCTTTTCACTCGGGAAAAGACGGCGATTTTACCAAAATATGGCAGTCTTTCCCCGAGTGAATACACACGGGAATATGCACGAATGTTTTAGCAAATACAATTCATGAATAATTTATTTACTAAAGGTGAATAAAAAGCCCCAGATATAGTTTCAAATTCATTCTTTTTTTTTTCCTTCAGTACCACTTAATGGCTGATTCCAAAGCTTTTTTTTCGGCATCAAAAATCTTTGCACGATAATATGGGGATGATAGATCTATATTATATTATTATATCTATGATCACATAAATCTCTTCGAAAATAGAATAAAACTTAATTTGAAAAAAAAAATAATAACTTTTGTTTATTAACCAAAATAATTGATGAAATTTGAAATGCAAGTTGGTCTTGTGGGGTACAGGCTGTATATTATATTTTTGTGTTCGTGAGAGAAAATTTAAAAGAATTTGAAAACTGCAATTTTTAATCCCTTTTAAAAATCATGTGACTTAATGTGAAGCAGATTTTTCATTTTTTTTCTCCTAACGGTTTCCATACAATCTTCTGCTGTTGCCACCTAAAATTCATACTTTAGTTAATTTTAAAAAATCTAATTGTCCGATTGATAAGCTGTTTAATGCCTCGGATTAAAAAAAAATTTCCCTTTCATTTGGTGTCTTATTTGTAACGATGCGAGTGATATTTCTAATTTATTTTCTAATCTTTCTGATTTATTTTCCTCATTTTAAATAAATGTACGTTTTTTTTTTAATTATTATTATTATTTTGTCGAAAAAAAATATTGGAAACAATTAAATTATGCATAAAATGTTAAAATTTAAATGGCTTTTTTTATCAGAAATTAGAAGGTTATGATTTTCACATTTTAATTAATTAAGAAAAAACTAATCAAAAATTCAAAAATCTGACTTCGATGTGCACAATGACCCTACGGGATGCACCTTTGTGTTAAATCTCGTGACTGTCCGAGCTACCGTTTTCGAGATCTGTGAAATATACATACAAATATTTCTCACTTAATAGTATAAGATATGTATTAGTTATCATGTCCATGCATTAGATTAAGTTATTTTTGTTGTAAAATTGACAAAATTTGAATTTTTAATTTCAAAAGTCTAGAAAAAAAAAAAAATGCCAAACTTCCATATTCAATTGAAAACACAAACAATTCATTTCAAAGGATGATATTTACACAATATCCAACCAATATACTGATTGAAAGGGAAATGATAAATATTCTATCATAATTTGAAGTCAAATTTGTTTTCAAATGTCTAAATAAAGTATCTAATATAGGATACTAATATGTTGCAGCGGAATAGATTTGATATCGGTCATCCTTGGTAGAAAAATAAAATATCGCCAAATTATTTGGCGAACAAAATTTAATTCCTTTGAAAAATCATGGTTATTTTAACAACTTTTTTTAAGACAGTAATGAATAATATGAAACAATATTTCGTACAATGCATATTATGAAAATATCCATCTGGCATGTATATTTTTGTATTACGTTTTTGATCACTAAATACAATAAGCGCCAAGAACGGCAGAGTTTTGAAATTTAAAATTAAAATTTTGTCAATTTGACAGCAAAATAACTCAATCTAACACATGCACATGATAACTGATACATATGTGTACCCAAATATGGGGATTAAACTCGGGAAATTATTTTCTTCGATTTTTAATCATTTTTTACAAAAAATACAATGGGCGATTGACATAGGAAATCATTTTCTTGCATCCACGGACGGTCAGTGACGTCACACTTTCCTTGCGTATAGGAACAATAATCGCATAAATTATATTTTGGTCTAAAGCGGCAACAAAAATTTAAAAGTCGCCAAGGGCATTAAGGCTGTACCATGATCAAGTTTACATACTAATTTATTTATTTTTCTATATACCAACTACTATTAACTAAGCATTAAGTATATATAACCACAAAATAATAATTGTCTCATGCGATAGAAGTTGCCGATCATAGCATATTGTAATATTAAATGTGGCTTGAAATTGCTGTCATTCTATGGTTGATTGATTAAATCAAATAAATATAGGAAATAACTTGAGAGCAAATATTATGTACATCACATATAATGTTGTTCATATGTAACTGGAATTCAGATATAAAAGAGGTACTTCAAATTTTTCGATACTGTCCATATCGAAACTTATGTATGATAAGCAACCAAATGGAAGCCCACGGGTAAGCCATTGTCGCAGGCAATAGGGACAGGCACCGGAGATTGCAAGGACGAACAAGGCGCTGTCTAAGGCAGCGGGAACCCAAAGCAAGCTTTTGTCCGATTTAAGTTTTTTTTTTTTTTTTTTTTTTCCCATAAAGCATATAGAAAAGAGTTTGCCAGCGAAGCGGTCAAAGCCATCCAAAATTGTTTAAGAACTAAAATATTATTCAACAATTCGCCGGGAAATGAAAAAAAAAAAATCATTTATTTGTAAAAAAAAAAAAATTAAAAATTTTAAACTCATAAATATTATATGAATTTCACCACATAGTTAAAATTTTAATTAACCAGTCACCAAGTTATTATTAGAACCAGAATAATATTGTGCAATAGTGAACTAAAATCATACAAAGAAAAGTTTCGAAATATAATTCGTAATTGACGACCAAGTTTTTATACTTGCACAACGCAGTACTGTTTTAGTATAGAATCCCAATGGATGAATTTTTAATTTTTATCGCCATGTTGGCGATAACTTTATTCATTTATTTTGGCTTTCAATGAGTTACAAATTTTTTTGAGTGTACTTTATCAGACTCTGTTTTGCACAGCACCACAATGATAAGGTTTCATTTCATTACATATTATGATCAAACCGTCAGTTCCCACACATACACATCAAAATTTCCACGTGAACGAAGTCGCGGGTAACAGCTAGTATATATATATATATATATATATATATATATTTTAATGCTAAAAATCATAAACCCTTGGGATAATGTTGTGGCATTCTTTGTTTAGCCTAGGGGTGCACAACCTTTTTGGCTGACAGGCCACTCTTGATGTTGAGAGGCCATGAAGGTCCACAAACGAGATAATATAAAATAATTAGACTATGCACATATATTCACTTTGCTTGTTAAAAAGTACACACATATATATATATATATATATATACATACTGGGTGATTCGAAATAGACGTGACAGTGATTATCTCTTAAACTAACAGTCAAAGAAAAATACTTCCAATTTTAAAGATACAAAATAAGCAGTTTTATGTGTAGATATGTGGGTATAAAATCATCGCTTTGAGATATTAGATGGCACTGCGATATTTGTAAGTGAAAATGCTATAATTTCAGATTTTCAGACTAGATATTTTAAGACATAGTTCATTTTTTTTTTTTTTTTTTTTTTTTTTTTTTTTTTTAACAATAATATTTAATCATTAAAAGAAAAAAAAAAAAACTTAAATGATTCTCGTTTTTTCTCGTTACTTGTTGTATGAAATATCCATATATGCATGAATAAAGCTAAAAAATGACATTTTTTATTTGTGGCATTCTTCGTTATAAAGCCTATCCACCACGACAAGGTGATGCCACATCGGATAGGAAAAAAATCGGTTTTTAATTGTCCCATGGCCAAAAACCGTATAAAAAGCAGTTAGTAACTCGGTTTTTAATTGTCCTTAGGCCAAAAACCGCATAAAAAGCAATCATTAAGAGCGGACAATACCTAATCTCGCCGGCAGCCTACGCCCATGTTATTCTATGGGAAAATTTTTTTACATAATTACTCATTACCTAATGAATATTTTTCAATTCTGTTTTCACATTTAGAAAATTCGTAAGCGTTAAATTAGTACTTGTTTTCCAAAAATTTATTTTTTTAAATTTTAGTATTTCATTTTGCGATTAGAAAATGGGAAAAATGCATTTTGTGAAAAATCGCATTTTAAAACTCAAAATGTAAAAAATAAAAAAAATGAATTTTTCAAAAATGAGTAGTCATTTAACGGTTATGAATTTTCTGACTGCAAAAACAGAATTTAAAAATATTCATTAGGTAATGTGTAATTGTAGCAACAAATTTTCCCATAGAATAACATGGGCGAAGGCTGCCGGCGAGATTAGGTATTGACCTCTCTTAATCCGGTTTTTAATTGTCCTTAGGCCAAAAACCGCATAAAAAGCATTCAGTAATTCGGTTTTTAATTTTTCTTAGGCCAAAAACCGTAGAAAAAGCAAACAGTGTGCTTAATCATCACTGCTAACTGTATCAAAGAGTTGATCTTCATCTGGCAACTGCCATTCTTCCCAGGATAAATTATTTTCAATGCACATATTGTGCAAGATAGCACAGGCAATGGTAATTTTGCATGCTATCTCAGGTGCATAGTGCAATGTTCTGTGTCTTAGTAGGCAACGGAACCGCATTTTTAATACACCATTGCACCTCTCAATTACTGATCTTCCACGAGAATGAGTAGCATTGTACCTTTCCTCTTTCTCGGTTCCTGGGTTTGTGAAAGGTACATGTAGCCAACGTTCTGCTGGGTAACCACTGTCTCCTAAAATAATTTCAAAACAAAATATACATAGTAAGTTATATTGAAGAAAAAAAAAATACATACACACAAATATATATAGCACAACTGTAATTGTGTTGATTTCATTTCTAAACATGCATTTAAGAATGCTTTTTTAATTTATATATATGTGAATGTTGATCCTTTTAATTATACTTACCTAACAACCAACCATTTCCATGAATTAGATTGTTGAACTCAAAATATTCCCTCAGTTTGGAAGATCTCCATATATATGAGTCATGTGTGCATCCAGGAAAACGTGCAACTATATTCATTATCTTTAAATTCATGTCACAAACCTTAAAGATAATTTTCATATTTTTTTCTTTTATTATTATTATTTATTAACTATATATATATACATTTTTTTGAATGAAGAATAGTAAAATTCTAAAAATGTCATAATAATGCAATACTTTTAAAAGTCTATACTTTAATTTTTTTTTTAAACTTCAAAATGAAAAAGTTTACTTACCAGTTGAACGTTAATGGAATGAAAATTTTTGATGTTGAATGTTGATCCTTTTAATTATACTTACCTAACAACCAACCATTTCCATGAATTAGATTGTTGAACTCAAAATATTCCCTCAGTTTGGAAGATCTCCATATATATGAGTCATGTGTGCATCCAGGAAAACGTGCAACTATATTCATTATCTTTAAATTCATGTCACAAACCTGAAAGATAATTTTCATATTTTTTTCTTTTATTATTATTATTTATTAACTATATATATATACATTTTTTTGAATGAAGAATAGTAAAATTCTAAAAATGTCATAATAATGCAATACTTTTAAAAGTCTATACTTTAATTTTTTTTTTTTTTTTAACTTCAAAATGAAAAAGTTTACTTACCAGTTGAACGTTAATGGAATGAAAATTTTTCCTATTAACATAATTCCGTTCATTGTGGAATCCATCATCTGGAGGAGCAACAATAGCAACGTGGGTACAATCTATCGCACCAATAACCCCTGACAATCCACAATAATCAAAAAAGCTGCTTTTGATTGCTTCTTGCTCTCTGAAATTAAATATAGATACTTTTATTCAAAAATGTATGCCGCATTTTAAGTATACTTCAAAAACCATATTAATACTATTTATATTATACTCTAAAAATAACAAAATATTTTCGAAGTTATAGCCATCTGTGACTTTGCTAAATTTAAACATATTTAAAAATAAATAAATAAAATTTTTAGCAATTTGCAACTTACACTCAAGTGCAAAATTAAAAATAGTTTTTAGAAGTTTTTTTTTCTCTTGTTGATTGCTTCAAAATACAAACTTGCATGAAAGTGATGTTAACACATACAAAATAATTACAATGTTTTATTTCACAACGAGTATATCGGAGTGAAAAAACCTAATTAAAAAAATTGGTGATAATTCCTGCTTACAATTATATGTTCAAAATGAACTATGCATGCAACTAAAATTGGTAAAAGAGGTCCAACTACACTTGTGTAAATGTAATTTGGAAAAAAAAGAAAAGAAGAAACTTAATTAACCTTGGATTTGTCGGAAAATGTATATATTTCGGCATCAGCAACATCATAGCATCTGCCACTTGCCGGATGCAGTTGCTTGCACTTTGCTGGGTCATAGAACATACATATTCATTTGCAATATTTCGCTGGTATGACCCACTTGCAAAAAATCGCAGAGCACACAAAACCTAGAAAAAAATACATTATGTTAAATTTTTAAAAATATTCTTTTTAATACTACATTTCATGAACATACACTCATAATAATACAAGAATATGTTTGCCTGTACTTCTGTAACTATTCATCTATCTTTATAATGTTTCTATGTTTTTTAACCAGTAAATTACAAAAAAAATAAATATATTTGTATTTTTGCTTTGAAAAAAATATTTGTTATTTTGGAATTTTTTTTATTTGAACCTTAAAAACAAATAATTTAATTTGCTATTTTTTTTTAATAACATTTTTATATCTACACACTAATAATTTTTTTTTTTTTATTTATTTATTCTTGTAATATGAAATTATCAAGACAGATTATTTTCATATCTTACAAAATTGTTAAGGACTCAGATTTCCCTAAATTTGAAATTTACAGTAAATGTATAATTTACATAAATGAAAAATCTGGAAATTCCTGCAGAAATTTTTAGAATATCTTTACAATCATGTTTCAATACATCAATCCATTAAAACTTATTTCTGAATCGTATCACTTAATGTAATCTCACACCCACAATCAGTTACGTATTGAAAATCTAATATATACATAGTAATTTTTTTTTTTTTCTGGTCAATACGATAAAAAAAAGGTCCATTCATAAAATGTCCATATAGCCTTTTGAAATTTTATAAATGGACCTAAGTACCTAAATATTTAATTTAGTTTCATTGAAGCAAACGTAAATTTTAACATTAAAAGAGGTTTGTTGAAATTTCCAGTATATAAAATTTTGAAAAAATAAAGGAAAAAGCAATAAATATATGAAAGTCAACACAGGATTTTCATTTTCTACAATTATAAACATTTTTTCATTTAATCATTAAATGAAACTCCCCCTTCTCCTAAATATAAGAGGTATAACATGTATACAATGTATAGAGTATAAAATGTACACAAATGTTGCATTTATAAATACAGCACAGTTTCTTCATGAATGAAAAACCCTACATAACATTAGCATACAATATTTTAATGAATATATTCAAATAAAATGAAAGACAAATTATAAAACAAACACTAACATATACATATATTACAGAATGATTCTATCAAATTAAAAAGTGGAAAAGCATAAAACATTTAACTGTTTAATAAAACAAAAGTGAATCTAAAGTTGAAACGTATAAATTTTAAAATGTTATGCGATTTGTTATAAAAATAATTGTGTCATAATTATTGTTCACGTTTTATCTTCAATATGCTTAGGCGGATGTCACAGTAAATATTATCTAATTAAATTTCCAGATTAAAAGACATGCAGGTATATTAGAAAGTACATAACTGATCGTAGAATAATTTAAATAATTTCATATTTTTGTGCTAAACATTCAAAAAGTAATAAACATACAGAAAATAATTACTCACCTTTCCTTCAACAGAAATTGCGTTTCTTCTGGAAGTTCTTGGCTCAAGTTTTGCCCTAAGCTCTTCAATTAAATTATGTGCTAATTCCTTATTTAGCCGAAAATTTCTAACGAATTCACCATCATCCATGTTAAAATGATAATTCAGTCTTTGAGGCAAAAATCTATAAATTTGTGCTCTATCATTTTCTTGAGACACTGCTAAAGAGAGAATGGACGCCATTTTTTCTGAAAGAACTCACTTCGTAACTACGTTTTCACTAGCTGAAAGTGGGTGAGATTGTAGAGGTAGATAACGAAGAGAGATACCGGCAGTGAGAAGCTCACGATGAGTTCGTTGTAGCACTTTTTCGCGATTGTCGAAAAATGACGTCACAGCACAGAATTCTCGGCTAGAACTCGGCAGTGAAAAGATTACGAATTGTTCGTTGTACGACCCCGGGGGGTCTACCACGAGCTTAGTGGAATCGTTTCCATGTCGGAATTTTTCCGATGTGACGTCATATTCCGACAGCCTCTCTTCTTTCGCTAGCACGAACATATCGGATTGCTTTTGCTATCGGAAAAGACCAGTGGAATCCCTCCCAAACTTTCCGGCAGACCTTTTCCGAGTGGAATCAGTATTCCGATAGCAATGGCGTCGTCCATCTTTCTTTTTCTTTAGGTGTTTTGAAAGCTTCATATTGAAGAGTTCAGCCGTTCAGCGCCCATTTGCAACATGATATTGCAGAAACAAAGGTATGTTTTATTTTTATTTCTATTTGTAATGTTTAAAGTAGAATAAAAAACGAAAAAGATATTTTTTGATCACATAACAGCAAAAAAATTTTAATGTATTGTTTTATATATAGTACTAAGTTTCGACTAACTTTTAATAATGTTCTATTCCGCTTTAAGTTACATCGCTGATTATTCAATTTTTAAACATTAATACAAGGGTAATGCTAGTTTGGGCCAGATTTAGGTAGTGAATATTTTTTCTGTTTAAAATACGTTTCTTAATAACATTGCTAATTTCATATACTGCTTTCATATTTTAGATCATAATGTTACAACTAATACTGTAAATAAATTTAGTTTCTGAAAATAATAAAGCATCATTAAGTATTCATATTTTCACCAAAACAAGATTAAAAAAAAAAGTTATATGAAAAGCTGGAATTTACCATACAAAAAAGTCGATAATGTTTTATGTAAAAGGTGTGTAGTCATTTTTCTTTACATGTTTAAAATACTTTAAACATTTTACTTCTGCATTTTGTAAACATAAATGCAGAAGAGCTTGTTAACTGAAAAATAATTTTTCTGATTTAAAAATTTCAAACCATTATTAATTCTAAAAGGCAGATAACTAATATATGTATTGCAAAAAATATTCGTCTCTTTTTCCAGTGTTAATTTTGACTCAATAAATACAGATTTATTTAATATAATATGTAAATATTATTGTGCTTTTGAATATACTTAATACAGAGTTAACAATAAGGATGTTTGTTCGTTATACAGTGAATAAATTGTTATTAGTGCTTTTTTTAGCATTTAAAATATTAACAATTATAGTAAGAGTGTCGCATTGCATGTTTAAGTATATATAATATATATATATATTAAAAAAACTTAATTTTAAACATTTGATCTTGAAAATTTTTTCTAAACTAACTTAACTAAAAAGTAGCATTACTTTGTAATACAGTTTTTACATTTTTGGTGCCAAAATAGATTTCCACTACTATACCCCTTCCCCAATTAAAAGTTAATAAAAATACTAGTTAAGAGACCATTTACAAATTCTTAATTAGCCTTGTAAAAGTATGACAAATTATACATAGTTATACAATTTTTTGCTGTAATTATTTTGTTTTGTAATTGTCATGAAGATGTTTAAAATTTCTTCATAAAACTGCCATTTTATTAGCTACATTTAAAAAAAAAAAAAAAAAAAAAAAACAATATTTGTAAATAACATTATGAAAAAGAAAACTACAATAATATTAGTATCCCTTTCAGAATGTTTTTTATTCTTTCTGCGACAAGCTTCATTATTGCAAACCTTTTCAACAAATTGACATTTGTTTAATAATAAAATAATAATTATAGGCACAATTTTCAAGCAACATAAGAAATAAAAATGCATAGAATTTAGATGTTTTGAAATAAAATTATCAGAAATGTAAAAATACTTAAAAAAAAAAAAAAAAAAAAAAAAAAACGGGGGTGGGGGGGGGGTATTATTTCTGTACTATTTGTGAAATTTATTATTGGAAATCAGCATCTGGGAAATACGGCAGTATTTTGCAAACAACTACAAAAGGCATGGAATTTCTTAATACACTGTAAAATATTCAAATTTATGTTTTTTTAAATAGTTTTTTGAATACTATAGATCCTTCCTCAGAATTGAAAATTAAAATTGTAAAATACCTACTACCTTTTGTCTATTTTAAGAACTTATAGCTAAATAGATTCACTAAGTTGTCTTCCCCCCCCCCCTAATAAAAATAATTCTTAAAAAAAAAAAAGCTCTGAATATTACTTTTACAAAATGAAATAAGAATTTCAAACCAAAACAAATTAGTTTTAATAAAGCTTTATCAAAGTATACTTAGCTTTAAACTGCTTTGGCATCTTTTAATTCATAATTAATAAACATATTTAATACTATTTACTTATTATGTGTTAAGCAGATTTTTTTTTTCTTCTTTTTCTTTAGACTTGTGATAAGTACAGAAGAATTTAAATCTGCAATATTATTTGATGGAATTGTTGGAGGTAAGCTATAATTTATGAAATTTTAGTTCCATAATAAAATTCATTGTTTCACTGTTTTTTTTTTTTTTTTTTTTTTTTTTTTTTTTGTCAAAATCCAAATATGGAATACATGTTTAAATTAGGGTTTAAACTGCCATTAGTTTTTGCGCTTGTTGCTGAAATATGTCAATAAGAATTTTGATAAAATATGAGCAAATATATAGATTTACAATTAATAAATAATTCGAAAATTTGACTATTAGATAGTTTTTATTGATATCGAGCATCTTTCAATGATATCTTTTTTAAAGAAAATGCTTTGTTTTACTTTGTAACATACTTGATTTTACTTAATTTAAATTAAAAAAATAAAATAAATAAAAATCTGTAAATATAGATTTAAGCAGTTTTGTTAAATATAATGAGTATATTAATCCTATGTATCTATTCTTAAAAATGGTAATTAACATATAATGTAAGCAATATTCTAATAATTTAAAATAAAATTGCTAAATAAAAATAGGTCTGTCCTAAGAATCCCTGTGGCAAAATTTAGACGACACAGTGACTTTGTCGCAGAGAAGAAATCATCACTTGCAAAAAGATTTGCCCTTAAAAATGAAGGCTATTTCTAAATTTCAGTAGAAAATAGAAACTCATGTCTTGTATTTAAGAATTCTTCAACAGTCTACTAATAATATTGGTCTTTATAGTTACATGTACATATTAAGTGTAAATAAGAAAATATGTCAATATTGTCTAGCAGTAAAGGTTTGCACGAAGACGACTTGCCGCAGAAAGAAAGCATAAAAAATTTGTCGTAGGGCCAAGAATTAAAAATGCTTAATTTTGTCGTCAACTTTTTACTAATTTGTCAATGGGCTCTTCCCACCGTCGTCTGCTCAATCACGTGATAGAGGAAAACGAATAATCGAATTCAGTTAAATATTGTTCTTAAGAACAAAAATGTTAATATTTAATATAAAAGAAAATAAAAGTAATATTGTGCATTTGTAAATTTAATAATTAAAAAAAAAAAAAAAAACATTTTATGTGTTAATTTATTTTTACCTATAAGAATCGATTTTTGTATATTGTAGTGTAACTGTAACATTAACTGATCTAGCAATAAATAATAGCTTCTTGTGGAATGTTTATGGATTATAATTTGAAATTTTAAAATGTTTTCAATTAATTTAATTGCATAAAGGTGTTACAACAAGTTAATTAACTTAGTTAACGGTCTAAATGGATTTACGCAGTACGATGTTGCACTGTCAATGATTTAAGTACCAAAAATCAGAGTATTTAAGCATGGTCTTCATGCACATCAATAACAAGTATAAACTAAATGATGATTGTAAATGTATACAGCAAACAAAAGATGATGAATAATGATATAAAATGGATTAAAAATGATGATTTATAAAAAAAAAAAAATAACACAGATTAAATACGATTGATCGAAAATAAGAATAGAAAATACGTTATTTCAGCAATCGCTCTAGGTAAACAAGACTTCGTCTGCTATTTGTTTTTCCTCTATCATGTGACCTTTGATGTCAGGTGGGAAGAGCCCATTAAAAAAAAAAATGCATGTGGCAGATGCTGTATTGTTTAGTGATTTCAGTATGTAAAACAAATAGAAAAATTATTTATGTACAAGAATTGTTCTAAAACCAAATGTGCTAATTTGATCTCTTGCTAAATATAAACAATATATGAAAATTAGATGAAAATAAATCTAATTTTGCATAGCTTATTTATGTACCTTTTTGTTACATTGTAAGCTCCTTCTCAGTATGTGCATGAAATATTGTCAACATCGAATAAATTCTTTTGTGTTTAATGTGTGTCATAAATATTTCCTGAAATTATGATTAAAAAAAAATTATAAATCTTGCTGAAGTGACGTTGAGTGTTTTATATATTGGAGGTGTATTTCAGAGAAAAATAAAAAAATTTTGTACTAAAAAATGTGAAATTTTCTATTTATTTTTGTAACAAATAATAATAATAATGCCTTCAATTTTATCAATTACTGTGTTTTATGCTTATTCTAAATATTTACATTCAGTATCAGATATAAGCAGTAATTTTACACAGTACTGAAAATATGGTATGTGTATTAAAAAATTATATAAAGATATAATATTTATATATAAATTGCAAAATACATAAAATTTGAATAATCCTATTGTAAAATGTCCAAATCCTGTTTTTAGTATTATATCAGAGTCGCACTACTGAATAGTGTTTTTGGCCATATTTTTTCACACCAACAATAGTTTGTATTTTTTTTTTTTATATGCAATAAATTAAAAAATGGTGTATTAAAAAATATCAGCATAAAATCTAAGCATTAACCTGGCGTTACCCGCGCTGGGCCTGTGAAGCCATTTATAGATTTACATATTATGCAGGTCATTAAATGATATATTAAGTGGTTACCAACAGCATAATTTAAGACAGATTTTTAGAGCTCTAAATTTATTCATATGTATAGAATTATAAAAAAAAAAAAAAAAAAAAATTGGTAATTATTCTGATTATGCTTTTGCTTTGTTTTAAAATATATAACACTTTTCTTATTTTCATTTTAGGATACAATGGCTAAATGTGCTGAAGATTATTGATATAGAAGCAATGTGTTCACAGAATTTTTTAAAATATAATGTAAATTACTAACGTAATAACAAATAAATATTTTTACGAACTAACTACCATTAAATAATAAATAATCTTCAATTATTTATTAAGTTTGTTTCCTTTACACTTCACTTTGTTGTTTGTTTGCATTTACTCTTTATATTTAATTTTCATCAACTGAAAAAACTGCATTTTGAAACATACATTGTATGTATATAGAAGGCGTCATAAAAAAAAAAAAAAAAAAAAAAAAAAAAAAATCATATCTTTCTTTTTTTCAGTTATAAATGGAAAAATTATTAGTGTAGGCCTATGTGTGTAAAAATGTATAAAACATGTTCCCTATTGAAAGTAATATGTGCAGTTTATATTTGATTACAGGGGGCATAGAAACTATTTTATTTATGTTATGGCATATGAATATCAGTTTTTTGAAGCAGCCTCATTAGCGATGGAGGGGGTGCCACTCTTAAAGTGCCACTAGATGGGAAAGGTTTCAAGTCGTGCATGTTGGCCAAGCCTTTTGGAGTTTTCCATAGTTTTCTTTGAATCTCATGTGAATATGTGGTAAAGAGGCCTTAGAAAGATCCCTCTTTTGAGGGTATTCCACCTCTTCCTAGGTCCATCAAGTCGACAGCTGGCCATAATTCTCATACCATCACCTAATTAAAGTATATCATGTAATTTCAATTATAATGAAATTAATATATGCTACTGAGGTTTACTACAGCCTATTCCTAGATAAGTTACATTTCAACTTTTCTTCATGTATTATATAATAGCACACACACACAAAAAAAAAGAAAAGTTGAAATACTCATTGTGAGAGTCTTTCTGAGGGATCCTAGCATGCATTTATGAAGTTTTGGAGGAAACCATGGAAATTCCAAAAGGAAATTTTGCAGGGTTTTTTTTTTTTTTTTCATTTAAAAATTAAGATTTGCTAATTTAACAATATAATAATTATATTCAAACTTATACATGAAAGAACCTTTTTAGAAAATTTAAGCTTATCTTTACAATTTTTGACAGCTTAAAACAGTATTATACTCACTCTTGTCATGTCAAGAAATACTTTGACGTCAAAAACCCAATCACAAAGATGTTATATTAAAAAAATATAAAATTACACATTACCTAATTGTTATTTTCATATTCTGAAAATACGCAATCATTGAATGAGTACTGGTTTTCCAAAAAAATTTAATTTGAATTTTAAGTTTAAAAATGTGAATTATCACTAAATGCAATTTTCTCATTTTTGAGCTGGAAAGTAAAATATTAAAATTTAAAAAAAAAAATCACTTTTTGGAAAACGGGTACTCATTTAACAGTTGTGAATTTTCTGAATGTGAAAACGGAATTTAAAAATATCAATTAGGTAATGAGCAGTTCTATAAACAAATTTCTCCATAGACTTGCATGGTATTTGGTGACTTGAGACGGGGAAATCGTAAGAGGGGAGTGTTTTGATGCATAACTAAAAAAAATTTTGATAAATTTATAAATTTCAAGGGGGGAGAGGGGACTCTCAACACTCCCTCACATAGTACCTATATAACTACTGTTGGTATGCTTATTAATCTTGCTAACACTGACAAAAATTGCTAAACAATACATTAATAACAGAACTGTTGTTTTGCAAAAATGGGTTTTAGCGTAGAAATTTTCAGTAGCCTAACTTGAGTCAAGCCTATATATAATGTGTAATATTAATTGTAATTCACTATACAAAGCTACACCGTTCAACCAATTGCTACAAAAATCAGTACGTACATTAATCAGAACAAAATTTAGCTTTCACAGTATCAACAGTACAGCTATGACAGTTCAACTGAATAATTGACTCAAAAGACATTAAATAAAAAAAAAAAAAACTATTTTAACTTTAACATGTTCACGCTGGCGTGGTCCAGTGGTGGCTCACAGCTAAAGTATCCGAGCACTAGCAATAATCCTTGCCCAAAAAAAGTGCACTTAATACTGCTTTGTTAAATAAATCCTTGTCGAATCATGATCTTAGTCTAAGAACATGATTCGACTAGGATTTATTGAACAAAACAGTTTTAAGTATACTTTTTTGATGTTATTGGCTATTGCTCGGATACTTTTGAGAAGAATGCGCCGGCGTGAACGTGTTAAAATTATTAAAAAAGAAAAAATATATAAAAATATGTGTTCATAAAATAAAAGTATAAAAAATAAAATGAAATTAAGAAAAATCATGCTTAAGAAATGGAACAGCTTTAGTATAGCTCTTAACCCTTGGTGAAATTGAAACTTGCAACTGAAGTAGCTTGGATGTTTCTCACCAAGATTTTTACTTGCACAGATGCAATAACTATTTTAATTTATACCCTAATTATGTTAAAAACAATGAACCTGCCAATATCAATAAAGTTAAAAAAAAAAATTTGTCTCTCAAAAGAAATTTTAATCTAATTTAGATAAAATGGAGAGTAAGTTTTAATTTTTGCACCAACTATGTGAAAAGTGCCAGAGCCGAGAATCAAATCAAGCCACGGAGTGCCCGGGTTTAATTCCTGGCTTAGCATTTTTCACATATTTGGTGTAAAAATCAACATTACACTCCACTATATAAATTGAATTTTCATGGTAGATAAATTAATGAATTAAATTTCTGAAGTGGAATTTTAATCGTTGTACTGTGTATATTTGGTTCTGTTACAGTGTCTAGAATAAACAGCGTGGAAAGTGGTGAATAAAATTGTACTAAAAAAATTAAGCCTGTCACCAGATATCATTGTAATCAAAGCTAGGGTCACGACAACAAAACCGAGACTCCCTATTGGTTAATTATATGCTTATATCACGTGATGAAACTGGGAAAAGCCAATCAGGTCTTCGATTTGAGCAATAGCTTCGATCACAGCGGCATCTGGGTAAGCTTAATTTTTGTAGCATCATTTTAACATCACGGTTATAGGCGATTGCCACACTGTTTATTCTAGACGCTGTAGTTCTGTTCAATAATGCGTTTGCCGACCACTGGGTTAGGGTATTCAGCAGTGTTTTTATTTTATTTTTTTCTTGTTTATAGGATAGTGGTTCCTACAATACAAAATTTTATGCATTGCTAGGTTGGGGTATTCAATAATGTTTCTTTTTTTGGTTTTGCTGTAATATGAATGCTACAATACAAAATTTCATCTTTTCATTACTTTATTCTATATTCAATAGAAGAAAGTATTGGATTCGTAAAAATTTTAGACGTCGGGGTTTTTGATGGATTTACACGTTTTGAGAGCTGTAGAACACGGTTTGACCATTTTTAGAAAATGTCTGTCTGTGTGACAAAATTTTTTGGCGACTGTATCTCAGGTACTACTGCACAGAATTTCATAAAATTGGCATGTAGTTGCACATTGATATAAATTAGGGCCTATCAACTTTTGGTCAAAATTGTCCAACAGCTTGTGTCGCCATCCCTCTTTTTCTAAATTTTTAACATGGTGGTATATGACAAAATTTTGTATAAATGTGCATAAAGAGAATTATTTTTTAATAATCATTATGAAATTTAAAAGAATTATTTGTAATAGAGATAGTCAAATGGGAAAAAAAATTTTTGTATGTAGGAGCTTTGCCTCCCCCCCCCTCCCTGGGAGAAGTCTCCCCTCGAGGGGAGTAAATTTTCATGATCGATGGGTATCTTTCAAAAGAGTTCACCAATACCTTTAAAACGACTGGTGGAACCATCAATCTACGATAATTTAAAATAAAGTTATCGATTTTTTTCATATTAAAAAAAAAAAAAAAAAAAAAAAAATGTAATATTGAGAATAAAATTGACTTTTTTTGAATATTTAATGTTGTACTACTTCTCTAATATGGAAATCATCTACATTATTATGGAAGATAACTTTTAAAAATAATAATTTTAATAAATTATTTTTACTGACTGAATTTGTATAGGAAAATATAGAAGAAAGTCGTGGTGGCCACAACATACTAGTTTGTGATAGGTTATAACTTTGTAAATTTTAAATGAATTATTCTTTGAAAATTTTTATAATGATATAGTTAGTTTTTGATGTAATATCCCGGATTGAATTGTTTATTTCTGATGTATTTAGATCACTAATTGCCCATAGTGCAATGCAAAACACATTTAACTTTAATCTCGTATATTTATTAAATTTTCTGATTTTAAATGTACTATTTATTCTTTTTTAATTTTGTCCTCTAAAAAAATTTTTTTGACCGTACATAGTAAATTGTTTGGTTCACTGAAAAATGTGCTTTTTTACGTGGACGATCAATGGTTGCAATTGAAATACACTGAAAAATATTGCCACTATAGCAAATCTTGAAAAATTTGTGAAACGGCACTCCTAAACTAGATTCTCCCCCAAATTATTTTTCTTTCTCAAACAAAATGCAAAAAAAAAAATTAGATATGTATTGCACATACATGTCGTGTTTATAACAAAATATAAATTACTACATAGCAGGGGCAAGGCGTCGTTCAGGAAACTATGGAAGCGCTTCCAAAAGCAGAGGAAGAATCAATTCAGTCTTTCGATGAGGCGACATTACCCGATTACTTTTTTAAAATCTTAAATAGGGAAAGTGCTTTTTCCATGGACGCTTCGTCACTGCTATATAGTTTACTATTTTTAAGAAAGGCAAAAAAACATTTATTGAAATGTTTATAACTTTCATTGTTTGATTCGATATCTCTTGAATAAACATTAAACTAAGTGAATTTACAAGTTCATGACTTGCAAAAAACAATTAGTACATTGTCATCAACATTGTTATATTAATGAGGCGATTAAAGAGCAATATATTATTACATAAGGACTGTTTTTATCAGTTTCAGTATAAGTTGTTAAAATTTCTTGTATTCTCATTAATTTATGTACTTAAGTTTATACCATGTGTTTAATTTTCATCAATAACCCCCCCCCCCTACATAATTACTATTTTTTTTTTTTTTTTTTTTTTTTTTTTTTTTGAAGCTTCAGGAATATACTTTAAAAAAAAATATGTTGATATGAAGATATTTTTTACTCTGGATTTTATGTTTTAAAAAAGTAAAAAAATTCGTTGGAACTTGAAAGTTTATTAGGTTTTGGCTCACAGAGGGCAATTCGATGTGATAGTTTTTGTTAACATTTAAGAAAATATGTAAACAAATGCTGAGTTATACAATTTCACTCAAGTTATTAAATTCCCCTTTATACAGATTGTCTATATATACATTTAAAGAGTATATTAAAGTAGTGTAAGTAAAAAAAAAAAAAAAAAAAAAGTGGCCCTTAAATTTAGACAAATAGGTTTAAAACTGAAAAGTAAGATAAATTGTTCCATAAAATAAAATAAATCTTAACCTGAAATAGTGTTACGTGCAGTATTCCAATCGGTATTTAAAGGCGCTGAAGGAGTAATATTTTTCAACAAATGGAATTGAAATATGCATAGTGTTTAGTTGACTCAGCTGTTAACAAATTCTAAAGTAATAGTTAATAAATCTAACAACAAATACATTTTACAGCTTCTTATCGGCAGTCAAATCAAATGCTTTCTTTCTTTTTTCATTGTGTATTCTCACAATCTTACTTAAATATGATATATATATATACATATATATTTAAAACGTACTGAATTGTATTATTATGTTATCTAAGAAAAGTTTAAAGGGAAAGAAATGTCAACAAAACATTGAAAACATCGAAGAACGTACGCGAGAGAAAAATGTAAACATGAAGCTATGCAAGCTATGATGCCACACGCTCGCGTTATCAGAAAATATTTGCTTTTCTGTGATTGGTCGATTCAATCCGATGCCGACAGCTTTTCATTTCGCTCTATGAGAAATCCGAAGGCCATTTCCGATGGCGTGATGCTAGCGCTTAAAATGCATATCGGAATGTTGTTGGTGGAAACTCGCATTTCCGATGTCGGAAAGTTTCCACGTGGAATTCATTCCGATGTGTTGGTGCTAGACCCCCAGGTGACAGAAAGCGGGAGGTTCGTAAAGTCAGATTTTTTCTACGATCGCGAACGAGCTTGTTGCTGAAGGCGGCTAGTAATAAATAAGAAATTTTCTAGGAATCGCCTTAAATTGCAAAAAAAATATCAACAATTATTTTGAGTTAAAATAACAGCATAATCATTCACCATTTGAAATTTTTCGCGTACTTTTGTGTCTGTTGAAGTCTGAAATGAGTCAAGGCAATTGTTGAAAGCTTTTTGCAGTGTATGGTGCAGGTGCTTTCTTTTTATTTTATTTTTTAACAAAGTTTGTTATTTATTACTTTAATCTGGTTTAAATATTAAAAAGCCTGTAGACATAAGTGACATGTAAAATTTTAGTAATTATTTACAAACATATAAAACATATAAACAATACATATAAACAAAACATATAAAACAATTTCATTAAAAAAAAAGTTCTAAATGATCAGTCTTCTTCTAGCAAAGCCAGCTGTTGAACCATTCACAGGTGATGGGTCTTGATTGTAATTATCTAAAATAATGCAAACGTCCTCATTCAGTGGTGGCTCAGGATCTCCTAATTAGAAAGGTTATAGAAAATAAATATAAATTCAACTATTCATGTGTAAACTAGCGAGCTTCACCCGCTAGAGGGTCAGTATTTTAAAATTAATCACTATAATAAATGAATTCTCAAAATTGCACATTATCAGTCATTAACATTACTCTTAAGAAAAGTAAAAAAAAAAAAAAAAAAAAATTGTGATCGCGTTAAAACTCACACCGGGCCTCATTCAAATACGTGACCTCATTCATAAGCAGATGTTTTTTCTTTCCGCTACACAGTCCAGACAGTCGTCTGGAAATCAACATTCTTGTGATTTGTTGCCACCTTTTTTTAATACATTAGTTAATTTTAAAAAATCTAATTGTCCGATCGATAAGCCGTTTAAACCCTCAGATTCAGAAAAATCGGCCCTTTCATTTGATACCTTATTTGTAACGATGCGACTGATATTTCTAATTTATTTTCCAATTTTTCCATAAGACTGTCTCTTTTTAAGCAATTAGCCGTGAATTCTCAGTCATTGGTCGATCGATATATACAGACAGTTTAATTAATATCTCCTCTAATTAGCGTCGGATCGCTTAGCGAATTATTGCGATGTCGAGATGAACAAATTCAACATCTTCTGGTACCCGTTTTGAGCCGCTGCGACCATTAGCGCCGGAGATTTAGCTGCCATAAACCATTTCTCACAGACATACACACAGACAGATGCGCACAGATTTTAATAATATAAGGAGATACGAGGGTTTATCCAGAAATAAGGTTAAAAAAAGAGCTCCAGCTACACGGGAAGGTGCAAGGCAAAATCTGGTAAAACTGCTGTTCCCCAGTCTCGAATCCGCCCAACGGCGCTTCGCCTCTGTCTTGGTTCAGCAACCGTCCGAGATGTAGGTGGCCATTGTTGATGCCACCTAGTGCGAGATTTGTTCCATAATTTGCTTTTCGCAATCCAAAGGGATTCCACCCATAGATATTCATCGTCAGTTGGCAGAGGTGTATAGTGACAAGTGTATGTCTGTTCAACACGTTCGAAAGTAGTGCAGGGAGTTTAGTGCCAGTCGGAAGAAACGTCAGCAATGAAGAATAGAGTACAAGACCGTCAGTTCCGGAGGCGATTGTCGAGATGGTCCAACGCGGTCCAACTCAAGCAAGAAGCTATCCAGAACCGACGGCGAGGACGACTGACAGCCGGTGTAACGCTGCTTCACAACAACATCCGACCTCACATCTCCCATCAAACCCAGGACATTTTGACAAACTTTGGGTGGACTGTCATGTCCACCCACCGTACAGTCTGAACCTCGCGCCTAGCGATTATAACTTATTCCCGAAGTTTGTGGAACACTTGAGTAGACCACGCTTCCAGAGCAAAGATGAGGTCAAAGATGAGGTGAAACGCTTTCTCAGTGGGTTAGGGACAGAGTTCTACAACACTGGAATACAGAAATCGGAGCCCCATTTACAAAAATATGTAGAAAAAGATGGCGGTTATGTCAAAAAATAGAGCAAAGTATTTTCTTTCCAACGATGTACATTGCTATGAGAATAAACAATGTTGTATATTTATAAAATTAATGGGAACCTTATTTTTGATTCAACCATCGTGGCTTCAAGAGCTATTTTTTTAACAATACGCAGCATTTTAGTACTAAATAATAATTAAAAATAATAATAATGAATGATAGTGCTGAATTCTCATATATTCTTAATTGTTAAAAAGCAAAGATCCAATAAGCTTTATTTCATTCTACACATTTAAAAATATTTTCCAAATTAAATTACCTAATTTGAGAGCCAAGTTGTACAAAACACAAAACGCAACTATGACAGCAGGCATGTTTTCCAAGGTACAGTGTGATTTGACAGCTAAACATGGAAAGCGGCTTTTTAGAATCCCGTAGGATCTTTCAACTATATTTCTGGTCCTTATGTGTGCTGCATTGTACCTACAAGTCCCTTATAAAAAAAAAAGTTTGAAATATGGTGCATAAAATATTATGTTAGCAAATAAAATATTACCACTTATATGCAATATCATTGTACAATCTTCAATATTCTAAGAATTAAAGAAATATATTTTCTAAATAAAATAAATTAATATCTATAAACAAACCTTATGTTAAATATTTGTGAATATTACGCATCCCCATGTGAACCAAAATAATTTTTTTTAAATATCTTTTAATTTATATTTAATTATTTTTTTATAAATTCATTTATCTTTTTAAAATTTATGGGAAATACTAAATTTTTTAAACTACTATTAATCAGGGTTGGCAGGTTTTTGACACGTGACAGTTTTTGACGGTTTAAACCATGGTTAAAACCGTCATGTCAAAAACCGCCTTGTCAAAAATGTCAAAAACTGTCAAAAACTTATATTTATAATTTAATTCTCGTATGAAAAATTAACTTAATAAAATATAGTTCATAAGGATTTTTTGAAAAGTAAATAGAATGATGTTCTTTGAAAAACACATTGTTACAACATTTTGATTAATATAAAAAACAAAACTTTAGGCTTTTAAAATTTTACTTTGAATTATTTCTATGTTCATTCAAAATATGCTGTGATACTTTTATATATTATTATGAAATTTATTTATTACTATGCTTGATATAGCACATGTTAAACTTAGTTATGCGATACTTTAAAAATATAGTTGTTTTCAATAAGATATTATTTATCAGTATGTTTTAAAAGGTAAACATAATACATATTAATGTTTTTGGAGAAACATTATTATAACATTTTGATTAATATAAAAACAAAACTTTAGGCTTCTGAAAATTTATGATTCATATATCATTGATAGATCATTTTGATTGACAAATCATTTTATTTGCAATACAACATTGTATATTTCAATTTTTTTAGTATTGTGCTTTTAGTATTATGTATTTAACCAGTAAAATAAAAATGCATAGCCTAATATTTTGTATTTAAATATTTTATAACTTTTTTTTTTCTTAATGACTGCTGATATTGCAAGTTTTTAAGAAAAAGTAATAATTCTGAATGTTAAAAAAGCTTGAATTGTGTCTGAAATTCATATAATTACCGTGAAACACGAGAAATATGAATGCTTTCTGGACATGTATAAATTGTAATAAATGTAATATTTACCCGTACAGATTTAAAAAAAAAAAATTATTAGTCTAAGCTGTAGGGCCCACCAGCAGCCAAGTGGTACTACGCTCAAAGCTGGTAAACGTGAGGTGTAGGGTTTGATCCCAGGGCGCACTCGTTGGCCTAGCCATTCAGAGTTTTTCATGTTTTTCTCCGAAACTTGTATAAATACGGACTAGGACCCTGTAGACAGACCCACACGGAGGTCAATACCCCTTAGGCCTAAGATACTAGAGTAGTCAATCAGCCTTACTCCCAAAACACCGAACACCAATAGTCCAAGCTATAAACAGGTACAAATATTTATACAATCAATAATAATAATAAACAGATAAGAATTCATTAATAAATGATAAGTATAATAAATGTAGATTATAAATATAATTATTTTCAAATTCATATTAATTTACTGCCCACATATATCATGTTTTACTTAAAGAAAAAAAAAATCCAGTATTCCTGTGTTTTCATGTCTTATGATGTGAAAATTCATAAGTAACTTCGGAATTTTAGAATTTCATAAATATTAATATGAATAAACATAAACATACAAAATATAACTGTATGCATACTTTGTATATATTTCTTAGATTATAAACCAGTATATTTACCTAATTTTTTATAAATTATCTACAAATTGTTTTCAGATTTCTTAATTTATAAACAGCATAATATTTAGATATTCACTTGTATATGGCAAATATTACTAAATCCTATTTCTAACCAGATTTTAGCTCATTTATAGATGTTGAATTTTGACAATACAGGTTTTTGACGGTATAGAGGTTTATGACAGGTTTTTGACAGTTTAAACCATGTTTAAACCTTTGTCATGTCAAAAACCACTTTTTGACGTCAAAAACCCAACCCTGCTATTAATATATTTTGTTAATGCTTAAAAATTATATCAACTTATCTGTATTTTGAAAAGAAATAATAATAATAATAATAATAATAATAATAATAATAATGCTAAGTAAAACTTGTATTTAGCTGCATTTTTCAATTTGTTCATAATTGTGTCATTGTGTAGCTACTTTTTTTTTTTATTTTTATTTTTTACAATTTAAAGCAGCATACTTATAAAATTGTTAGTTAACATGAAAATATTCTAAAACAAAGGAATGGAATGTCTCAATGGGATTAATAAAGTTGAAGATCCCATATAAATATTTGGGAAGTCATTATATATATTTTTTGTTTTGTTTTTATATGTTCTAGAAGTTGATATATAACTTTGCCGTACATGGATTTGAATAATAGTGCCCTCCACCTGTCAGCCGATATATATCTAAATTGAAATGATATACGTAATGTCGTTTCACAAATCAGATTTTATGCAGTTATGCTTAATAGAAGCTGAAATATAGCCTTCCTTAAAAAAGGGAAAATTGCAGTATAACAAACAGCATCACCCGTTGATCGATTTGTACCAAAAGTTGATAAGCACTAATTTATTTCAAGATACATTTGAATGTACAAGATAACCATAATTAAACTGACAGTACTCATAATTTTCTGTAGCACAATCTAATTTGGAGAATGGCGGTAATTTTTTTCGAAGATTAATAAAGACGGGGGTAAAAGAATATCCCGAAAAATGAAAAAAGTTCAAAAATGTAACCTCTAGGAGAAGATATGGTCCAGGGAAATAGTAAAGAGAGTTTTAAAAAATGTAAAATTTGCGACAAATTAGCGCAATATCTCGAATTTCAAAATAAGAATTAGAGGCAAAATCAGTACTTTATAAATTGCACAATCAACAATTTAAAATTATAAAAAAAAGCCGAAAGCTTAGAAAATCAGTGTCGCATATTATCACGGCGGTAAATTTAAACCCAATAGAATTGCGCTGCAGAATAGTATGAGAATTATTATCAGTTTAATTGTGGCCACCTTGAAAATTCATGAAAAATATCTGTGTATCAGATTTTCAGCTACAACTAACACAAAATTTTTGTCACAGACTGATGAGCATTTTCTAAAAATGACCAACTCAGGTTCAAGACATCTGTAAACGTGAAAAACCGAAAATCGAAATTTTTGCTATTTCTATTCCAGTATCAATACTTAATATAAATGCATATAATTCAAATCATTACTTTCGCTACAAAACTATTATAAGTATTGTGTTCCTTCAAAAATTTGGATATCAATTTTGCATCTGATTTGCAAGTTTTAAGGTATCCTGGGTTCAAAAAAGTGTTTTTTTTTTTTTTTTTTTTTTTTTTTTTTTTTGGAAGTATGAAGAATTTTGTGACTATCATACCTTCATACCAGATTTAAAAAAAAGAAAAAAAAAAAAAAAATCAGTTTTTAGTATTAATGTTTTACTCATAAAATTATTTGTTCAAAAGCTAAAAAAATAAGCTAAATTTCATTTTAATTAATTTATTATTTTTAATTAGTTCCCTATCTTATTTCAATTAAATAAATTTAAAATGTTTTGCAAACACATTTACCAGATTTTCACATAACGTAATAATCATTATTACGTTAATTCATTATTACGTGTGCAGCAAAAAAAAGTAAATAAATAAATAAGGCATTATTAAGGCCTTATTTATTTATTTACTTTTTTTTTTTTTTTTTTTTTTGCTGCACACGTACCTATTTTTATCCTTGATAAAACGTTAGCATAAATTTGTTTAACTTGAAACAACTGTTGTTCTTTTTATCCATTTAAACAGAAAAGAATTATTTATCATTATTTATCCCAACTTTTACTGATACATTTACAAATTTTTATTGTAAGTTTAAAATTTTCAATTTAAGCTATAGAAAAATGCTAAATGATATTTGTTTTTATTACAGTGCGTTGCATGAATATAAACGCGCCTTTAGCTTTAAGAATTAGAATCGTATAGAAATGTAATAAAAAAATATGAATAGGTGGCACTTGATACAAACTGTATGATTCAAGAAATGAAAAAAAAAAGAGTCGAAACAGTGAAAGACCAATATTATTTTTTAGAAAATAATTTTATTGAATTTATGACAAAAATACATGTTGCATGAATTTAAACGCACATGTAAAAAATAAACAACTGAGTAATAAATACTGTATCTAATACTTTGTAAAGCCACCGTGGGCTTCTAGAAAAGCCAGTAAACGCCTTGGCATTGACTGGTACAGTGGCATGAGGTCATCTAAGCTGATTGTCTTCCAAGCTAATTGAATGGCCGATTTTAGTTCATCTTTCGTGTTAAACTGCCTTCTGTTTACGTAAACACGGCGAACCAGATTACCCCATACCTTCTCCATTATCTTTAAATCGTTGCTTTTTGAGGGCCAATCCAGAACTTTAATTTTACTGTCACGGAACCATTTTTTCAAGATATGTGCTGTATGTGCAGATGCACAATCTTGCTGAAAAAGATAATTTCTTCCAGCCTTCTTGACTGCTTGACGGCGGAGGTTCCTTGTGAGCATATTGACATAATCTACAGAGTAAACAGTGTTCTCCACGAACTCTAATTCGAAAGTCCCCTTAAAACCTATGGCTGCCCACACCATGATAGACCCACCTTCCGATTGACGTTTTGAACAGTACATTTCTTCTGTTCACAAATCGTGCCATCGAGATTAAACTTTTTTTCCTCTTAGAAGATGGCTTTTTTCCAATTTAGTCGATCTAGAATCCATTTTCTTGCCCATTCCAACCGCATATCTTTGTGCTTTTGAGCGAGGGGTGGTTTCGCCTTCATTTTCTTAAATTTAATGAATGTTGCAGCTTTGTTAGTTCTCCATATGGCTGTCCGATGAAAACCCAGCTTGTATTGAGCCTTCATCTTCGCACAGGAAATATTTTTATTCTTTGCAGCGTTGCATATTCGACGTTTGTCGTAAATAGCGAGCTTTCCTGTTCGCTTCTTATATGCTTTTTCCCCGTTATGTGATCCTTTGTTTATATAGTTTCGCACAACACTTTCACTTCTTCCGATTCAACGCTCAATTTCACGATTGCTAAAGCCTTTACCACGCATAAAATCGATTTTTATCCTTTCGTCTACTGCCAAAGTTTTCCCTCTTGCCATCCTGAACAAATTCCGTAAATTTTGCACTGACGCATTAAATTTTTTTTTAGAGAACATTAGCAACACGACTATCTGTGTTTTAATTTAATTCCGGTGGCTCTGTTAAATTTTAAACGAAAAATACAGAGTGCGTTTAATTTCGCACAACAAACGAAAAACAGTGAAAAATAAGAAAATGCTTAAACACTCATTTACATAAGCTTGCATGAGCCTAAACATACGAGCTCAAAGCACCTTATTCAGTTGTTAGTCATATGCAGTAACTGTAAGTCACATTCCTTCTTTTAAATTATTCAAAATTCTATTTCTGTTTATTGGAAAAGGTGCGTTTATATTCATGCAACGACCTGTATTTATTGTATTTTATTTTATTTTATATTTATAAATACGAGGGGCATTTTCCGGGGAAATTTTGTCTGAGGGAAGTTTGTAAGTGTCCCATTTTTAGCAACGGAAATTTAAGTTAGTTGTTTCGAAAATTTTAATTTTTCCCCCTCGAAATATGGGTAGTTTTGGGCTCTCAATATCGTTTCGTTGTTGTTTTTTGTGTAAATGCATTAAATTTACAAAAATTAGAATTTGAGTGGCGTAGATCAAAACTTTTTCATTTTTCTACAAATTACTATAATTCAGTGATTCATTTAAGGCTCTATTTACAGAGGGAGGGGGGGGGGGGTGATCAATTTTCCTTTGCGAATAAGTATATAATTTAAAAATTTCATCAACAAAATTTTTTCACGAATTTACGAAAACTGGCTAGTCAGCACTTCAGATATAATTCAAGGATGTACTATAATGATATGGATAATCCGAGAAATTTGTATAAAATTTAATTGCTGATTTAAAAAGAAAGAAAGAAAAGAAAATACTAATAATTATAATAATCACAAAATATGTAAATTCATAGTATTTATTCGCATGTTTATTTACTCATCATTGCTTAAGAAATATAAATAATGCAACTAATATAGCCCCATTTGAAAAAAAAAAAAAAAAAAAAAAAAAAAATCCAAGCTTGTCTAAAATTTCAAAAATTAAAAAGTTACATTCAAGACAATCGGAGCAATTTAAAATACAAACCACAGATATTCCTACCCCTGTTTCTTAGCCATTTTTTAAAAACAAGATTTTAAGGTTACGCTTCCGAAGCAAGATAAAAACTACACTATTAAAAATTTCTGTAAATTTAATGTAAATATTTATTCATATATAGATTTTAAAACTTCTTTACACACAATAAATTTTAAACCAGCAACAACCGGTTTCGAAAGGACGTAGCCTTTCTTTATCAGGTGCAAAAGAACACGTATTACCTTGGAGGCAAAAGCAAGACTGAAAGCAGGGCAAAATCCAGAGGGGGAGGAGCAACACAAACAACCAATAGGAAGGATCATGCAGGACCAATCAGAGAGGAACACACACACACACAAAGAGGGAGGGAAGGAATAATCAATTAAATTTCTTGTTTTATTTATTTAATTAATATAATACTAATTATGTAAATTTAATAAAATACATTTATTTATCATAATTATTTTTTTAATTATAATTCTTTTATTATAACTATTATTATGTTATAAACATAATGAAGGAAATTATTTAATTGAATTAAATAAATTTTTCCAGCAAAGTGGAATCAGATTTTACACTGACAATTTTATCACGATTAAGGTAAATAGCTAAATTTTCCAAAAAATCCAGTTCGGAAACGCGTTTGGCATGAAAGATAATTTTGGCACTCTTAAAAATAAAACTATGATCGAATCCCCAACTATGCTTTGCAATAGAAGATTTAGAAATTTCTTGATTAACAACATACCGAGAATGTTCACGTAAACGGCATTCAAGATTTCTTTTTGTCTGACCAATATAAGATAAATCAACAAAAAGAAATCTTGAATGCCGTGAGTTCAGTTTTCGGTGATTTTTCTCACTGGGTCATGCCTTGATCACGAAGGAGGCTACCCCGAGAAGAGACTTCTCATTGCGCACGAGATGATTTTCCTCCGTTTGTTAGAGGTTTATAACATCAGTCCGATTAATAAGGCGTCGAGCTCGTAATTGAAGGCTTGAGCGATCATTACTGGTGTCCTCCAAAGACTATCATCTCTTTGGTATCTGGTGCACGTAAAATCCGTTGTGTCTTCCATGTTTGTAAATAGACCTCTGGGTTGGGAAAATATCTCCTCCGTGGAGGTTTTAAATTGCAATGGCACATATCCGGATTACCCTAGAGAGGAATTCTAGACCGTTGCTATGCTGTCTGTCTAGCTTTAGTGCAATATGAAGTACTTTCAAATTGAACTTACCAAAAACTGCATGGCGTCCTAATTCAGTGCCCCGGCACATGATTCATGTTCGAAACAACCATGTTTCAAATACTTTTAATTTTTTTTAAATATAGCTTCTTTTGAATGCAGCCAAGATATATCTTTTCCATAAAAAGGAAAATTTAGTGCCGCTACGCTACCTGCTGGGCGATATACTCAAAAATCTAATCAACAAAAAATTTACATCTAAGTTTCCAAAAATAGTCTAATGGTGTTCAGTGCATCTAAAAACATTAAAAAGTAGATGTCTAAAAGTTTACGAATCCAACACTTTTTCCTCTTATTATGTGTGTAGAAGAAAGTAATATATATATATGGTTTTGTAATTAGATAATATTACTTGCTTTGGATCATGTTACTGGAAACATGAGGACCTGTGTGCTGGTGTCCATTAAACCTACACATATTACATGTCTAGGTTTAGTGAACACACTGATGTTTCTCATATGGCTTACTGTTTAGCATGGGTAGGCGTGTCTTCTACAGACCCTGAGGCCATGCTGATATGCATTGTAGTTGCTGAAAATCTTCTGGCATGGCGTATGTGTCGAACTATCGAGCGTTTCTATATGTACCCAAGTTGTGTATCATCCAGGTGTCTCATGTAACACAGCGTAACTTCAACTGTGGTTTCACGTCATCATTGATTATCGTTTGGAAAGTGAACAGTGGAGCGATGGCACATCATCGCATTCTACATCAGACTCAGATATGAATGCTTTGTGACGACCTTAACAAAGATATACAATTATTATTAAAATCACACAATCAACTGATTGGGAAGAAAATCATATTTATTGAAATTTTATTTTTCAGACTGAGTGAAAAGAATGCCTGGATCCGGGGTTCGACTCCCGGTCCAGGCATTATTTTCACTCTGTCGGAAAAATAAAATCTTAACAAAGATGTTTATATAACGTGTGGGTTTTTTAAGGCCAGTGAGGGCAGTAAATAGCATAGCCACTTATTCTACTTAAATTACAGCTCACACCCACTTGGGTTTTAGGACCGTGTCTTAGATCTCTTCAAAGTTCTGTCGAACTAGGGGAGCCTTAGCTTCAACATTATGTACTTTTTCTTTCGCTCTTCCCTTGAATTAGCCTAGAGTGCGAGCTGCGGTTCTTACCAATGTAGGTACAATACCCTACTTCTTTCAAACGCAGAGAGCCTCAGACACTTTTCTGACTTTGTGTTGACCAATAACTGTTGTATTGCTTGGGGCTATACAATCAAATCCTAATGGTTTTTTCACCCTGAGAGATTCATTGTGGTAATCCTTCTGATTCCTTATGCGAATGCTATTTAGTTATAGGTGCATGGCCACGGATGACAGTAGTGGTGAGATAGTTCGAACGATGCTGGTGACGCATAGCCGCAGATGGTAGCTTTTCCGCAAGTGTGTTCAACACTTCGGTTTTCTTTTGGAAAACAAGGAAAATTGAGACAGAATTTCTTTGACAGTACCTGTGGACCGCATGTACCCTGGTCCAGTCAAGCTCAGTCTGGGTGGAAATCTGAACATTCGTCTGAAATTCTGCCTCGCTGCAGATATGCATGCAGAATGCTTTACTCTGTGATGTGATTACTGACATTTTTGCTTTCAGTAGGATTAGATAGTACCATTTTTCAGTGCATATCTCTCTGTAAAGTGGACTTTATATTGGCTGTTTTTTTTTTTTTTTTTTTTTTTTTTTTCAGAATGTATACTTTTTGGAATGTATATTACGTGCATAACTAACAAAACTAGAAGTTCATATGCTACTGTGATCTTTATTAATGAAGAATCTTTTGTCTTACAAGGAATTAAAACTCTATTTCTGGCAAGAGAAGTGTTTAAAAGAAAGGAGACACATTACAGCGGTCAACAATAAGTACATAAAATTCTCTTTTTAGTGTTTTTTACAAAAAGCTAATATGCATTTCGGTAATTTGGACTTTACAAGACAGAAAATTGCTAATAAATAAGGTTTCACAATCAAACAAACTAACAAGAACGAAAAAAAAACTAGTATGTTGAGGCCACCACCTGACTTTCTTCTATATTTTCCTATACAAATTCACTCAGTAAAAATAATTTACTAAAATTCAGTGGCGGCTCGTGCACCGAAAATAGGTGAAGAGCTCAAAAATAATATTTAAGTATTTTTAATCATAATTTTTATTAAGCATGATCTTAACTAAAATTAACTAAAAATACTTATTTAAATGTAAATTTGTATTCTGTAAATGAATACAGCGTAAAATACAGTGTGCCTCTTCACCAATTTACGGTACACGAGCCGCCACTGCTAAAATTATTATTTAAAAAAAATTATCTTCCATGATAATGCAGACGATTTCCATACGAAGTTTTTTTTTCGTTAAAAGTAAAAAAAAAAAAAAAAAAAAAAAAAAAAAAAAAAAAAAATCGATAACTTTGCTTTAAGTTATCACATATCTATAGTTTCGTTTTAAAGGTATTGACGAGACTTTTCGAAATATACCCATCTTGAAAATTTAGAAACCCCCCCCGGGGGAGGGGGTACTTCCACCACAGGGGGTGAAGCAATGCTCCCACATGCACAAAATTTTTTTCCTAGTTAACTACTACTATTATCAATAGTTCATATTAATTTTACAAACACAAGTTAAAAATAACTATCATTATGTACATTTATACCAAATTGTGTCCTATACAGACGTGTTAAAAGTTTAGAAAAAATGCGATCACAGCGCCACCTGTTGAGCGATTGATCCCCAAATCTATTCAGCACCAGTTTATCTCACGGTCCAATTAAATACCAAGTTTGGTTAAATTTCAGTCATTGCTTCGTCACAGTGTCCACAAAAATCGTGATACACACAGACAGACATTTTCTAAAAACTATCAATTCGTGTTCAGGACATCCCAAAACGTGTAAATCCATCAAAAAACGGCGGTCGAAAATTTTCACGAATCCAAGACTTTCTCTATATTACATATAGAAGAAAGTAAAAAAAGATATTGTGAAAAAAAAAAATCATTTTTTTACAAATTTTTTTTCTGGATAGTAGAACATGAAAAAAAGCCCTAGAGCCCCCATTCTGGATACGTCCCTGGATTACACATAGTTTTCTGTGGAAATTTTTAACAGTGTAGAGTATGCTTGTAATAAAAGAAAATCCTTTCAAACACTTCCTATTGTTTAACTCAAACAAAGCTTTTCTATTTATCTCTGCCTGGGAAAAAATAAAATAAAATAAAAATAAAAAATAGTCTCAGTTCTTTACTGATCCCAACAGTTTCTTTCATTTCTTTTCAATTTTTCTTTTTTATTATTATAATTAATATTTTAACATTTCTTTTAAAAAGTAATTAAAATCTCATAAATAATTAATACGTGAATTAAGGAATAAATTAGAGATTAATTTTTCTTTTAAAGACGGAAAAGGATGGATGGTAGGGTTATTAATCGCACTAGTGCTGCGCAGATGGGCAACTGGCGATGGTCTGGGACACACCCCTAGAGGTGGTCCAGAGACATGCCATCATAATTTTGACCGTCCACGGTAGGGATGGCTCTCCCGCTTAAAGACAGAAAAGGATCCTAAAACATGTAAAAGATTCTAATATTTAGCCCTCTTAAAAGAATAAATTTTTTTCTGACGGTGAAACATAGAAACAACCAAAAACTCTGACCACTTCACTTTTGAGCCACCCAATAGCTGTGTAAAATCGCTTCCATCACGATATATTATTATTTTAATTTAATTTTACTAATTTCCCTCATTACCATTTTCTCCGTTACCGTTTTTACCGGTCACCGAAATCAATCATCAATATCAAAGATGAAATGTCTTCGAAACATAGTTGTACTTTATGGCATTATTTTGGGCAATTGCAGTATATGGTCGCAAATAGCAATTCGCAAATTAGCCATTCTTCCGTTACACATTTCCCCCTACCCATTTTTCTGGGATCCATTAAAATTAGTTTTAAAATTTCATATATGAACTTAGGTATTTCTTTAAAGTATCCCTTCCAGAGAATCCCTTAGAAAGTACTTTATGTACTTTTTTTTTCCAGCATGAGGACATACCATAGAATAATAATAAAAGAAGAAGGAGCGTGTACGTTTTGCTTTCAGTTTGTAAAATCCAGGAATGCCGGGTATAGGGTTGTAACTATGCTTCAATCTGAGTGGTTGGTGACTTGTTGGCGAGATTTTTGAATCGTCTCGTCTCTCTGTCAATCAGTCAGTGAGGCAGCACCCACTACATATAGCGATAAACGCACCGAGGATGGGTGCCTTACTTTAACCTTTTCCTTCCGGCACGAATCTGAGAAAGTGTAACTCCAGAATGCGGCGCTTATTTTCAGAATTCTCCCCTCCCCCCCTTTCTAGAAACGAAAGTGCACGGGAAAATTTCTCTCTTATTGTTCAAACGCGCGGTCCCTCGCAAATTCTGGGGGAAGTTAGGGGTTATCATAACACCAGTTTTTGAGATAAATCTTCTTTGGCATAGACGGTAAAAGTAAAACAGTATTTATGATGTGGCTATTTTTTTACGTAATTTAAATCATTTTAATTATATTTTTATGAACTTCTTTTCACCTCATATACCATTTATTCATTTGACCTTATATCTTACGTTCATTATAAGATGTTACATAAGATGTACTGAAAAGACTATAATTTTATATAATAACTAAACATTTGAAAATTTTTCTTCTTTCTAACAAAAAAGTTTATTTTCCCTTATGCGGGTAAATTTATATAAGACATACATATGCTAGATATGAAGAGAATGGAGGTGAGATAATATAAATGTCTGTTAATAATGGAAAGTTGAGCAACTTGTATAATTCGCATTTAATCTTGCACAACCCAATTTGTGTTTTCGGAGTTTCTATAGATAATTAAAAATTTTACTAAAAATAATAATTATATTAATACATTATAATATCAAAGCAATCCCAAAAACAAATATTTAATGAGAAACTTCAAGAATTTATTAAAAAAAAAAAAAAAAAAAAGAAATTTAAAACAAAATTCATTAAAAATAAGGGGGGGGGGATGTTGGTTTTAGGATTATGGACGGTAGGATTCTAGTCTTGGGAAATGTGTTTAGAGGGCCCTAACCCAATTTAAGCAAGTCTAAGAGAAAACCACGGAAAAATCCGAACGGCTAACGCAAAGAACTCGACTTGGTATCGAACCTGAGAACTCCCGTCTATCAGCTTTGGAAGCAGAACCTCTCAGCAACTGTTAACATGAGAAAAAATAAATTTCCGTATGTTAGAAATTTTGTACACAATAAAAAATTTCTTAAATTTATTATTAGGTTTATACAGACTTTCTGCAGTAAAGTGGCTTGCCTTAAAAATTACATAATCAAAATTATAATTGAATTATGAAACTTACATATTTTAATTACAATTTTTTTATTTTATACTAGCAGGCTTTACCAGCTTCATTGACCACTATATATTATTAAATTGAAAAAATAATAATAATGATAATAAATATAATATAATAACATAAAAAATAAAAAAAAAAGTTTTGAAATCGTTTGTAATTATGCTTTGTGTACCTATTGTCTGTATCGCCTTCCATACCATCCCTAGTTCAGGTCCGGATTCCTACTGCCTTCAGCAACCTTTTACCGAGCACATTATTTTAGATATTTATCGGACAACAGGCGGCGATATCATAGCGTCCATTAAATATTTTAGTTTTGAGACCATAAAATAATAGGGATTTTCTAGCCCCCATTCTGCAATAATAAATTACAGCTACAGTGAATTTATATTTTTATTACTATTAATTGTATTATAAAAAAATACATAAATTTATTTGTTATATTTTTTAGTTAAATTTAAAATTTAATAAATTTATAATCCATTCTGCTATATTGTAGTTTGATTTCGATAAATACAACAACGTGAATGAAAAAAAAAATCAATTTTTAAAGAAATTAGCTAATTAAACAATAATAATTAAATAAATAGTAAAACAGCCGTTGCAAAGGAACGCAGAGGGTTGAAATGAAAGAAAAAAATTAAGAAAATGAAGCAGATAAATCTATGCATAATAAATAAATAAATTAAAAAAATTATGTGCGAAAATTGTAAAAAATCTCAATGAAATATACCACTCCACCCCCTCTGAATAAGACCCTTAAATCTTAGAGTCATAAAAGAAATAAAATTAAAATTACTGAAAATGAATTGCAGTCAAACACATCTAAAATCTGGAAAGAATTGTTGAAATTGTTTCACTTGTATCCTTGTATGTGATTATATTTCCCAGGTAATACTGATATATTATTTCTACATAATTAGTAATTTGTGGCAACACATACTTTTGTATAAGTATTGGCAACAGTAGTCAATAGTTGTTGTCTTGTCGTTTTCGTTTTTGTAAGCGGCGTGTGTTGCAGTATGTAAATTATAACTTACTTTCTTTAATTAATACATAATTCACGAATATGAATATACTTGTGCAGCTTTATTTATTCCACTAAACATAACAGGTTATGGCCACCAGTTCGTTAAATGCGCCAAAGGTGGAAATTAAATTCTAGCGGCGATACATAAGCCTAGTTGCGTACGTACACGTGATAACTTCGATAGATCAGAACTTTGTAAAAAATTTCTAAAAATGGAACAGGGAAAAATCCCAGTTAAGCCATTATCAGGTAAAAGTGACTGGTCTATATGGAAATATAGAATAAAGTTCGTGTTAAATTATTACGCAGATGCTTTGGATGTCGTCGAAGGGAGATTAGAGAAGCCAGAAGAACCAAATATAGCAGATGCTGAAGACATCAAGAATAAGTACAAGAAAGACTTGAAAGATTTTAAGAAAGCAAATAACAGTGCTATGATGGTTCTAACAAACTCCATGACGGAAGATACTTTGCAAAAAGTAATGAGATTTGATTCCGCGAGAGAAGTCTGGCTTGAGTTGCACAAGATTTTCGAAGATTCGTCAGACAACCAATTGTATAATATTTGTTTACAATTCTTCAGGTTCAATTGGTCTGATGGTGATATGTCCGATCATCTATCAAAACTGAAAAATCTGTGGAATGATTTGAACAATGGACTTGAAAATAAAAATGAAAATAGGCTTCCGGAAATGTTATTAATTTGCAAGATATTGGATACACTTCCTCTGAGTTATCGAAATTTCAAGTCAAGTTGGTTACTTTTAAGTGATGAGAAAAGAACACTGGATGAATTAACAACACAGTTGTGCACACATGAAAGAGAATTAAAGAAAGATCCAAAACTTACAGAAAGTAAAGATCAAGAAGCTCTAGCAGTTAGTTCAGATCAAAAACACAAGGCATTTTCAAGCAAGAAAAATAACACTAAGTGTAAGTACTGTCATCAAAAGGGCCACTGGATAAAATCATGCAAGAAATGGATAGCAGATGGAAGACCTCCTAAACCAAACTATCCAAATACCAGTAAAGGTAATAACAATTCTGCTGTTAATATGACACTTTTAGCTGTAGATGATGAAGTATTTTCTATGGAAACTAGTACTGAAGACTGGTTCATTGATAATGGGGCTTCAAAACATGTCACCAATAACAACAGCTGTTTTATTGATTTTGAAAAGTTTGAAATACCCCATAGCATCACAGTAGCTAATGGAAAAAGGTTATCAGCTATTGGAAAAGGAACTATTAAAATAATTACAACTGTAAATGGGAAAAATCAAGTTAAATATTTAGAAAATGTCTGGTATGTCCCAGAAATCAGTAAAAATTTATTTTCTGTTCTTGCAGCCCAAGATAGAAACCAGAATAGTATATTTGAATCAACATTCAAAGATTGTCACTTAAAGATTGATGGCGAAGTAGTTCTACATGGCATAAGAAATGCTGGAGGTGGTCTCTTCAAGGCAGTTATGAAATGCTTAGTTCCAGAAACCCAAGTTGATGTTAACATGACTATAAGTGATGATTCAATACTTCAGCTTTATCATGAAAGATATGGACACCAAGATAAGCAACATATAAAATCCATTATTGAGAGAGAATTAAATGTCAAAGTTAAAGCTGATATAAAATTATGTGAAGCTTGTGTTTATGGTAAAGCCCATCGTTTAAAATTTGGTACAAGAAATAAACCGACAAAATCAGGAGAACTAATCTCAACAGACATTTGTGGTCCATTTGATGAATCTTTCCAAAAGTTTAGATACTTTGCTGTTTTTAAAGATAACTACACTAAATTTAGGTATGGTTTCTTCTTGAAGCAAAAATCAGAAGTAAAGGATGTACTGGAAGACTTCATAGTTCATGCGAAAAATCTAGGCCATGACATTAAAGAAATTATCAGTGATAATGGTGGTGAATTCGACAATGAAGCAGTTCGAAAAATTTTGAAGAAATATGGAATAACTCAAAGATTATCAGCTCCATACACACCTCAACAGAATGGCTGCGTTGAACGAGAAAACAGAACCATTGTTGAGATGGCCAGAACTTTAAAATATTCGAATGAAGAAATAGAATTTCCAGCATCCCTATGGGCAGAGTTCATCAATACCTCAATTTACATTCTGAACAGAACAGGGAAGTCCTCAGTACCAAATGTAAGTCCTTATGAACTGTGGATGAACAGAAAACCAAGAATAAAGCATATGCGCATCATAGGATCAGTCTGCTATGCCCACATCCCAGCTCAAAAGAGAAGAAAAATGGACAGAAAAGCGACAAAAGGTTATCTTATTGGATATGATGGAGATGAGAGGTACCGTATTTACATCAAAGAAACAAAAACTGTAATTTGTTCAAGAGATGTAGTATTTGAAGAAAAACCCTCCATGACAGAAAATATAATAACACTGCCTTCTCAGGAAGATGCAGATGAAGATCTACCTGTAGGTGACGAGAAAGATGTTGTAGATGAAAATCCAGTAGAGAATGAATTTGAGAAGACATATCAGACTGAAACTAGATCCAGAAGACAAACAACAGCTCCTAAGTGGACCAAGGATTATGTTATGGGCAATTCAGAGATGTTCGAAGAAAATTTTCCAGAAATAAACAGAGTGGCAAATGAAGAATCCAGCTGACAATCAACGCATGACCCAGATGTATCCAAGAGGTCTTTTCAGAGTGATCCAGAAACTTTAGAAGAAGCTTTAAATAGTCCAGACGTAGAAAAATGGAAGCAAGCTATGAAAGAAGAACTGGATAACTTACAGAGAAATGACACCTGGGACATAGTGCCTAAGCCAAAGGGGAGAAAAATCGTAAAATGCAAATGGGTGTTCAAGAGGAAATTTGATAAAGATGGACAAATAGAAAGGTATAAAGCAAGATTAGTCGCTCGTGGATATACCCAAGTAGAAGGAATAGACTATCAAGAAACCTTTTGTCCAGTAATAAAATCAAAGTCAATTAGAACATTATTGGCATTTGCAGTGGAAAGAGATTGGCAAGTTCACCAGCTGGATATTACCGCAGCCTATTTAAATGGAAAATTGCACGAAACAGTCTTCATGGAACAGCCACAGTTAAATCTGCGTGAAAAACCAGGTCAAGAAGTCTGTTTACTGAAGAAAAGTCTATATGGCCTTCATCAATCTGGCAGAGAGTGGAACATATGCCTTGATAGTTTCCTAAAATCAGTTAACTTGACAAGATCAAGAGCAGATCCATGTGTCTATTTTAACAAGGAAAGAGAATTGATTGTAGGGGTTTATGTGGATGATTTACTTGTCATGTCTAGCACAGACTCAACAATTCAAAAATTTAAGAATGACATAAAAGCTGTTTTTGAAGTCAAGGACTTAGGAGAGATACATCACTTACTATCAATTAAAATAACCAGAAACAAGGATGGTTCTATGACTCTCGACCAAAATGCTTATAGTAATGAACTACTAGAAACAACTGGTATGTTAAATGCTAAAGGGGCTTCAACGCCATTAGATCCAGGAGTTAAATATTTGCAAGCATCTGAAGATAATATGTTGAGTGCCGAAGGAGCTTTGAAGTACAGACAAGCTGTTGGAGGTCTCTTGTACTTAGCAGGGGGAACAAGACCTGATTTAGCTTTTGCTACAACTTATATGAGTCAGTTTAACAGTTGTCCTAGCAGAGAACACTGGACTGGTGTGCAACATATCTTACGTTACCTAAAGCAGACCAAGAATTCAAAATTAACTTACCACAAGACTGGGAAAAATTTGGAAGTATTTTGTGACTCTGACTGGGCAAACGACAAGAATGACAGGCGTTCATTCAGTGGTTATGTGGTATTACTCGCAGGTGGAGCTGTCTCATGGAGCAGCAAAAAGCAAAGAACAACTGCCCTCTCGACTGTTGAAGCAGAGTATTTTTCAATGTGCCACGCAGCTAAAGAGGTACTGTGGTTTCAGAACTTCCTACAAGAAATAGTTAATGTGCAATTTTTAAATTTTCCACAAGTCATGCATGTTGACAATCAAGGAGCAATTGCCTTAGCCAAGAACCATGTCACTTCTGAACGAAATAAGCACATTGAACTTAGACATTTTTTCCTACGTGAAAAGGTAGAAGAAAAACTGTTAACGTTTACATATGTACCTTCTGGGTCAAATGTTGCAGATATGTTCACAAAGAGTGTGCAAAAGAGAACTTTATGTGCCCAAAAACTTAGTGTAGGACTAAATTAAAATAAGGGAAATCTAATCAAGGGGGGGTGTTGAAATTGTTTCACTTGTATCCTTGTATGTGATTATATTTCCCAGGTAATACTGATATATTATTTCTACATAATTAGTAATTTGTGGCAACACATACTTTTGTATAAGTATTGGCAACAGTAGTCAATAGTTGTTGTCTTGTCGTTTTCGTTTTTGTAAGCGGCGTGTGTTGCAGTATGTAAATTATAACTTACTTTCTTTAATTAATACATAATTCACGAATATGAATATACTTGTGCAGCTTTATTTATTCCACTAAACATAACAAGAATAAGGAACGAGAAAGATATTTCGAACAGTACAAAAAAAAAGGAAAGCCTATATGTCGACAATAAATAAACCAAGAGTTCCCCACACTGCCAAACGCAAAAATTTCGTTATCATCGCGATAGAGAGTAGCCGTTGCGACACTCCCGCAGGAATAATAGATTATGCTTTGTCCATCTCGAGTGATTGACGCACCGTTTCTCTGAGAGGGAAGAAAAATCTAGGGTACAACTGCTGTAACATAGCCGGGCTTTGGTCTACGTGAAGTTTGGGGTCCAATTGTCGGATCCGCCGTAAGGAAAAGGTTAAGGTAATAAGCAGGAGCAGCTTTTGCTGGCAATTCACTAGAAGGGGTTTGTAAGCATTAGAGTATTGACGTGCTCCTTCTTCCTTTATTATTATTCTATGGGACATACATATCTATTTGGGGGTAATTTTATGAGAAAAACTATTTTACTGTGTTTTCAGTATGAGTACGCATATGTCTGTTTAAATTTCCTTTAACAGAAAAAGTTTCAGAACGCATTTTACATATATGGGACTTTTCTAGGATATGAGTGTATAGATGCCTATATAATCCATTCCTCTTTGAAAATCCTTTAGAACATATTTCACAAACATATGTCTTTCCACCTGTATGAGAGAGCAAATGTATATTCAAGCTGAACTTCTTGCGAAACACTTTGAGAACATAATTCACACTGAAATGTCTTTTGTTTTGTATAAATTCGAAGATGCTTCTTTAGATCACTCATTTGAGAAAAACCATTATAACGTATTTCACACACGTATGGCTTTTCTCCGGTATGAAAACGTAGATGGATATAACTCTTTTTCCACGAAAATCTTTTAGAAAATCACATACATATGGCCTTTCTCCTGCGTGAGTGCGCATATGTCTAATTTGGTCTCTTTTTATAGAAAACCTTTTAGTACATATTTCACACTCATGCGGCTTTTCTCAGGTATGAGAGCATATGTGTATATTAAGATATCCTTTATGTGAAAATATTCTAGAACAAGTTTTACATACATGTTGTTAAAGCTAAATTAAGAAAATCACCGTTTTCTTCTGCTTTCTAAAAACTAGTGTTATCTACGGACGCCAGTAAATGAAATATTCACACTTTTATCTTTAAAGCGGCTACTCAATTGAATAACACGTACTGCGTTTCTTCTTAAAATTCAAATATCAGTAAAAAAGGAACACAGCTACGTTGAATATTATTTACAAAAAGAAATCATTTAAAAAATACAAAAAACCTTTATTCCCAATGGAAAAAAACCTACTGCTCTAAAACAGTAAATTACTTATTCTAAAAATTTTAATACACACGAGCTCTCGATTAAACGAGACCAAGTATCATATTTTTTTTTAACTAACGTTGCCATCCAATAATAATAATATTCATAAAATAAATAATAGATATAATAATACATTTTCAACATCCTCCCACCTTTTGATTATAAATAATAATCAAAACATAAAAAACTATTAGTCAAACAACTTTGGTACAAAGATGGCAACATTACATTTAAAAAATATAAAAATGAAAAAGTAAAATAAATAGAAGAATGATCAACAATATCTAATATAATCTACAAGTTCAGTCTTTCCGGCACCTTAATTCTTCGGCCAACTCTACTAAACTTCATTTGCTCATTAGTAGTACTGTCTGAAACTTTGGAGATGTTAGCTGAATCTTTAACTTTACTGAGAGTCATCGGTGTGGGAAGATCTTCAGACGATGTTATCTCTAGGGGATAAACTCTTTGAATCGGGCGTAAGAGCTCCTTTTTGGGAAGTTTGCACTTTAACAAGTCGTACTTGTCCGTCTTTACCTGGTATAATCTCAGTGATACGACCTAAAGACCAGTAGATTCTCTTTTTATTATCGGCTCCCACCATAACAATTTCGCCAACAGTAACAGTATGTTTGCCTGACTTTTTGCTTTTACTTTTACGTAGAATAAGACCACCAAGATATTCAGATCTAAAACGGCTTCGTAAATCTTTGAGAATGGTTTGTCTGTATTTGAGCCTTTTACACAAAAAATTTTGCTCAACAGCATCCAAATCAGGAAGACTGCATTCATGCATATCTTGGATGAACATCGATGGCGAAATTGGTTTTACAGCTTCCTCTTCACAGATGTAAGTAAGAGGTCTTGAGTTGACTACCTTCTCACACTCAGCTAAAACCGTCATCATTTCTTCGTAATCGAGACGTGCCAGCCCTAACACTCTTTTCAAGAGATCTTTTAGAATTCGAATTAATCTCTCCCACCAACCACCCCACCAAGCAGCAGTTGGGGGATTGAACTTCCAATCAATAGAGTTGATAGCTCCATGTTTTCGTATGCGTTCCCAGTCTAGTTTCTTGAAATAGTTGGCTGCTCCTACAAAATTTGAACCATTGTCACAGTATACAGTAGAGCATCTTCCTCTGCGAGCTATAAATCTTCTAAAAGCCATTAAGAACGCATCTGTTGAAGCAGCAGTAACAAGCTCCAAATGGACCGCTCTGTATACTGCGCAAGTAAAAATTAAAACCCAGCTTTTCTTGTTATCCTTGAGAAATAATGGCCCAGCCATATCACCACCAATTATCTGAAAAACTGCAGCATCTTTAACTCTGTTTTCTGGAAGTGGAGGACTGATCACTTCTAAGTTCTTTGACCGAAATCTTTTGCATGCAGTGCAGCTGGCTGCAACATTTTTCACCGCCTTTCTGCCGTTTAGGATCCAATACTTTTCTCGAAGTATATTTAATAGTATCTGGACACCAGCATGGCAGTTCTCAACATGTGCTTTATAAATTAGCCGTTTTACCACTTCATGTTTTGATGGAAGAACAATAGGTTTAAGAAAATCTTCACTATCCTTTCGATAAATAATTTTGGTCTTCAAACGAATGACACCAAACTCGTCTTTAAACGTTTGCAAAGTTTTCAATCTCTTTTCGTCTTCTTGAGAAAAAATCTCATTCTGAATTAAAAGTAAAACCTTCATTTCTGCTTCATGAATTTCTGAGGCTGTCAATTCACCATGCTTCTTCCAATTTAAATTCTTGCAGTTGTGCTTGAAACGAAGGATCCATGCAACAAGGCGAATAATTCTGTCATAACTAGAAAAGTATCTATAGTACCAGTCTTCATCAACAATAGCTTCAGTATTTGTCAGTATACAAGTCTTTCTAGGTTTTTCCTTTTCAATTTCTTCCTCATTCCAATCGCGATTGGAGAAATCCATCATTGTTCGAAATTCAGAAACATCTTTCATCCATTGTGGATCCTCCCACCATTTTGATGAGACTAGATGCTTTGCTTTGCATCCTCTGGAGGGCAAGTCTGCAGCATTCTTCTCCCCCGTTATATGTCTCCACGATGAAGGATCACTCAGTTTTCTGATCTCCTGCACTCTATTTCTTACAAAAACGGACCAATTTTCTTCTCGCTGTATCCAGGCAAGAACCGTTGTAGAATCACTCCAGTAATGAGTCATAACATTTCTCCAACCAAGAGCTTCAATAACCGAATTCGTCAGTCTCGCTCCAATTACAGCAGCTAGAAGTTCCATTCTAGGTATAGTTACACCTCTTAACGGAGCCACTCGAGACTTTGCTGCAAGCAAAAATAAATTAACTTGATTAGCATCCTTTACTCTAACGAATGTAACTGCACCATAGGCATCTTTCCTTCCGTCAACAAATGTGTGAATAGTGCAGTTGCTTAAATCTTCGGAAGATACTCGAATAAACCTAGGTATCTGTATATCAGACAAATACTTCAGTTCTTGAAACCACTGCATAAACTCTTTATGAAGCTCACCAGTTATCTCTTCATCCCAACTCGTTCCTAGTTTCCATGCTTTTTGTAACATTATTTTTGGACAAAGCATGACTGGTGAGGTGAAGCCAAAAGGATCAAAAACTTTGTGGACGACAGACAACATAGTTCTTTTTGTTAATTTTTCCATATTAATGTTGTCTAACCATTTCATGTTAATTTTCAATGTGTCTAGCTCTTTATTCCAAATAAGACCTAATACTTGAGTCTCTTTCTTAGAACTAGTCTCATTACAGTCACCAGACCATTCCCATTCTCTAAGATCAAAACAACCTTTGGCCATTAAAGCTTTAGAATTAACGATAAACTTATCTAATTCTTCTTTGTTATTAACACTGGTAACAACATTATCTACGTAGAAACTCTCTAAAAGCCTTTTCTTTAAAGATTCTTCAAATCCGTTACAACGCCGAATATGATACTCAATTACCGCAGCCAAAAGGAAAGGACTGCATTTAACACCAAAAACAACTCTTGTATGGCGAAATACTTTTAGTTTCTTACCTTTTAAGTTTTCCCACCATAAAAAACGCAGGAAATCTCTGTCGTCTTTACGAATGCTTATTTGCAGAAAAGCTTTTCTAATGTCAGCGATAACGCCAAATTCTTTTTCCCTGAATCGAAGTAAAATATCTGGGATAAGTTCCATTTGATTAGGACCACATTCCAAGCATTGGTTTAAAGAAGGATAATTTGCTAATCTAGCTGAAGCATCAAACACTGGGCGAATTGGAGTAGTGCTGCTACTAGGTTTTATTATAGCACGATGAGGTAAGTAATTGCCATAAGAGTTTACTTCGTTCTTGGGAACATCCTCAATTATGCCTTCATTAATCCAGCTCAGAAGAACATCTTCATATTTTTCATACATGTTCATCGCTATAAGCTTCGCTGTTGTGTATTCGAGCCGTTTCTTCGCCAAACTCAAGTTGTCGGGTAAAGGCGACTTATCATCAGCCCATGGCAAACAAACTTCATAGCGGCCCTCTCTATTAACTGCCACTGTTTCTAAAAAATGCTCTTTAGTCTGAATATCAGACTCGTGTTTGGACTTCTTCTCAATAGGATCATAGATTCCAATTAAATCCAACTTCCATAGATTTGAGATTTCAGCTTCATTTACATATAGCGATAACACTGACATCGCCAAGTTTTCTTCCGAGGCTTTTCCAGGCGGTACTTTTCCCATTAAGGTCCAACCTAAGTATGTTTCTAAAGCCACGAGACCCGATGATAAGACTTTTCTTTTTCCTGTCAACATTTTTCCCATGACGTCAGCTCCGACGAGAATATCGATTGCTTCACATTTGTCGCCAATGTCCGTTAAATTAATCTCATTTTCTTCTAACTCTTTTATCCAAGGGCCTTTAAAAACCGGTCTAATATTTTCACATATTATAGACTGATCCAAAACTTCGAAATTGCAGCCAAAATTTTCTTTCAAATGTTTCAATGTCACTTTATAGCAGTTATGCTTGACCTCGCTAGTGATAACGCCGCCAAAAAGGGAATGAACCATTTTCTCTTGGCGAATAGGTATATAATCCATTTCTTTGGCTACACTTTCCAGAATATATGACTTATGCGATGCGGAATCAAAGAGCAATCTCACAGTTTTCTGTTTATTGCCAGAGACCAATTTGGCTTTCACGGTTTGGAGAAATATCTTTGGACTTCGTTTGTTGAAATTGGACATACTAACATCATTTTCTGCAGGTTTTTCTTCTTTCTTTTCTACAGCCCTTTTTTGTGAATCAAGTACATCACACATTAGAGGAAAATGCTTTTTAGAACAGATCACACACTTTAGAACTGTTCGACATTTCTTAACAGTGTGAGTTGGCGATAAACAGGCAAAGCAACAACGCTTATCTTTAATTATTTTTTGTTTTTCTGCTAAACTCATTTTCTGAGCTGAAAAACAATCTGAACTTGAATGTTTGCCATCACAAAAAACGCAAGATTTCTTCACCTCTCTATTTGAAGTGGCCGTTAATAAACCCGCAGCAGTAGGTACTTTGCTTTTCAAATTTTCAAAATTGCATTGCTTCCTTTTTAAAGGTTTGTTCTCTTGGCTCTTTCCTAAACCGAAACCAGCTACTGCCAAAGATATCCTTTCTTCACCTTCAACTTCTTTTTTGAGAAATTGCATTAAGTTATTTAACTTCTCCTTAGCATCAGTATTTGAATGAGAAATGTTACGATTCCAAGCCTTTAAAAAATCAGCTGGGAAACAAGATTCAACCATGGGATACAATATAGATGCACATTTATCCGTGGTTACACCTAATGTTTCCAATGCACGTAGATACGATTCAAGTCTGTCATATAGAGAAGTTAATGAAAACATTTCCTTAATTTGAACAGAAATAATTAATTTTAGTAACTGTCTAACGTATACTTCGACTAAGAGGTCCTCTCTTCCAAAGCGTGATTTCAGGCTTTCAATCGCTTTTTCATAATTGGCGCCAGTTGGCGGAAAACTTTCAACTACTTCTCTGGCACGGGAACCAGCAACCGTGGCTTGCACTAAATACTGAAATTTATCTTCCGGTGCGATATCTTCATCTTTATGCACCTGCTCAAATTGACTCCAAAAAGGAAGCCAATCTTTTAAGTCATCGCCAAATTGTCTAAATTCCAATCTTGGCAACGTAAATTTCCTTTTTGAATTGCTTAAATCAGGTACATAATTTAGTGGAACAGATTCACCTCGACTTTGAGCTTGAATTCTAGCGAGCTCGATTTCTTTTTCAGCTTCAAGTTTCATTTTTTCAAATTCATTATCTTGTTTCATTTTTTCCTTTTTATCTTCTCTTTCTTTTTCTTCTTGCTCTTGTAATTTTCGCTCGGCAACAGCATTTCCTAATAGTACTTGAACAAATTCAGCATCTTTCTTGTATTCTTCACTGTTCAATATAATGTTTTTTAAACCTGAAATAGTAACATTGGCTGGTACTTCTTCGCCAATTTCAGACGCCACATATATCAAATCATCTTTCTTAAATCCTTTTATTGCTTGAAACATGTTGCTACTTCCTGTCGCTCAGACGCCACAAATGATAAAGCTAAAATTAAGAAAATCACCGTTTTCTTCTGCTTTCTAAAAACTAGTGTTATCTACGGACGCCAGTAAATGAAATATTCACACTTTTATCTTTAAAGCGGCTACTCAATTGAATAACACGTACTGCGTTTCTTCTTAAAATTCAAATATCAGTAAAAAAGGAACACAGCTACGTTGAATATTATTTACAAAAAGAAATCATTTAAAAAATACAAAAAACCTTTATTCCCAATGGAAAAAAACCTACTGCTCTAAAACAGTAAATTACTTTAAACGAGACCAAGTATCATATTTTTTTTTAACTAACGTTGCCATCCAATAATAATAATATTCATAAAATAAATAATAGATATAATAATACATTTTCAACACATGTGACTTTTCTCCCATATGAATGCGTAGATGTGCAATAAGGAGTCCTTTCTAAGAAAATCCTTTAAAACATATTTCACACACATACAGCTTTTCTTGAATATGACTGCACCGATGTCTATTCGTATTATCCATTCTGAATAATCTTTCTGAACAAATGTCCAATAAATATATTTTTTAATGAATGAGTAAATGTGCATTAAAGGATTGTTTCATTGGAAATTCTGTAGAGCAGCTTTCAAATAAAATAAGTATGGATTTTGAGAGTTATAAATGAAATACTTATTCAGTAGGAATAAAAATCTGGTAAAAAATTTCATATCAGAAATGTACGTTTTCCTACAAATTCTTTGTGAACCTTTTACTTTTAAAAGGAATATACCACTAAATTGTTTTTATTTTGATAGATTGCTTTTATTTTTCTTATCAGAATGAAAATAAGGAATATGAATCTTAAAGAAGAAAATTTTCTTTATTGCATACTGATAAAAAAATGCACATTTAAACCGTCTAATAATATAGTATTTTGCAATATATTTATCACAGTAAATATATGTATTTGGGCGTTTTCCCACCAAATGATGAGTTTACTTGTTTCCCGCAATGTGTTAACATTGGAATCATTGAGTCAGCAATAGCGCATAACTTTCATGGTCGCAAGAAAAGTTCTTGAAGAATATTTAAGGTAAGTTCTTACCTTAAATATTCTTCAAGAACTTTTCTTGTTACATATAAAAAAGAACTTTAGAAACAGATTTAGCGTTTAATAAAAAATATTTATTTAAGTACTTCTTAGTTAAAAGTGCGTAAACAACAGGAGTAGAAAGGAAATTATCAGTCATTTAATAGAAAAAACATCGAAAACACAAAATTTCTTACAAATATATGAAATGTTATTTGTGATATGTATAACAATAGTGAAAAATTGTCCCATTTTTTCAAAATAAAGTGAAAATTTTTTGCTGAATTGTTTTAAATAAATATTTAAAATATATAGACCCAAAACATTTAGCGAAAATCCTTTGAAACATTGTTATGGTATTTCACATTTAGAGAGAAAGAACATAAATGTTTTAAAATCATAATACATATTTTTACCTATTTCTTATCACTATCACAATGTGCAAACTATTTAAGTTTAACAGCATTTACACCCTATTCGAAATTAAAAGAAAAAAAAAAAGTAAAAGTAAATGGTCCGTAAATATACGAACTGATATTTATGGGAATTTGTTTTTAATGTTTGTCTTACAAATACATAGAGTTTTACTCTTATGTGAGACTATATATGTGCATTTAGACATTCTTTACGGAGAATCCTTTAAGTTATAATCTCCGTAAGACTATTTTTGAGTATGAGTGCGTACTTGTATACTTAAACTTTCCCTTAAAATTGTTTAAAATATTAATCATACGTTATGGATTTTCTCCTGTATCAATGCGAAATAGTTTCTTAGATTAATTTTTTCAAACGAAATTCTTAAAACATTCAGCACACGTACACGGTTTTTCTCTATTAAAAGTGCATAGATGTGTATTTAAATTTTACTATGTAGATATTTTTTAGAACATTCTTTACGATAATATGGTCTTTTTCCGGTATGAGTGCGTACATGTCTATTTAAATGTGATTTTAAGGAAAATTTTCCAGAACAAATGTGACACACATACGGCTTCTCACTGGAGTGAGTGCGTAGATGTATATTTAAATGCCTTTTTTTGATTAAATCTCTTAGAACATATTTCACATACATGTGGTTTTTCGCCTGTATGAATTCGAAGATGCCTTCTAAGACTATTCTGGTGAGAAAATACTTTAGAGCATTCTTCACACACAAAAAGTGTTTCTCCTGTATGAATAACGAGATGTGCTTTTAGATTGCTCTTTCTAGAAAATCTTTCACAACACTGTTCACATACGTACGGTTTTTCGCCTGAATGAATCCGAAGATGTTTCCTAAGACTGCTAATGTCGGAAAATGCTTTAGAACATACTTCACACATGTACGGCTTTTCTCCTGTGTGAACGCGAACATGGATTTTTAAATCACTTGCTCTAAGAAATCCTTTAGAACATTCTTTACACACATGAGATTTCTCATCTGTATGAATGCGAAGATGTTTTATTAGATTATTCTTTTGAGAAAATACTTTAGAACATATCTCACACATGTTTGTCATTTTATTCTCATTTATATGCAGATGCGAATCCATGTTTTCCGTTAAATAAATTTAGCTTTGTTAAAAATAATTAATGTTTCTTTCAGTTAATGCAAAGATGTATATTTAGACCTTTTTTTTTAAACAAGTCAAACACATCCAATTTAAACAAAAGTATCCATCGGATGTCATGCAAATCAAAGGGCCTATTTTCAGCCGTCACCCGCTTTAACGCGAGCGCGCGCGTTGGGCGATAGCACAGACTAAGTATTAGTCTGTGGGCGATAGAGACAGTGATGACTAGCGTCTGTGGATGCAATGTGGTACTATGGAGCCGAACCAATCAAAATCTTTCTTGCATTTCTTCTCTATATTCTTTTATGACAGCATCTTTGATTGGTTAAGACAAATGATTACCATCATGTTAGCGAAAATGGGCTTCTTGGCGCACCTTGGCGTTGGCGATATATTTCTTCTATGTTTATGTTTATGACCACATTAAGCGATTTTGTCCTTATGCCTTTTGTTTTATCTTAGTATCATTATCATTTTCTCTATTGTAATCTGTGCCTTTTTTTTTTTTTTTCTAAGATAGTTCGATCCAATATTAAGCTATCTATTGTATATTTATATATTAATGTTTGGTAAACAGTAAAAAAAGGAATAATTTTTATTTGAACGTTATAACATTAGTAAATATGGATATCTCCTGCTAAATTAAATTTTATGTTTAATTTTTACTTTTGAGTAAGAAAAAGGTAAATTTAAAACATACTAGATATTGTAAAACGTTTAATAATAATAATAATAATATGTTGCTTGTTACTTGTACATGTTTAATTCTAAATATTTAACCGTTTAATTTTGTATATATCCTTTGTTAATTAAAAAAAAAGAAAGATTAGTTTTATAATTGATTTTATTAAGGCTTTTTTTATTTTGAAAAATGCAAAAACAATAATAATGTAACAATTTTGTCAAATGTCTTTAACAATCTTCTTGTAAATATTAATTTTACATATCTGCGTAGCATAGTTGAAGCTGGATGCTGTTAAATTAATAAATAATAATAATTAAAAAACAAAACAAAAAACCTAGGTTTAGATTATGAATTCTCATTGTTATATTAAAATACAGTGTATGAACAAATAAAAGTAAGCTTAATGACAAATTTATCATCTACCACTTGTATTTTATTTATTTAATTTTTAATGCAATATCTATAAATGTTAATTTGCAGCAAATTATGCATTAAAAAGTTAAAGTACTGTGCAAAGTCCTGTTAATAATATAATTTATAATATGTATTGAATTAGTTAAAGGCTAATGGTAGACTATTTTGTGCCACACATGCTTTAAAAAGTTATATATTTGTAAAATCAACTTTTTTTTTTTTTTTAATTTTTTAACCAATCAGCTTCAGATTTCAATTAAACATTTGATAATCATTCTTTCTTTTGAAATAAATGATAAAATACTCTTAAAAATGTTTTATTTCATTTGATTTTTTGAAAAATCAGAATTTTTTAAAGCTTAAATAAACACATTCTTATGTTTTATGAGATAAAAAAGTTTCTGACCCTCATTTTAAAGAGAATTTCATGAGATTTTATTTGATTTTATTAGGCAAAAACATATTTTTATTTATTTATAAAGATAGTATTTTGTAAACTTTTTTTTTTAAAGTTTTTTGTAATACTATCAGCTATTATAACTTAAACCTTTTAATAAGGATTTATGACAAGTTACTGTACATGTAAGAATATCATTATCATATATTTTGTTTACATGATAAAAGACCTCATTTTTAAAGTCAATAATCTATAAAAGATGAATAACCTATCCATTTTATTATGGTCGAAGAATTCATAGCCTAGTGTAGGGAAGGGGCCGGCACCTGGGAAAACAACTAAACCCCTACACAATAAAGCTATGAATGAGACTCCAGCTGTCAGGTTGAAAATCAACCGTCAAAGGCCTAATTATGTTCTTTATAATCTTTTATTGATATTGTTCTTAAACTTTAAAGAAAATTATCTGTTGAGTGTAAAACAAACAATAACTGTTAAGCTTATGTTTTAATTATGCTCTGACTGAAAGTTAATAATACCTAATGTAACCCAATCTTTACGAAATCTTAAATTTGGCATTGGTTCGGTGTTAGTATGACAAAGACTGCACTGTTGGAAGGGGTGGTCTGACCCCACCCCCCTTGATGCCTTGTGTCGAAAGGTTATGGTTCGAAATTTTAAATTTCGGGTGGGTTGGGTGTTAGTATGACAAAGAATACATACTGTTAAAAAGAGGACGGGCCGTACCTCCCCATGGTGCCTGATCTTGAAAAAAACATGGTCAGAATTTTAAAAATTTTTTAATTTGGGGTTGGTTGGGATGATAAACACTGCACTGTTAAAAGGAGGGAGAGTCTCTCCCCCCCCCCCCCCCCCACACACACAAACAAGTACGCACACGGTGTCTTATCTCGAAAACTTATGGTCCAAACTTAACGAAATTTTAATTTGGGGATGTTTACAGTGGCGGATTTAAAGAAGGGGGGGGGGTGCAAAAGTACTAACATTCACAACTGACTATTACAATTGTAAACTTTTCTTTGATCTGGAATAACACTTTGGAAAATCTTAGCCCCCCCCCCCCCCCAAAAAAAAAAAAATAAAAAAATAAATAAATAAATAAAGTTAAGTTCTAGATCCGCCACTGTGGTTAGGTATTGGTACGACAAAGAAAGCACTGTTGGAAGGGTGAGGGTCCTCCCCCCCCCCCCATGGTGTCTATCACGAAAAGTTACAGTCCTATATTTACGAATTTTTAAATTTGGCATTGGTTGGGTGTTAGTATGACAAAGACTGCACTTTTGGAAGGGGTGGTCTAACCCCCCCCCCTCGATGCCTTATGTTGAAAAGTTATGGTTTGAAATTAACAAAATTTTAATAAATAATCTAAGAATTTCTTTCTTATCTGTACAGAATATAAAGTGTATACAAAGAAAAAATATATAAATTTGTTTTGAATTATTACTTTCTTCTATATTAAATAGGACATAATATGTGTAAAACATTTTTACTTGCAATTTTCAGTGTATTTACACATTTTGAGGGGATTAGAACACAATTTGACCATTTTTAGAAAATGTCTGGCTGGTAAAAATTTTATGTAGCAGCTCTAGTTCAAGAACTAATGCACAGAATTTCATATAAATTTATACACAGGGAAAAAAAAGTGCACATCAGTTTTTGATGCAAGTCACTCAACAGGTGGCACTGCTATACTGTGATTTCTCTCATTTAATTGAAGACTATCTCAGCTTCTATTGTGTGTAATAAAAAAAAAAACTAAGTATGCCACAGGGCTATCATGAAACATGTTTAATTTCTGTGCACATCGGCCAATAGGTGATGCTGCTATACTTCAATTTTTCCTGTGAATAGGGAAGTTCATTGAGATTTATTTGTGTATAATTACACAAAATTTTGTATGTGAGAGGGCCATTTTTATAAAACATCATGTTGATTCAATTTTGGTGCATATTGGGCGATAGATGACAATATTATGCTGCAATTTACTCTATCTATAGGAAGACTAAATCTCAATATCTATAACATTTAACTGCACTTAACTTGATATGCAAGATAAATAATATGAGAATGAAAGCTGGCTTAATTTGGGTGTATATTGACCTACAGGTGGCGCTTTTCCTCACCTTCTGTGATTCTCCGCATGGCTACATCTCAACCTTTTGATTAAAATTGCACTAAACTCCATATCTAAACTCTGTATTGAGAGAAGCTATGATTAAATTTCTTCCGTGCATGTTAAACAGCATGTAGCAGTTATATATAGTGATATAGAAGAAAGTTTTATGATGGCCATAACACACTAGTTTGAAGCTTTGTTTTCTTTTTCTTCTTTCTTTTATGTTTTCTTATGAATGTCTCAAAAGAAAGTATTGGATTCATTAAAATTTTCAACTTCTGGTTTTCGATGCATTCACACATTTTAAGAGGTCCAGAACCTGTCTTGATCACTTTTTAAAAATGTCTGTTTGTGTGTGTGAGAGAAAAATTCTGTTTAACTATATCTCCACAACTACGCAGTAGTTCTGGAATTAAAATAAAAAATTAAATTACATATAAATTTATAGGTAATTTCTCCAACAGGTTCTGGCGCACTGCGATTTCTGCAACCTATAAGAAGGCTATATCTCAGGAACTACTGCACAGAATTTCATGTAAATCTATATGTACATGCACCTTGGCATATATTAGTGTCTATCAAGTTTTGGTGCCAACTCAACAGGTGGTGTTGTTATACAGTACTTTCTGCAATTTTAGGGAAGGCTATAACTTGTGCTCTAATGCGCATAATTACACGAAACTTTATGTTGGAAGGGTATTATGAGAAGTTATGCTGATTCAATTTTGGTGCATGTTGGCCGATAGGTAGCGCTGCTATACTTAAATTTCCCCCAATACGTGAAAGCTGTATCTCATATCATATTGTATCATGTATAATTGCACAAAACTTGGTATGTGAGAGAGTCGGCCATTATGAAGCACTATCGTGATTTTATTTTGAGTGTATAACAGCTAACAGGTAGCATTACAGCACTGCAGTTTACCCGATGATTTTTCATAAGCCTATATCTCAGCATCTGTTGATTAAAATTGCACCAAACTCCATACGTAAAATATTTATTGTGAGAAGCTATGGGCAAATTTTTGTACAATTTAAACTGTAAGTGATGCTGTTATCTATATATATAAAAGAGTAAACTCACTGACTCAACACGGCTGTGGCGATCCTATGGGAGATAGAGTCACAATTTTTGGTGAGCAGGTTGATTTTAGGACCGTGGCGCTCACTAAGACGGGATTTTGCAAAATACCCCCCGGGGGGCAGAAGGCAAAAACCACCTTTATAAGCATAACTCGGCTCCAAATTACTTCACGGTGAAGAAATTGCAGATGGGGAGACTAGACTTGAATAAAAAAAAATTATTTTCTGCGATTTTGGATTTTTAAGGGGGGGGGGTAAGGGGTAAAAGTGAGATTTTTTTTTGGGGGGGGGCAGAAAGTAAAAAACACCTTTATAAGCATAATTCGGCTCCAAATTACTTCATTGTGAAAAAATTGCAGATGGGGAGACTAGACTTAAGTACAAAAGAATCATTTTCTGCGATTTTGGATTTTAAGGGGGGAGAGGGGGTAAAAAGAATTTTCGGAGGCAAAATTAGCAATGCATGGATTTTCGAGTAAAATTCTAGCAATAATAGCTCAGATTAAAAAAAAAAAAAAAAGCCAAGCGTCTTCTTGAAGGTATTTGCAAAAATTCATTTTTGATTTTTTTCCGATTTTTGATTTTGGGGGGGAGTTACGAGGGGGCAAATTCGATCCCTCCTTTTAGCGCTAAATTTATCCGTGGAAATCTAAGAGCTGAGGTCACAAATTTTAGTGTGTGGCTTATTTTTGTGTGTCCAACACCCATTGTAACGGGATTTTGTGAAAGACCCCCCCCCCCTTTTGGGGTTGGGTGTGGAATAAAAGAGTAAAATCACTGATTCCCTGACTCAACACAGCCGTGGCGATTCTATGGGAGATAGACTTGCAAATTTTGGTGAGCATGTTGGTTTTAGGACACTGATGCCCATTATGGCGGGATTTTGCGAAATATCCCCGCTGCCCCCTGGGGGGGGCAGAAGGCAAAAAACCCCTTATAAGCATAATTTGGCTCCAAATTGCTTCACGGTGAAGAAATTGCAGAGAGAGAGAGACTAGACTTGAGTGCAAAAAAAAAAAGAAATAGCAAAATACGGGTTTTTAAGGAAAACTGTACCAATAACAGCACAAAGATATAGAAAATCGCCAAGAGTCTTCTTCAGAATATTTCCAAAACCTCATGTTTGGTATTTTGCAATTTTTTTTTTTTTTTTTTTTTTTGGGGGGGAGGGGGGGTTACACCTATTGCAATGGGGTTTTGCGAAAGTTCCTCCTTTTCCCCTTGGGGGTGGGGTGGGGGCCAATATAAACCCGTTTCCAAGTATAACTTTGCTTCAAATTATCTCAGCAAGATTAATTTGTATATGTGGGTTGTTTATGCTTTCCTGACACGCACAGTAAAGGGATTTCACAAAATTTCACCCCCCGTCCTTTAAGGGCGGAGGAAGGCAAAAACACGCTTATAGGAGTAACTGTGGTCCAAATTATCTCAGGATAGCGATTTTTTGATATGTCAATTGGTTATGCGTACTCAAGACACATTCTAAAAAGAGATTTTGTAAAATTCCGTCTTATTCCCCTCTTAGGGGTGTGGTGTTGCAAAAAGCATGTTTCCAAGCATAACTTTTCTTCAAATTATCTCAGTAAGCTTATATTTTACATATGAGTTGTTTATGCATTCCCAACACACATTATAAAGGGATCTTACAAAAATTTCCCCTCCCCTCCTTCAAAGGCGGGGAGGGGGGCAAAAAACGCTTTTAAGAGTAACTCTGCTCCAAATTATCTCAGAATAGCGATTTCTTGATATGTTGATTGGTTATGCGTACTCAAGACACACACTACTAAGGGATTTTGTAAAATTCCACCTTATCCCCCTTGGGGGTGGGGCAAAATCATGTTTTCATGCGTAACTCTGCTCCAAACTATCTTAGACGATTTTTTACTTGCGGGCTGGTTATGCACTTCCAACACGCACTATAAGTCGATTTTGTGAAATTTTCCTTTTCCCCCTTTAAAGGCGGGGGGGGGCAAAAACACATTTTAAAGAGTAACTCTGCTCCAAATTATCTCAGAAAAGCGATTTTTTTATAGGTTGATTGGTTATGTGTACTCAACACAAACAAACTACAAAGGGATTATTTGGAATTCCGTGCTATCACCCCCCTTGAGGGTTAGAGGGGGATTAAAAACATGTTTCCATGCGTAACTCTGTTCCAAACTATCTAAGAATGGCAATTTTTGATGCGTGGACTGCTTATGCGTATTCAACACACACTACAAAGTGATTTTGTGAAACTCCACCCCACCTCCCCTTAAGGGGTGGGGTGGGGACATGTATTCATGTGTAACTCTGCAGTAAATTATCTTATGAAGGAGAGATTTTCCATGTGTGGGTATGTTATATGTATCTAACTCATAATATAAGGATATTTTGCAAAATCTCTCCCTCCTTTCCTTTAAGAGAGGGCGGGGGGGGGGGGGGGCTAAAAAACACGTTTTAAAACATAACATTGCTTCAAATAATCTTAGAATCCCGATTTTTTAATATGTGGGTTAGGTATGTGTATGCAACATGCATTATAAAGGGATTTTGTTAAGTGTGGCGAGTGGGAAAACCGCTATCGAAGATATCGAGAATTTTAACTTAGATTTTGACTGATTTCAATGATTTTATTATTATTATTATCATCATCAATGATATGGTATTTTGAGACTTCATTTCAATATAATGACCAGCGAAGCGGGCAAAGCCTGCTAGTACAGAATAATATAGAAAAAAGATTTATGATGGCCACAATATATTAGTTTTCCTATGAAAATAACCCTGTAACTATGATTTCATTAGTAAAATACAGTACCCGCCACTTATTAAAATCACATTCATTCTGAGCAAAAGTGATTTTATTAAGCGGCTGATTTTTATATCCGGCTAACGTTCCTGTACACAATAAAAAGGTGTTACTTCCCTGAATTTGAAAAGAAATTTTAAAAGATACCAAATAATGAAATTAATAAACAATGCTAACTAATTTTTAACAGATAATTATTTAAGTGTTTCTTCAAAATAAAAGAATTAAACACATCCCAAGCTACGATGCGCTTTCCTTTGAGGAAAATCATCATTACTTTGCTAAAAGTTCACGCCTTTCTTTAAAATTTAAAATATTTTTGTTTAAACATCTTACTTCTTAGTTATTTCAGAATAAGAATTAGAAATTGTCTTTAAATAATTAAAAATAAAATAATCACTGGCAAATTAAATCAAATTTGTAACTTATTACAAATTAACTTATTACACCTTGAAGAATATATTCCTTGAAATTATTCCTAAGTCAATGTGATGGGGCGTGTTTTAATTGCTATAAATGTAAAATTTAATGTTGTAAATTTTCGACAAAGAGAGATAACAGAGGGATTTCTGTATTTAATTTATTTTTTATTTAAAAAATAAAAAATCGCAGTGTAAATAAGAATTTACTCAGCATGCATAAATGGTATTTTGCTTCTGATGAGAATTTTTCAGTTTATTAACCGGCAATACTGATTTTATTGAGAGGCAGTTTCAAAGATGGTTTGTATTGATTTTATTCCGATCCTGGCAATTTGATCAGATTAAGCGGCTGATTTTATTAACCAGTGATTTTTATTAAGCGGCGGTTACTGTATTTTGTTTCATTTTTTTTAATATTAATATTGCAAAAAATATGTAAAAAATAAATTTTAGTTTTATAATTCTGAACAAAACCTATTTCTTTGTGACAATGCTTTTCACCACAAATTGCAAGTGTAGGAATAAGTATGTTACGCTTAAAGTTTTATTCTCCATGGCAATATTGCACAAATAAATAAAATATTAAATAAATATATTTAAATAAATTATATTTAAAATGTTTTTAAAAGGTGGGTTATATTTTATTGTTTTAAAATAATGAAAAAGAAAAGAAACATACAAAAAACAAAACTAATGCCGGATATCCGTATCCGACAGGCAAAAGAGCTCCGGATATCTGATATCTGGCAAAATTTCTATCCGTTTCATCCCTAAAAATAACAGACATGCCATAGTAAAATAATACTTTAAGTACTTAATTTCTTACCATGTACTGTTTAAGTTTAAAAACACATGACAAAATGATATATGTAGGTATTTACCATGATCTTGTGTTCATTAACAGAAAGCAAAAAAGAAAATATAAAATCTTAGAAAGAATAAGTAAATATTTAAAGCTTACTTTTAAAATATTTTTCTGAATTTTACAATTTATATGCAATGTTAAATGTTTTTATATGGTCATTTACAAAATAATTCTAAGTGCATACATTCTACTTTTAGACTAAATAAAATCTAAGTTATTTTCACAATGGCTACATAAAAAACTTTGTAAACATTTTTCCGCAGGTTTTAAGGATTTTTACAAAGGGAAATATTTATCGCCACAAATGTGCTTTTGTCTTTTAAAATCGAACTGAGAATTCTAACTAAAAATGTTAAAAAGTTAAAAACAATGAGTCAAAGTAACATTTTACAATTTATTGAGTAGCCTACTGTAATGTGCAGATTATATTTTTTTTCTTCGCTCAATAATTTTAAATATTAAGTACTTTCATTTTCATCATCAAAAAGAAGTTTTAAAAAAAATAGCGTTAAGATAATAATAATAACTTTAACATCTTTAGAGACAGACTTGTTAAAGGACTAAATAAAGTTACATATTTAAACACAAATTCAATCATGGAAGCACAACAATCTAAAATCACATTAGTATTTTATATTAAATGCGAATGTAATTGATTAGTATTCAACACATTTTAATGATAAAAATATGATTATTATTTAAAATATGCAAAACTAATTATATTTTCTAAGTTAGTCTAAAATGATACCAAAATATTGCAAGAAAAGTAAATAATTATACTTCTAATAAAGATAAATGAATTCAACTTTTTTTTTTTCTTATTTATTTATTTATTTATTTATTTTTTTTTTTTTTTGCAAAGTGCGCAAAAGAGATGTCAGCAGGAATGTGTAACGTAAATATTCCACGATGTAAAGTGTAAACAAATCGCTGGCGAGAGTGGCGAGATGCACAGAATGAATGTCAAAAAGATTTTGCAAAAGCAAGCTACTCATTTTATCGCCAATTCGCTAACAGGTTGCTATAAGAACTGATAACCAATCAACAATGGTGTTATAAACTTTCAGTGTAAGTTGAATTTTGATTGGTTCGGCTCCATAGTACCACATTGCATCCACAGACGCTAGTACAGTGATGCCAGATGGTCGAAAATTATTTCCCCAAATAGGTCGTAAATTTCCCCAAATCAGGGGTTTCTTTCGAAAAAATCCCCAACTTGATTTCTACTAAAAAGGGAAAATAAAATTTAAAAAAAAAAAAATATCAAGCAGATTTTTTTTTATTTGAGCTCAGATTTTTCCCCAAATGAAGGCAATTTTTGAAAAAAATCCCTAAATAACAATAAAGCTGTTGAAAGTCTCTAGTCGTAGGGATAAATTATTACGTTGCCAACATTGACAGGAAGTTGAAGAACTCCCCAGATTTGTCCCCAAAAATTTTAGAATTCCCCAAAAAAGTCCCCACAAACATTTGGTCCCCAAAATTGTCCCCGGAAGCCTCAAAAACCCCCAAAATGGGGACAAAATCCCCAATCTGGCATCACTGGATAGAGACTTTTCACTCGGGGGATGGTTGGGTTATTGGGTTGAGCGCTCGTTCCGGACGGCTCTGAACGGCTTGGGTGATGTGTGGGTGAATGAAATGTAAACAAACATGGCTGCTCATCTTCAGCACGATCGGATATGATGCTGGCAGTGAAATAACTATCAATAAAACTGAAAACAAAGAAATAATTTCATTTTTTTCCCCTCAATAAATCTTGTACACAGCAAAACCAAAAAAAAAAAAAAAAAAAAAGGATTTCGAAATGTCTGAAACCATATTTGTAAACTCTTACAAGTATAATCGAACAAACAACTGATATTATTTTCAGAAATATAGAATGTTTATTTTTTTACTCATGTTTTACTAACGGAATAATCTAGTTGCGTCCATAGATTTTTATTGCTGACACAAGTTTTATTGAACAGTATTAAGTTTCAAATTAACGATAACGTTTGGTTTGATTTTATAAATTTTTTGTAAACATTTGACTAGGTTATTTTGAAATTATATTAAGCATGTTAATTATGAAATTTACCAAGAAATACATTAGATTACTGAAATAATCTAACGCATTATATATTCAACGCTTCAGTCTGATAGTCTTGTTTGAATTAACCCTATAAGCGTTAAGCCCGTCTTTTTCCGGATTTGAAATGTGTCTCGTAAATGGTCAGGCCCTTCTTTTTCTTGATATAGATTTTCGTCTCTGAAGCGTTGAACCCGTCTTTTCTTAGATACATATTTCCAGGGCTCAGTGGTCAGGCCCGTTTTATTCCAGATTTCACTTCCCTCCTTTCGCAGACTCTTTGATTGACATGTGGGTTGAACGGATAAGATTAGTTTACAAGCAAATACAATTGATTCCCAACCAGATCTTTGGGGTTGTATCTTTAACAATACTCATGTATGTTTTGACATTAATCCTGCAGTTGAAAGATAACTTTTACTTCTTTGCTTTTAAACAAGTTCACAACATTTCTTTTGAAATGAAATAAATATTTCTCCATGTTGGAAATAAAATTTAAATGTTACATTCATAAGTGTAATTGCATTTTCTATATGTAGGGGCGAAAACTTACATTTAAATAATGCTATCTTAATAATACAATGTAATCTTATGATTTAAAATCACTTATTTTGCTCTGTTTTAATAATTTTCCGTGTAAAAATCATTTATAATTATATAACTTTTTTTATTATTATTAAAAAATATAAGTTATACTATAATTAAAATGAAATTGTTTATGGTTGACGCCAGGGTCATTTCTGCCTTACAATTCTGCAATTTAATAAATTATAATTCGGTGTAATATATATTATGAATAAGCATACTGCAGGCTAATACAAGAAATGAACGTGCCAAAAAAAAAAAAAAAAAAAAATCTAAAAATAAATAAATAAAAATAAATATAAGAGGTGGAGAGCAAAAAAAGAAAATAATTAATATCGTTTAAAATTTGTCTCTAACTGAAGTTGAAAACTTTAAACTAACAGCAAATGTAAAATTTAGTAAAATTAGTAGTTAGATAGTTAGTTAAATAATGTAGAAGTTAGATGGTAGAAGTGAAATAATATGAATAAACATTATTCCAGATTTAACATTAAATTAAAAACGAATCAAATACTTTCTTCTTACGCTTATAGAAAAAATTACAAGTAAGAAAGATCGAATTAAAAAAAAAAAAAAAAAAGAAGAAGAAGAAGGAAAGATTTTGGGAGTCTGCATATACAGTAGACTGCCAGAAATTCGCACATTACAATCAATATAAACAAATAAAATTCACGGTAAAGATTCCAAGGGAAAGAAAATGGAGATAGTACTTAATTCAATAGTTATATTTTAGGTGCCGAATGAGACAGATAAAGGCAATTTTATTTGAGGTCTAGGTCTTTTATGTTTGAAATAAATTAATAATAATAACTATTCAAAGACTGAAAAAAAAAGTTTTATTTATATTTCTAAACATAGTGATATATATATATATTATAATGCACAAGTCAATTATATCAAATGTTTTTATACTTAAACTTTGTATCTTATATAATAAGGCAAATTTTTATTTTTTAATTGAAAAAACATTATGCAATATAAAACTTCGTATATTTTTTAATCTTTAATTGCTTATTATTATTATTATTATGCATATTTTACATACTTATTTATATCACTATTATTTTAAAATAATCATTATATCATAAAAACTCTAATTCAGAATTGTATGGGAAAAAAAAAAAAAAAAAAAAACGGAAATCCACAAAATTAAAAAAAAAATGTACAGTTTTTGGTCCCGAAGTGTGCGGATTTTTTTTTTTTTTTAATACTATATATATATGAAGAGGATAGAGATGAAAAATTAGATATATAGATGAAATATAATGATCTCTTTTTATACAAATGCAGGGTAAGGAAAAGTAGTGTGAATGTCGCACCATGTTATTTATTATCCAAATTAATAGATTTGTAAATTTGATACACATAAATTTTTTGGCCTGAATAATATTGAAGGGATGAGTTATATTATGAAGCAATAAGTGAATGACTATACATTTTTTCATATTTTTCACGCAATTTTTGAGTAGCTTTGATTAAAAATATCTCACTATTAGAGTTTTAGAACACTTTATAAAATACTTTCTTTGAATAATAATTCAAGAAAAAATAAATAAATAAATGAAATATAAACTTTTATCAAGTAAACTATATTGATTACTATTATTTGCGCAATGGATATTTATTTTTCCAATTGTTAGGATCAGATATCCTGTGATATCAATTTATGACTGTTTGTTATTGTACTTTTAATTATAATTCATTTATTAAAATAAATTAATATTTCATGATGACGTTTTTTAGCACTTTAATTTTTTATTTAAAAAAAAAAAAAAACTACTATATTTTTAGTACATATATATAAAAAAGGCGGAATAAACTTACTACATCTAAATTCTGCAGTTCAGATGGCATATTTTGAATACTTTTATAATTATACAACATCCTTCTCACAGTACTAAATAATCTGCGACTCATTCTCTAACATTGAATGAAATCAGAACTAAGTTAAGAAAGCTCAATATATATATATATATATATATATATATACATATTTCATGATGACATTTTTTAACACTTTAATTTTTTTATTAAAAAAAAAAAAAAACTACTTTTTTTTAGAACATACATATAAAAGGGTGAAATAAAATTACTACATTTAAATTCTGCAGTTCAGATGGCAGATTTTAGAATACTTTTATAATTATACAACATCCTTTTCACAGTACTAAATAATCTGCTACTCATACTTTAACATTGAATAAAATGAGAACTAAGTGAAAGAAGCTCAATATATATATATATATATATATATATATATATATATATATATATATAAGTAAACCTAAATTTTAGAACATTTATATTTATTAGAATTAAAAAAGGAAGAAAGGTAGCTCTTAAAATCTTTCCTATAGCTTTAGTTTTAGACAGATTGCTTTTGCATAGTCCTAAGCATAGTTTAAAAACAGTAAAGCTTCAAATATATAATTTGTTATAACTATGGTGGAAAAATGATCAAAAAATGATCTTTATAATTTTATTTATAAAGAGAATTGACTGGAAATAAATTTGAATTCACGGGAGTGGGGGGAAGGGACTGCATATTTCTAGAGAAAACGTAAGTTAAAAAATTTGACCGCAAACAATTTTTCCATCATATTTGTGTAAATTTAAATAGAGATAAAGAGGAAAATGCAGGATTATATGGTAAAAAAGAAATATTCTAGTGTGGCAATCACATAACTTTCTCTTACCCGAAATTCATTACCATAATGACAGATTGTACGTTAAAGAATAAAATAACGAATACTGTAAAATAAATGTTCATTAAAAACAATTTTAAATAGGCGAAAAACATGTTTTTTCTGATTCAAGGAACTTCATAACTTGTAAATATAACAAACACACAATTTCGAAAAGTTGACCGAAAAGCAAAACTTTATCTACCATACATATGGATAAAAGAAAGTAAAAAGTAAAAATGTCGATAGTAATTACCGTAAATAAATTTAGAAAAAATTATTTTAAAAAATTAAAATTAAGCGGGCATAAATTAAAATAGCCATACATAATAGTGAACATTAATGCTTGTCAAAACTGTCCATAATATTCTTTATACTAGACTATATTAATTTATATATTTCAATTATATTTCGTGAAAACAAATTATTACTTTAATGTTTTTGATATTTATAAACCAAACTTATATAAATTAAATCCTTTAGATATATTATATTTTTTAATATTATCAACTCTGTTAAGTTATACTGAATGATGATCAGATCATAATCATAAATGGATCGTCTTTTGGAATGCACGGTAGTCATTCATACTGTCAAGATATTAGAATAATGTATAGGATCATACTCATCCAAGAAGCATGAAAACAGTGGGGGGGGGGGGGGGGGAGGAAAGAGAAAAGAGGAAGGAAAGAAAGAAAACTAATAATACATACAAGCAAATGCTATTTTCTTCCATTCTTCTTCTTCTTCTTCTTCTTTTTTTTTTTTTTTTAAGAATATAAATACATATAATCTATAAAATGTTAAAACAGATTACTAAATTATCAGATGAATCCTTTATGATTTGAAGATTATCTTAAACGGAAACTTGTCCATTTTTTTTTTTTTTTTTTTTTTTTTCATCTTTTGGAATGCACGGTAGACAATCATAAGAACCTCTAATATTGAATATATATTCCTTTGGAAAATATGTTATTGCATTGCATGAAATGCTTTAGATAAATGTTATTTTATCTCCAGTGTTTTTCCGTAATATTAAAACGAAGATTAATTGCAGCGCTCACTCGAGACTCAGCAGTATGAAAAGCCCAGTGTCTCCCCGCCCCGTCCAAATTAATGTCTTACGCACAATATTTTAAATAAAATTGCTTCATATTAGTTTAATTCATTTTAAATGAAAACGATTACACTTTGTTAGTTCTACAGTTTAATTACAAAAGTACTTTTAAAATTTAAATGTATAATATAGAATTATATATAATCAGCTACCTTTAGAAGTAAAATACACAAATTGCTTTCAATAGAAAAAATAGTCTTTCTTTGTATTTTTTTCCTCCATTCTTTATTTTTTAAATTAATTTATAATAAAGTTAATCAGTGTGACTTCCATCAAAATTTTATTTTTTTCCCATTCACAGATATAGAGTAATCCAATCATCATGCATTTTAAATCTATTAAATAATATAAATTTAAATAAAGGATTGGTGCGATGCAAAGAGAAAGCCATATAATTAATCCATTGTTTGTAAAAATTCTAAAATTCTATAAAGAAATATTATTTTTTTCAATAAATAAATAAAAACAGTTATTCAGTAAAATAGAAAAAGAAATTAAAATGCTAAAATATTATGTTTAACATACATACTTCTAACAAACGCGAGGGTGAAAATATTTTATTTATTTCTTCCGTGGAAAACAAAATCAAATATATGTTATTATAATCATGGAAATTTCTTTGTCATTTATTAATTTTATTACCACAGCAGTTTTGTATTAAATAATGAATAACACTGCTCGGCATGAAAATTGCCTCTGACATAACTTCAGCATATTGTAAAATACATTATGTAAAATGACCTTCTGAATCCAAATAGGACGACCATTTTGACCTATAACCCATCGTTTTTTAGGAATGGCCCCCTATTTTTATCATTTTTCGGTGATTGTATGGCTCTAAATTTGATTTTTAGGAGGCGGGGGGGGGGGGATTATCTTAATCGTTAAATATCTTCTGAGGGGCTACAGCGTTGGAAAATTCTAAAACATGGACTACAAGCGATTTTTTTTTTTTTTTTTTTTTTTTTTTTTTTTTTTTTTTGTGGGGTGGGGGGTGGGGGGGGGGAGGATTTGCCACTAAAATTATGCATTACATAACTTTTATTTTTTAAATATGTTTAATGTTATTTTTTTAACTTTATATTTTTTCGTTTTCAGGTGTTAAATTAATTATTTTTCATTCTTCAAATTACATTCATGGTCATAAAATTATCGGACATGGTAATAAATTGTGAGAGGGGGTGGTGTAGCTAGAAAACGGTGGGTGACTGGGCAAAATGGGAGTCATATTCGGATTCAGGAGATCACATAAGAATTAGCAAAAATGGTGTGAGATCTCGAAACTTTTTTTTTTTTTTTTTTTTTTTTGCCGCGTAGTGTAATTTAGCTATAAAATGTCTCAATTACTGATTAAAATAGTTTTATCTGCAGATGATCGCATCTAACTTCTTGAGCTGCAAAGCATATTTATTATCAAATAATTTTCAGTCCATGCATTTTACTAAACACATATTATCCTTTAACCCTTTAACTTACATTAGCTTAGCAGTGAAATTAAACATCCAACATTGTTTTATGCAACAATAAAAAAAAAAAAAAATTACAATTGATTTTTTAAACATTTGTTTTTTCCTGTTTGTTAGAGATGTTGTCTACGCTCGATCCCAGATACGCTCATCTGCTTAGCTGTTCAGAGTTTTTAGCGATTTCTTACAAAACTTGCGCAAAGACGGGCTAGGATCCTTAAAATGACCCAACGGAAGGCACACATCTGGGAACCTAGCCTAGCGCATTCAATTAGCTTTAATGTCCCAACACACTTTTCGTTAGAGAGCCGCACTACTCCGAAATTCGTCAAATGATGTTTCTAAGAAAGCCATAAGTAGAAGGCATTTTAAATATCTTAGTAAGCGCGATAGCGCCTTTCTGCTTTGTTAATGAATTCGTGCCTAGCTTTTATCACCTGATGAAGTGATGTACTGTTATTTTCACTTGAAAAAACTGTTGCAAGTTTTACAACTAATAAAGCTTCCTTGCAATGATACTTATTTATCAGGTTAATTATATTTGAATGTAATTAGTGTAACATGTACATGTTTCGAACAAGTTACTTCTTAAAAATTTAAAATGCTATTTTTCTTTCTTTTTCTTTTTCTTTTCCTTTCTTTTCTTTCTTTTTTTACATATTTATGACCAATTTTTATTTTAACTATTAGAAAAAAAAAAAAAAAAAAACTTTTTTTTTTTTTTTTTTTTTCGACATGAAAAAAAATACATTTACATATTTATTTATATATTCTTAACTCATGAAACATAGAATCTAGGAATATATAGTTTTTATAATTTCAATACATTTTTTAAAGTCGTATTTATGTCAAAAAATTTATTTACCGTCAGAAATTTCCTTTTTATTGTTATTATTATTATTATTAAATTTAATTGAATATTTGTCATTCATTTTAATTCATAAAAACTGATATCATTATTTTAGAAACTTTAACATTCTTTTAAATAAATTATAAATTCTTTTAAATAAATTATTATTCTTTTAAGTAAATTTAACATTCTTTTAAATATTAATTATAAATATTTTTAAATAATTTTTTAATATAAACAAAGGCGTCAAATCCTTCTGAAATTATAATAAATACATGTATGTTAACTTTATTATATTTTATTTATTTATTTATTTATTTTCAACATAAAGAAAAATAATATAATGATAATGGGCAATATATATATAGCATGTCGGTCTAGCAAGATTTTTTCAATTTTATTATTTGCACATTTGCACGTTTATTTTTTCTTTCTTCGACATAAAAGGAAATATATTTATCTGTTTATTTTATTTTTATTTTCGTCTTTTTTTTTTTTTTTTACAGTGTGATTTTTATTTAATATCATTTGACCCAATATCATACTGAATTAAAAAATCCGGCGTTAACTAGATATCGTCCTGATTAATAGGTGTACTAATTCTTCATAAAATTTAATAATCTGGACAGATGCAATGTCAAACTTTCAGCATTTTTTCAAGGTGTAATACGATAAACGGCGAGAATGGAAAATCACTGTCTGAAAGAAATAGTAAGACCTGTTGTATTATGAAAAAAAAAAAAAAAAAAAAAAAAAAAGTGTTTATCTCTGGTAATGTTTTTAATTGACAGCTAATCTCTTTTTACTTTGTGTTTGATAAGCAAGGGGACTGAAAATGACAATGGAAACAACTTCAATTAATTTTTAAAAATCCAGAAATCTGGTTTCAAGTGCTTCGTTGTGAGCCAAAACAGAAAGTATGAAAACTTTTGTAACTCTTCAGACAGCTGTTACACAAACACATTATTATTACTGTTATTATAGATCAAATGATGTGTAAACGAAGAATTAACAAAATTTACTGGCATATTTGACATTCGATAAAAACAAAGGTAAAAAATTAATCTAGTAAATACACCCCCCCCCCTTTAAAAAAAAGAAAAAAAAACTAATAATAAGAATAACAAAATCCATTTATAAAATTATCAATAAATAAATAAATAATAAATTAAATAAATAAACAAAATAAATAAACATTTAAATAAATGTATATAAATCCAGAGAAGTATCTTTGTATCTATGTGCATATCGCTGTGTCTGTGTGACTGTCTTTCTCTGGTGCTTAAACTACTGATCGCAGAGCTACAAAACTTAGCAGAACTTGGACCATAAAAGTGCACCTCATTAAAATAGTTTTCATCATTCTTTTTTTCTTTTTAATTATTTTAATTATTTTCGGTTTCGATTTTATTCATTGACACTTATGTTTTCTTTTCTAATATTTATTAATTCATATCAATCTGCGTACCTTAGCAACAGCTATTGCGATTTTTCTTTTTTCTTTTTTGTGTTTATTGAATTCAAATTGTAAAATAGTCGAAACATATTGAATTTTAAATTAAAGAAACTATTTAAAAATTCATGTTTATGCATAGTTTTTATAATGTCTCAACTTTTTACTTTTCATACAATTAAATTCTTTGAAAAGGATTTTTTTTTTCTTTTTTTTTTTTTTTTTTTTTAATTATTTTTTGTTAGTTCATTTTATTTATCAGAAAAAAAATTGTAATATAGTATAAAAGATTAAATTTATTAAAATGGTCTTATATTGGTCGGAAATATATGGTAATATAGTGCGAAGACTGTAGGATATAAAATACACGGCTTGAAGAAAAATATTTAATAGATGCTGAGACACAGTCGTCTTTAAAATCACAGTTCTTAAACAATAACAGCTCCACCTGTCGTCGATAAATACCCAAGTTAAAGTACTGAATAAAGACCCTTCTGAACATAGTGTGAACTTGGACCGATGCAGTGCAGGAAAGGAAAAAGGTGGCAGTAGGCATTCAGTACCCAAATAAAGTTCTAGAGCGATTTCAATGTAATTATTTTTATAACTATTATTATTTATTTATTAAGCGATTAAAAGGGGAAAAAAACGGTTGCTCAATTCTTTTGATTTTTTTTTTTTTTTTTTTTTTTAATATGGTGACTAGTGAAGTTTATTAATAATAATAAGCAATAAAAATGACTTGAAAAAAGATAGGACTATGACGATCTAACAAACTCTATAGTTCAAAATAACAAATAATTTGTTTATTCATGTTGCCATTTTACGATTAAGAATCTGTTGTTTTCTGCAAATTATCTCAACCCTTTCATTCCCAATTCTTTCTCTCCATAAAACAATAAATCTTATATTTAGTCATAAATTTATTTCAAAAGTAATATATATAAACATTTTTTTTTAAATAGGAGTGATAGCAAAGTACGAATTAATTTAGCTAACAAATCAACTGAGAGGTGTTTATTTATGTTTAATATAACCACTGATGCCATTAAAAATCATAAATTTTCAATAAATAAAAATGTCAAAATTTTGGAAGAAATATATACTGTACTTAATTAAAAAATAAATTATAAACATTAAAAAAATAAATACAAAATATTTCAAACAATTACTTTACTTAACCCTTTATATCCCAAATTACCTTATTTTTGGAGAAATAGTTTGAAACTTTTTATTGTATATATATATATATATATATTTTGCTGCATGAGAAACATCTCAAATTAAATTTACCTTAAACTATAGTTCAACTATAGGGAAACATTAAACTATAGGGAGTTTGAAGTTCCATTGAAATCCTGCGGTAAATTTAGGCTATATTGAGTTTTTTTTTTTTTTTTTTTTTTTTTTTATGGGACTTTAAAGTTCCGGTGGGATACAAAGGGTTAAAATCAATTTAAATCAAGAACGTTTTATTTAATTTTATAAATACAGAATATTTTATTAATAAAGAAAATAATCTTTATTTGATTATTTAACAAAGCAAAATGTGCAGTTTTTTGCGAATATGTTGAAATTAGTTGAAAAACAACAAAATTAATTTCCATGGACTAAAAAATAATTTCATGCTGTATTGTAAGAAATTTATTTCAAAATTTATTTCTTCTTGCCAGTTCAAATTACTAAACACTGATCTACAAAAAATTTAAAACAAGTTTCTTCAATTTTTACCACGTGATATTTATATAAATTCAAAACGTCTCCAAGAAAAATAGAACTGAAATTCTTTACTCTTTATTATATAACCATGTATTCCCTTATTTATTTGTATTATTCATTCTCTCGACGAAATTAAACTCTAAATATTTAATTTATTATTAACTAGCAAGCCAGTGCGAATTTCTCGCACTTTATTTCTTTCTAACCTTTAAAATTATTATTATTATTTAATTTTAAAGCCATAAAAGCGTCATATTTACACATGCATAAGCAAATTTATTATTTAACTTTTTTTTTTTTTTTCATATTTTATTTTATCATAGATATAGTAATAAGACATAGATTGATCATCGAATTTGAAATAGTGATTCCTTTTCATTTGGGAGAAGCTGGCCATTTTACTTTCTTATGGATATTTTTCCTCGAGTTAATATACACGGTAATACACACAGATAATTTAGCTAATAAAATTTACGAATAATTTATGTACTAAAAGAGAATGAAAAACTCTAGCTACCAATTTTTCATTCTTTTTCTTTTCTTTTTCTTTTTTTAATTAACTATACTCTAGTGTACTCATATCTGCAAAAAACTGACTTTCTTTCGGCATTTATTATTGTACTTCTTTGAGATAAAAATCATCTGCATTCATCATGGAAAATAATTTTAATAAATTATAATTAATAAATAATTTGTATTGCGTAAATTTGTATAAGATTATATGTACAAGAAAGTCTTGTGGTGGCCACAACATATTAGTTATGTATTAAAACGTCCACGGCTGCTAACTACATTTAAACGAATTTTTTAATTTTTCATATTACTTACTAATATAAAATCTTAAAATTTAAAGAGAGCATTTCCTTAAATATAAAGATAGTAATTGTTTCATAATAATAACAAAGAACTGATTATAAAAATGATATTTTTTATAATTTATTTGAATATAACTTATTTATGAAAACTTGTCCCGTTTCTTTTCATATATTTATTAAAACACTTAAAAGCCGTGCAATATTCCGGCATTTAAAAAATTCATTAACATTCTACTCGATTACTATTTTCGAATTTTATACTTCCTATTGTCTGATGCCCAAACCTTTTTCGACACTAAAAATCTTTGCACAATAACATGGGGATGATACATCTATATAAAATACTATATCTGTGCATTTTATGCAGAAAAAAGTAATAATAATAATAATTCGTAATTTTATTTTATTTATTTATTTATTTATTTGGCAAGAATTAAAATTTTGTATGTCCATTTTTAAAGCTTTTACCAAGTTATTATTTTCATATTTTAATTAATTTTAAAAAATCTAATCGAAATTTCGTTACAAATAAGGTACCAAATGAAATTGGTGTTTTATTAGTATTATACATAAATTACTCTTTAAAATTTTCAGTCTTAACTCTATATAGAAATATCTATACACTTATTTTTTCTGAAAAATAAAGCAGTGTTTGAGTTTTCCCTGAAAAATCAACATAACTTTGCTGAGAGGCAAATCTGGGTAAAGGATTGTCAACTTCTATCGTGAAAAGATATTTCCATTGTATTGATACACGCCCTTTCAACAAAGGTATTAGCCTGCTGCTTAACTCTGTGTATGGGGGAAAAATTTTTTCTTCTCAACTCTAAGATTTCCTGAAGTACAACGCTGAATTCTAAAGACCGGTTATTATTTTGCAGTATACAGTAAACTTTTCAGGTATTTTTATTGCAGCAATAGAAAAGAATGTGTAACGTCGAAAGGGTTAAAGAATTGCTATAATCACTAATTTAACAAATATATTTCAGATGTTATACACCAAATGTAATTTTACTAGGGTCATTAAAAATATATATATATATATATATTAACCATGTAGTTTTAATGAAAGTGAAATGGTACATGAACTAATTTATTGAAAAAGTTTTTAAGACAAAAAATAAATAAATAAAACTTTGGGAGGAAACTTACTAATTTATCAATATATTTACTTTTAAAGTCTTCATTTCCTCATGGTAATGAAATATTTAATTTAAAAACTGCACATATACAAGTCTTATACATTTGTTTTAAATATCTGATGTAATTTAGTGTCATATTGGGATAAATTATAAATTCTTTCTTGACACACAAGATGTATGAGTAAAATAATTACTAAAGTTTTCATAGAATCATGGTACATATTTTTATCGTTTCTGCCACTAATATAAAATATTGGGGAGAAAATACAAATGCTCAGATTTTGATACCCAGATATTTAATACCAAATATTGGGAAGAAAGGAGTTTTCAAGATTTATAAAATCTTCTGTATTACCATGATGCAGTGTTTCTGATTACAGGTACTAATTTAAATAAGAAATTTTAGACTAATCAATTTGTATGATAATTTTTTAATAATTTGATAAATTGTTTGCGCTTGTATTCCTTAATCTAAAAGAAAATTTAAGTCAAAATTTTCATAATTAACATCTGTACCTTTACAAGTAAAAATTTGTGTTTACATGATAAAGCAGTACCTCGCCAAATTATAGTTAACCTGTTGTTCAATGCGCGCTATACTCTGTCAAATAAACTTATTTATGGCACTGGGATCACAGACTTTGACAAATAGGCTTTGTACCTAAGAAATCAGAGAAAATTGGATTCATGCTGGTACAACTTGTAGGTTGGTCCACAACCGCATTTGGTGATTTTCTTTTGGTGCTGTTTTGAACGATAATGATGTCGTCCTGGATTCTTTGCAACATGATATGGCAACCTGTTTTCAGAAAAGAAGGTGAATGTACCAGAATTTTTTTTTAGTTAATTGCTTAGAGAGAGAAATATTTTAATTCTTTTTTTTAAATGTAGTTTCGGAAATCTAGTTTATATAATTATATTTTCCCGTAAACTGTAGAACATTTAAATGTTGTTAGGTACTTTTGTATTTCACTGGCACAGGCAATAAAATCACCAAAAATCATATGATCAATAGTACTAATCATTAAGCACCTAAGAAAGAGTGATTGTTTCAAAACACTATAAGTAATAATAAGAAAATTAAAGATACATGACCATTTAATTATTATTTTTTTTTAAGAGGTAAATTTTCTGAAAATTCACTTAAAGCTAGAGTTAAAAAGTGTTGTCCCATAACAAATATAACATTTATTTTATCAAATTCATAATAGAAAAGATGAATTAACTTTAAATTTGAAAAATAAATAAATATATAATAAACAAATCAGAGTTACGAATTAACTTTTAATCCATTATTGAATCGATTGCTGTTGCCAATCAAGTTTACTTGGTGAAATTTGCACCGGTAAAATAGAAAAGTATCTGTATATATGTATGCATATTGATCATCCTTGCATTAAAGTACTTATGCAGTTATTTTTTAATGCAAAATGAGGTACCGTAAAAACTAGTGTATGAGCCATGGCCCTTACGAAAAAAATATTTCTTCTTGGTTGTGGCCCTTGCAAAAAGTGTGACTGATAAATATATATATATATTTTTCCATAAACACAATCTTCAAAAATAAACTAAACTGACAGGTTTTTTTTTTATATATATTTATTTTATATTACTATATGTTTATACTATTATATATCGTACTATTTAAAAGAAACAGAGACTTCATTTTTTTTTTCAGTCATTTAAAATTAAATGTATTTTTCAAACTTTGCTACCTGCTTCATCTAATGAATGAATCAGCATTCATTTTCTTTCTTTTTTTCCCCTAAGAATGGTGTGGGGTTTATTTATAGGCGAATTGGATATTGACCGCCAGAATATAACGCATTTCAGCAATATGACACAGAAAAGCAGAAATTTTGTTAATTTTTAGTAAAATGATAAAAAATTTGGGAATCAGCTTTGAAGAATTGTTTGCTAAATTATTACTTAATTCAGCAGTTAGTTCAAAAAATGTCGCGTAATCGGCTTGAAAAAAATTTACATTTTTTTTTTAAAGAAAGCGGAAATTTAATTAAATGACTGTGGTAAAAGACAAATTTTATAAATCAAAATACAAAGTTCAGTATTCCATCATATATCAGGAACACACAAAAAAGGGCTAAACAGTTAAAAAAAAATAGGAAGGGGGAAGGGTATCCTTATAAAAACTAACGATAACAAAAGTGCATCAGAGGACGAGGGCTGAAAAGTAATTCGTTAAATACTTTAAATAAACACCATAAAATGCAAAAAACTAGCAACACTTGCTTCAAGTCGAAATAAAACACGACCCTTCGCCAAGTGAACAAAGTAGGCACAAGTGCTGCAAACAAAGGGGAAACACACACTGCAAAAACCTGCTGTGCCACATTCCATTAAAAACTCTCTTTAATATCAATATTTATAACAACACCCCTAATGTTAGTCATTCAGAAATGTTTAATTAACATAATTTTTCTTAATAAAAATTTTACATATGTAGTTTGGCATAATTTTAAGCAATAGATACTGAGTTATAGCCATATGGGAAATTGTAGAAAATGAGTAATAGCAGTACCACTTTTCGGTCAGTATACTATTGATTAAAAGACTTGTATATGTAGGAGGGGATAGGGAGGAGGTATTTTACCATGTTTTTATTAACTTCTATTCTTGTTTGTTTGTGTGTTTGTCCGGTACAAATCTTGCAATCTATTTTTAACTACTAACTTCCCTACTAGCTAGACATTTGAAACTTTCACACTAGCTCAGAACCCTGTGACAACACAATACCTCAAAGTCAGATTTTTGAATAGTTTTCTTTTAATTAAATAAAATATGAAAATAATAAGCTCCTAATAGCAATAAAAATAGTCATTAAAATATTAGCTATAATTTAATTGTTGCGAAAAAAATTTACGAGTTTATTTTCTTTCGACATAAAAATAAATACATTTAATTAAACGTTAGCATTAAAAATTCGTAAAAAGTTAAATTATGCATCTGGCAAAAATTGACGTCATTATCACTTTAAAGATTTTCTACACATTGATAAAGTGTTAATGTAGTTCATGATGCAAATATGTTGTTCTGAAAGGAATAATATTTTAATTTTAAAACCAACTTTTTTTTAATTCAAATTTCCCGTAACTCATTAATCAATCACATCAGAACATCCATCTTTGGAATATCGATAAGGATCGGAGCAATAAAAGCCTATTGTAAAATGTACTATTTAAATTAAAAGGTGCTGTGTGATGTACTTGCTTCAGTAAATCTGAGCAATGTTCGAAATGTACTGGGTTTTCTCAACATAAAATCTCAACAGCGCGATCGCATTACTTGGGACTCAAACGGTTAATTCATTTTTCAATTCTTCATTGCTAGACATATTGGCTGACTATTTTACCATGTTTTTATTAACTTCGATTCTTGTTTGTTTGTTTGTTTGTCTTGCAATCGATTTTTAACTAACTTCCCGACTAGCTAGATATTTGAAATTTTCAGGACAGCTCACAACATGGTGACAATACATTTTTCTAATAGTTTTAGTCAACTATTTCAAGTCCCGCTGCCTTCGGCAGCGCTTATATGATTCGACAGAAAATTTATTTAACTAACTTCCTGACTAGCTAGACATTTGAAACTTTCAGAATAGTTCAGAACACGGTGAAAATGCATTTTTTTAATACCTTTAGCCAACTGTTTCGGGTTCCTGCTGCCTTCGGCAGCATTATCAGTACTAAGCTTGCAATCGATTTTTCACTAACTTTCCGACTATCTGGACATTTGAAACTTTCAGAACAGTTCATAACACAGTGACAATACATTTTTTCAATAATTTTAGTCACCTATTTCAGGTCCCGCTGCCTTCGGCAGCGCTTATGTTATTCTACAGAAAATTTATTTAACTAACTTCCCGACTAGCTAGACATTTGAAACTTTCAGAATAGTTCAGAACACGGTGAAAATGCATTTTTTTTAAATACCTTTAGCCAACTGTTTCGGGCTCATGCTGCCTTCGGCAGCGTTACCAGTACAAAGCTTGAAATCGATTTTTCGCTAACTTCCCAACTAGCTAGATATTTGAAACTTTCAGGATAGCTCAGAACACGGTGGCAATACATTTTTTTTAATACTTTAGTCAACTGTTTCAGGTTCCTACTGTCTTCGGCAGCGTTCATATGATTCAACAGAAAATTTATTTAACTAACTTCCTGAGTAGCTAGACATTTGAAACTTTCGGAATAGTTCAGAATACGGTGAAAATGCTTTTTAAAAATATTTTTATCCAATTGCTTTGGGACCCTTCTGCCTTCGGCAGCGTTTCCAGTACAAAACTTGCAATCAACTTTCAACTAACTTCCCGGCTAGATAGCCATTTGAAACTTTTATAATAGCTCATAAGACGATAGCAAGGAATTTTTTTAATACTTTTATCCAATTGCTGGGGTTCCGGCTGCCTTCAGTAGCGTTTATATGATTCAATAGAAAATTAAAAAACGTGGTTTATAAAATTTTTTTTATCTTATAATTATTTATTTCTGTTTGAGAATGATTGCTTTTCGACCATGTGAAAAGGTAATGGAAAAAAAAAAAAAAAAAAAGAAGTTTGATTTTTTTTTTTTTTTTTTTCAAATTTAAATCGATTTAAACAGAAATTGATATTCACATGTTTTTACTGTTCACCTGTCTGCAGTTAAATATTCTAAAATACAGCTTTAAAAAAAAAGATTTATATTTATTTAAATTTTTTTTTTTAAATCTGTTTATGTGAAAAGACAAAAGGTTCTTTTGACAAAATAATGTTTTTTTTTTTTTCCTGAACCAGGCTGTAAAAAAGTAATTTTTTAATTTCTTAAATTTTAGATGGATTTCAACAGAAACCACCAATCGCCCTTGATAGATAAGCCATTTTGAGTGTAAAATATATCAAAGATATTCATTAATATTATATGTAATACATCATTTGAAAGATGCATGTTAAATCGATAGTAGGCTGCAGCCTGCAGCCATGTTTAGCCACGAAGTCTACCTTTTCATTACCTGGAATATCACAGTAACTAAGTATACAGTGAATGCTAAAGTGATATAAATCGTTCAAATTTTGCATGAAATTTTTTGGAGAAAACTACGGAAAACTCAGAAATTTTTTATTCTTTTATATTTTACAGAGTTTTGAATTCTGTTTCCCGCTCACATTTTGTACTAAAGATTTTTAATGTTATATAGCCCAGAATTATGCACGTTTCGGAGAAAACTATGGATAAGTCCGACACAAATCTTTTTATAAAAATGTTTATATTACCTTTGTATCTCAGCTTTTAATTAATATAATTTCATAAGTAATATATCATTTTAAAAGTTATTTGAATTAGAATTGAAGAGTATATGTTTCAAATCTCTATCGCCAGAAGATGCTTTGATATTTTAATAATTCAATATCTAGAATTCTAATTATGATTAAATTACTTATAATACATAATATGAAATATTGCAGACTTTTAAACTGATATAAGTCGTTAAATTTCATATGGGAGTTTCAGAGAAAACCACAGAAAACCCACAACACCTTTATTCCAATATATCCAATTTTAATTATGATGCAGGCTTTTGAATTCCGATATTCTGCTCACATTTTGTATTAAGGATTTTTAACACTCTTTAGCCTGCAGTTATGCAAGTTTCAGAGAAAGCCACGAAAAAATTACACAATTTTTTTTTTATAACAATGTTTATATTACCTTTATGTCTCAGCTTTTAATTAACATAATTTCATAGGTAATATATCACTTTAAAAGTCATTGAAATTGAAGAGTATATATTGCAAATCTCTTTTACCAGAAGGCGCTTTGATATTTTAATAATTCAGTATCTGCAATTCTGATTAAATTACTTATCGGGAGAAGATTAGGAGACCGTAGGCCCCACTGGATTGGAGATTTGTCACAATCAGAATTTTCAAAATTGCTTTATATGGTGAGCGAACAGGCCGTTTCAAATCATGAAATGTAAAACGGCACCTTAGTCGCCACAAAGCAAAAGTTTTCTCTACAGTTAAAATTTTCAAAACTATTTGCACTATAAATGAGCAAGATGTTGAAAGTTTTAAAACGGTGATAAGGTACGCAAGGTGCTATCCCATGGGAATGTGCTAAAGTCAGAATTTTCAAAGATCATAACACTGGGAATGAACAGGTTGTTTCAAATACTGAAATGGGAATAGGGTGCCAGAGGCACTACCGAGCAGGTATTTACTGCAGTTAAATTTTTCCATAAAGCTATTTGCACTATATGTCAATAAAGTTGTTGTAGGACCTGAAACGGGAAAGAGGCACTGCAGGTTTTACCGAGTGGGAGTTTCAGAAAGTTGGATTTTTCAAAGATAGTGAACCAGCTGGTCGCCGAAGGTGGCTAATATATAATAAAATCAACTGTTCTTAAGAAAAACTTTGAAAAAAAAAAACTACAGCCACATTAAAAAAGATTTAGTAAATTTTATAACTTAAATTTTAATTATGTATCAAGAAACAAAAATAAAAAATTCAATGAGAATGTTAGTTACAGTGTCTTGTTTTAGAAAGCTTCCTGTGCATTTTGGCTATGTCAGTCGAAATTTCCTTTCTCAGCTTCACCAAGACATTCTTATGTATATTCATTTTTTTCTTCACGTATTCTTCATTCTTCTAACTATTATATCAAGAAAACTACTTTACAGTATCTATGGTCTTCTATGAAATTACCATATACACTGTAAAGAAATTCACTTAATTTTCTGTTTTCTTTTTTATAAGCCAGCATATTTCGTTAACCTGTAAATAGACACTTTCTTTCTTTCTTTTTTTTTAGATAATTAACTCCAAAGCAAAAAATACTTCAAAGTAATAAAAGAGAAGATAACGTACTTATTTTAATGAAACTTTTCTGACAAATTCTACATTATCAGAATATAACATAAACAATGTATCATTTTACTATTTGTTATTGATATTTGGTACTTTTCCATTTGCGGAAACAATAAAAAATAAATAACTGAGTAAAACCAAAAAATATTTAAATGAGTATAATTAAACCAGAAAACATTGTTAATTAATATTTATTGCTATGATAAAAATGTTTAAATGTTGTTAAAATGCACTACAATGTAAACATCACCCGAGTTGAGGGATTCAGTATATACTATAGTACATAGGTAATAACTGTTGTACCATGATAACTATAACAAATATTAACAATAAAATAAAAATTGCAATGTAAAAATATTATACTAAAATGATTTAAAGTAAAAAATATTTCCAATAAAATAAATACATAACAGTAGGTAAATTATAAAGCGCTTGTTGTTAAGTATAAGAAAACTTTCTCCACAGCATAATGCTTAATTAAATTACACTATATTGCAGACAAATTCACTTGATTCATTTTGTGATTTTTACAATCCTCGAAAATAGGTTTATCCTTTTCAATATATTATTATAGATATATTTTCCTAATAAAGTTATATCTAACACTATTATGTTATCCTATGTAATATATTTACATATGTAAATGGTATGCAATTCAATAGGAAATAAAAATAATTTCATTATCAAACGAAATGGACAAACATATACAGTATCTAACTTATTTAATTCTTTGTATAAACAGAATTGAAAACATATATATAAAATAAAAAGAAAATACCCATGCACTAAATAACTTTAACGATTAATATGACAATAATAACATGTTAATTATTATCATTATTCAACAACGTAAATAAGTTGTCTGAAAATTTTTGCATTATAAAGAACTTCCCAAGCGATAAAACTTGCTAGAAAAAAACAAAATAAAATAATTTTTTTCTATAAGAAATAAAATATATAAATTTTTACCATCAATTAATTATAAGTTTCTTTAGATTATGTTCACAAACGTCAATTACGAAAATTAATCTTGCTTAGCACTATAAAAGATTTATTTTATCATCTAATCTAACAAACATTCCATCAATTTCATAATCATAATTCGCTCCGCTCGGCATTCGCTCTGTTTTGTTTTGTTTTCCTCGAAAAACCCATCACGTGATCTGAAAACCCAAAGAAATTGTCTGGGTTTTGTGAGTTAAGCCCGAGTGAAAAAAAATGCCGTCTTTGAACGCTGGGCTTGGGTAACCCAAACCACGTGATACCGGGGCTTACTTTATTCGCATCGAGATCATCTCGAGATCGAGAGTGACGTCACCATGACGTACCGAAACGAAACCTGAATACCGTTTTCTCAGTTTGCTACTTTATTCCACATTTTTCGAGACTGTCTCGAAAGTAAACATTCGTTATCAAAACGAAGCCAACTGTGTTTGCGAGACGTTGTCGAAAGCGAATTGTAGAAGAATTTTTCAATATGGCGTCTACATTATTTCTGTCACTTTTAATGGATTTCGAACAAAATAGAAGAATTCCGAGAAATTATTTAAAAAATCGATCTTCTAGATGTGACAATCACCAAACTACTCAGTCTGGATAAAGAAACTGTGATATTTCTCTGCAACGAAATAAAACCTTCCTATATCATAACAACATACTGTCATAAATAACTACATCATCCTCTCAGTTCTTTTCCTTCATATTATTACATTGATATTTTATGCTTTTTTTTTCTCTCTCTCTCTCTCTGTCTGAATAGTTATGAAAATTCCGATGGTTTCAAATTGTTATATGCTTTGTAATCGTCACTATTTTGATTTTATCTGGACAAGTTTGTTTTCGATTTTAACATTTTTCTAATAGACACTAAATAATCTTTATTTGCTTTAACATAAATTTCAAATTAATTCAGATGCTTTAATAGTAATTACAATAAATACTTGGTGTATCTAAAATGACTTAATTTTTTTCATCATCTACCTATTATATTTATTTCATTAATATAAAATACCACATTATATAAAAATTTAAATATTGCATAAAATTGTTACTTATAACAATATTATTTCCTTCATTTTAACTTCGAAAAATTTTTAATCTCTCATACTCACACAACAGTTGTAAGCGATTAATTATTTTCAAATGACTAATATGTCTTTACTGACAACAATTTCATATTACAGTCATCAGCAAATAAATACTGCACTTAATACTGTTTTGTTAAAAAAGTCATTTTGAATTATGTTCTTAGACAAGGATTTATTTTCAAAAAAACTATACCATGAAGCACTTATTATAAACATATTTAAAATATACAATTAACTTCATGTCTCAAAGACATTATTAACTTATAAAATATACAACATTTTATTAACTTCATGTTTCAAAGACATGAAGTTAATAAAAGGTTGTATATTTTAAATATGTTTATAAGGATTTACTTAATAGAACAGTATTAAGCATGAAAAATCATGCATAATATAGGAGAATTAGAATTTTTTGTTTTTGTGTGCATGAAGTGTAAATACATGTATGATAGTGATTGCTACGAAACAGATGTTTGTACATTTTGAGATTGATACACAGCAAGGTAACAGAACCCAGTGTTTTTTTTTTTTTTTTTATGTGTGTGAAGTGTGCGTACGTGAACTGTGGTGAATATTGTAATATGGATTTTCCTGCATATTTTAGATTCATGCACTGCAAGGTAGCGGCAAACAGTGAAGGCTGTTTTTTTTCATGTGCAAAAGAGTACATATGTGCATGACAGTAATTGCTACTGAACCGATTTTTGTGATTTATACACAATAAGGTAGCAATACAAGTGATCTATATATATTTTAATTTTCTTGTGCATGTAGCTTACAAACGTGCTTGAAAGTGATTGCTACACTACAGATTTTCTCACACTTTTTAGATTTATAGAAAATATGGTAGCGGCACACAATTTTTTTTTTTTTTTTTTTTTTAGTACGACAGGACTATTTCTCTCAATCTGATATTTTGTGTCGTTACCAATTTATAGTGTTCCACTTGAAATTTCCTCCATAGTTTATCTTTTTTATTTGTTTATTTATTTTTTGTTTTTCATATGCGTGAAGCTTACATACATACACTCGTGATAATAATTGCTACAGAATCAAATATTGTACATTTTGAGATTTATACTCAGCCAAATACAATTACATTTATTGGTACTATTGTAACTGGTGTGTACAGTACCGTAGATATATGTAATAATGTATCAGTAAATAAAAATAAATTATAAACAGTTATCTGTATATATAAAAGAGTAAACTCACTGATAACCGACTCAACACAGCCGTGGCGATTCTATGGAAGATAAGTCGCAAATTTTGGTAATCACGTTAGTTTTAGGACACTGATGCCCACTAAGACGTGATTTTGTGAAATATCCCCTCATTCTCCCTGGGGGGGGAGGGGGGGCAGAAGGCAAAAACCGCTTTATATGCATAACTCAACTCCAGATTGCTTCACTGTGAAGAAATTTCAGAGAGAGAAACTAGACTTGAGTGCAAAAAAAAGTGTTTTCTGCGATTTTGGATTTTTAAGGGTGGGGGTAAAAACAATTTTTGGAGGCAAATTTAGAAAAATACGGATTTTCGAGTAAAACTCTACCAATAATAGCACAAAGGTATAGAAAACCGCCAAGAACCTTGAGGATATTTCCAAAAACTCATTTTTGTATTTTTGCGATTTTCGATTTTAGGGGGGGGGGGGTTATGAGGGGACAAATTCGAGCCACATTTTTGCGCTGAATTCGTCCGGGAAAATCTATAGGAACTGAGGTTACAAGCTTTAGTGTGTGGCTTATTTATGTGTTCCCAACACCCATTGTAATGAAATTTTGCGTAAGGGGCAATAAACCCGTTTCCAAGTATACATTGCTTCAAATTATCTCAGCAAAATTAAATTTTATATGTGGGTTGTTTATGCCTCCACAACACGAACAGTAAAGGGATTTTATGAAATTTCTCCCCCCCCCCCCTTTATAAGAGTAATTCTGCTCCAAATTATCTCAGGATAACGATTTTTTGATATGTCAATTGGTTATGCATACTCAAGATACATACTACAAAGGGATTTTGTAAAATTCTGTCCTATTCCCCCCCCCCTTGGGGGGAGGGGTGGGGGCAAAAAGTATGTTTCCAAGCATAACTTTGCTTCAAATTATCTCAATAAGATTAATTTTTATGTGTGGGTTGTTTATGCTTTTCCAACACGCATTATAAAGGGCTCTTATGAAATTTTTTCCCCCTTCAACGGCGGGGAAGGGAGCAAAAAACGCTTTTAAGAGTAACTCTGCTACAAATTATCTCAGAATAGCAATTTTTTTTATATGTCGATTGGTTATGCATAATCATACACTATAATGGATTTTGCAAAATTCCACCTTATTATCCTACTGGGTGGAGTGGGGGAATCATGTTTCCATGCGAAACTCTGCTCCAAACTATCTTAGGCGATTTTTTATGTGCTGGCTAGTTATATGTTCCCAACACGCACTATACAAGGATTTTGTGAAAATTCCCCCCCCCCCTCCCCCCCTTTAAGGGCGGGGGGTGGGGAAAAACAAGCTTTAAAGAGTATCTCTGCTCCAAATTATCTCAGGTAGGCGATTTTTTTTATATGTTGATTGGTTATGCATACTCAAACACACAAAATGCAAAGGGATTATTTAAAATGCTATGCTATCCCCCCTTGAGGGTTGGGGGGAGAGGGGATAAAAACATGTTTCTGTGCCTAACTCTGATCCAAATAATTTTAGAATAGCAATTTTTGATGTGTGGACTGTCTATGCGCAGGGGTGCAGAATATGTCCGAACGCCCGAACGAGGATCGGGGGAAATTTTGAATATTAAGAGAAAATAAAAATGTAAATCAAAAATAACAATTTGCTACTTTGAAGTGCTTATACACTTACAGCGATATTTTTATGTTACACTGTATACTTATTCTCTTAAAGATTTATTACATAGAACAAATGACTTTGTATAGCAAAGTAGATTTTTACATTATTGAGAGAAATTTATACTGTGTTTGGGGGAAATTTCCGAGGTTTGAACATTTTCTGCACCCCTGTATATGCGTATTCAACACACACTACAAAGTGATTTTGTGAAACTCCACCCTACCTCCCCTGAGGGGCAGGGGGAAAACACGTATTGTGTAACACAATAACATGTAACACAAATGTGTAATTCTGCAGTGAATTATCTTAGGAAGATTTTCAATGTGTGGGTCAGTTATATGTATTTAACTCATAATACAAAGATATTGTGCGAAATTCCCTCCTCCTTTCCTTTAAGAGCGGGGAGGGGAGGTTAGCTAAAAAACACATTTTAAAACATAACTCTGCTTTAAATTATCTCAGAATCCCGATTTTTTTAATGTGTCAGTTAGGTATGTGTATGCAACATGCACTGTAAAGGGATTTTGTGAAGTGTGGTGAGCAGGAAAACCGCTACTGAAGGTAGCGAGAACTTTAACTTGGATTTTGACTGATTTCAATGATTTTTTTTTTTTTTTTTTTTTTTAAGTATTATTATTAATGATATGGTATTTTGAGAATTAATTTCAATATAATGACCAGTGAAGCAGGCAAAGCCTGCTAGTTAATTATAAATTTACCATATTATTTACATTTAAAAACTGGCGATTATTTAGTGGCATGAGGATAATATGCAAGCACCTCAAAAAATACATTTCAAAAAAAGTATTCATATTAGGGATGCACCGGATAGCAGTTTTGTCCGAATACCGAATATTTTTCAAATCGAATAGTAACTATTCGACCGAATACCGAATAATCGGCTGGCTAATTTACTTACATTCAAGTGTCAATCAGCTAATTTTTTGTGAACTTTTTCAGAAATACCATTTACATTTAGTAATATTTTATTTTTTTAATTGTGAAATTTTTTTTACAAAAAACTAATATTCAGAAACTATGGTTTATATAAATGTAGAAAAATATTAGGAAATATTACCAAACATAAGTAGTGGTGTAATGCTGGACTCACAGTCAAAGAAAATTATTAACTGTCTGGCCTCTTAATAAACGTGCAAACTTTCTTTTGCCCCCACTCTAAAAAGAATAATCTGGTGTGTCACTCACATGACTTTCTCTTACCCTAAAATTTATTACTATAAATACAGGTTGGAGATTAAGAGGTAAGATAACAAATACAAATACAAGTACTGTCATGTAAACCTATGTTAAATAATTCAAATTAGGCTTCGGAAGAGTTTTATATGATAATTAGTTTTCTGGGGGGGGGGGCATTAGCCCCTGTCAACCCCCCGTTTCATTAATGCACCTACATTTATATAGAATTTAATTCAGTTATTAAGAAATAATTCTGTTTTTAAAAAACAATATATTAAAATTATTATTTAAACAAATTATCTTTTATGATAATGCAGACATGTTCCATATTAGAGAAGTAGTGTCAGACTAAATATTAAAAAAAATAATCTGGTGTGTCACTCACACTACTTTCTCTTACCCTGAAATTTAATACTATAAATGAGGAGCAAACATTCAAACCGTGTTTTCTCCAAAAATAAAAACTTGAGTTAGTGATTTTTCTTTAAACTTAACATAAAAGTAGTATGTCTACATATCTTCCTAGATATGTCCACATATTGTCCTAGTACCTAGTAATACATTTAAACAAATGAAAATTAGTTCTTAAGTTTAGTTATTTTTTAATTTATCAGTCTTTGTGTTGTCTGAAAATTTGTATCCGAAGGAGAAAACACGGTTTGTATGTTTGCTCCTCAAATACAGGTTTGTGATTAAGAGGTAACATAACAAGTACTATTTTGTAAACCTATGTTAAACAATTCAATCTTAGTAAGAGTTTTATGTGATAATTAGTTCTGTGTGAGGGGGGCTACCGCCCACCTCAACCCCCCGTTTCATTAATGCACCTGCATTTCAATAGAATTTGATTCGGTTTTTAAAAAATAATTTATTAAAATTATTATTTAAAAAAGTTATCGACGATTTCCATATTAGAGAAGTAGTATAACACTAAATATATATATATATATATATATATATATATAAAAGTTAAATTTATCCTTAATATTACATTTTTTTTTTTTTTTTTTTTTCCTTTTTGTTAAAAATGAAAAAAATTGATAACTTTATTTTAAATTATCACAGATCGATGGTTCAACCATTCGTTTTAAAGGTATTGGTGAGCTCTTTTGAAAGATACCCATCATGAAAATTTACTCCCCTCGGGGCAGGGTGGGGGGAGGCAAGGCTTCTACATACACTTTTTTTTCCCCAGTTGACTATCTCTGTTACAAAAAATATATATTCGTTTCATTTTTTTTAGTGCACTCTATAGATGTTAAACTGTACTTACCTGCAATTTCCTCCAAAGACATAATGTATTTGAATACTTTTGAACCCACACAACACAAAATATCTAAAAGACGTCTATTTAACATCGAAATGCATCTATAACATCCAGAACGTCTTTTAGATGTCTATAGCATTAAAGAAAAAGATGTCTATTAGACATCACTCCTTTAGATATCTATTAGATGTCTGTAACCTCTAAAATACATCTTATAGTTATCACTGTTTCGATGTCTCATGGATGTACACTTTTCGACATCTAATGGACATACTTTCTTCGACATCTAATGGAATTTTGAATAATACGTATTATGCTCCTCTTATAGAGCATCTCCATGAACTTGGGAATAGATGAACAACGTTTTAACCGAGACCGTAACCGTGTGTAACCAAGCGAAATCTGGTTTGTTTATGTGGTAGTGGTTTTAATCAGTAATTTTAATCAAGGCTTGTCTAATTATTATGTTTAAATTTTAATCAAGAGACATTGTAAATTTTCAGCCCTCTGCCTAATCAAAAGGTGAGTTATGAATTTCATCGTTCACGTATTTATTTTTTTTTTCATTCTCTGAATGATAGGCAAAACATGTTACAGAGGTATCTGCATTCCGGATTTTTTTATTTTTTTTTTTTCCACAGAATTTTTAAACAGTAGTATTTCTTGTAATTTTCTGATAATCTGCAGCTATTACATGTTATAAAAGTTAAACTATGGAAATACTGATTGAAAAATTACCGGAGTGCAAATACTGTTTTCATGCTGTTACAGAAATTATTACTTGTAAATGTAAATGCTTATTGTTTTTCCAAGGTTATTATTTATGTCGAAAGTGTAGATTTCTTCAACAGGTTAGTTAAAATTTAAGATTGATTTTCGTATTTATAAATCTTAAGAGAGGGTGAAAAAAATCTGCTAAGTGTAATTACTCAAATTTGAAAAATTCCAATTAAATTTGTGCTAGAAAGGGTTGTTTGTTTATTTTATTCCACTTCATTTATTTGTCGAGTGTTAACCCTGGTTTGAGGTGACACTCTGCAGCTATTTTTTGTTAGATTTAGGCTCATTTGACAGGCCTGTGGCTTAGAGTAAATTCTAAACAGCTATGAATGCGTTAACCAGGATTTGAACCCTTCCTGGCAATCAGGTAGGCCTAAAATACGAATGCAATACATTGATAAATTACAATTTTTTTTCTTTTCCCTATTAAGCATGTTGTCACACAAAAAAGATTGTATTTACTCATGTTTTATCCAGGTATTTGTTATATATAAATATATAAGAAAATACACGTCAGCGATTTATCGCTGGCATGCAGTTAATACACAAGTACCAGTAATTTACACTGATATAAATTTACAGGGATGAGATTTTTCAGATTTTCAGCTGATTTCAGCTTTTTTGTAAATTTTTCTTTTCATCTTTTTTTTTTCAGTTTTCTCAACTTTTCTTGTGATTTTTGATGTGCATTTGTTACACCAACTAATCTAAACTTGAATGAAAACAAAGATTAAACTTATTTATTACTCTAATATAATAGATTTTGTCATAAAAGTTCAAGTATTTCATTTCCTTTGTGTACAGTTTCAGCTTTTTTATCTTTTTGCTAATCTGATCCCTGAAATTTAAAAGCCAAATGAATTAGGACTGAAAATTTAAATCTTTGAGTCTGATCATTTTTTGTGACTCATACTTTTTCTTTTTAAATGTATAAATCCATTTTCAAAATGTCAAAGGCATGATTGCCATTGAAAAAGTTCAGATGCATGAATTCTCTTTTAATAATGATAAAACTAGCAATTTTATGGAAATATATCGAAAATTTTTAAATTTAATATAGTCTTCTGATAAAGTTGCAGAACTATTACATCAATCTTGATTGTAACTAAAAATAATCCTAACAGATCTGATTTATGGGTAACTAATATTGAAATTGTATACATTCTGAGGGAGTAGAGTGAAATGCAAACAACATTTTTACAACTCTAAATAATGTGCTTTGTAAGTGGTTTAATGAAAAGAGTAATTAAATATTCGATGAATTTGCCTTAAAAATAAAAATATATTGCTTGTTACATTATGAATCTATATTAATATGTATAATAAGTAAAAGACTGACGTTAATTTTTGCTGCTGAATACAAAAAATTTCAGATCAAATTAATTTAATTTTTGTTTACTTTTTACTTTATTTAATTTTTTAAATCTAGTTTTTATTAATAAAATAGGTTGTAGTTTTTATTAAAACATTTAGTATAATAAATACTTTGCAACTTTAAAACATTAGCTTACCTTAGAAAACTATTAAAATTTTTTACAAAAAATTCTTTTTTATTTGTGCAAATATATTTTGGCCGTCAGTTGCAACCATCATCAGTGCATTTATGATCCGTGCTTACCCTGGCTTCATTTCTTACTCTTCAGTTCTGTTACGATGTATTGAAGAGGAGAGAGAGACAGAGAGGGAAAAATAAAGCATCAGTAAACTCAAACTCTGATCATAGATGCGCTGATGATGGCTGTGACTGACAGCCAAATTATATTTGCACAAACCAAAAGGATTTTTTGTAAAATTTGCCTTTACAAATTTTCATGTATATATTAAATTGCGCTAGTTAATTTTCCATTTATTTTTGCCATTTTTTATACATATTTTAATAATAAATAAAATTTTGATTTATCATAAAAAAACAGTGTAATATAAAATCATTAGAAAATTGGGTATTTTTCTCTATTTAAATAAACTAGCACTTTTTGCCCATATGCAGTAGACTCCTGGTGTCTCACTTAAGCAGGTAGACTAGTAATTTTGTCCTGAAATTTTACTTTATGCTAGTACTACCCTTAGAAATATAATTTTTTGCAAATTAAAAAATACAAATGAACCTTATTGTACATAAAAAAAAATTAGCCTTTAATAAACAAACTGTCGCATATTTATATTATTAAGATTTAAAAGGAGAATAAAAGGTTATTTAAGTGAAATTAATAAAAAAAAAAAAAATTACAGCGAATAGGTAATAATAACAATTGTATAACACTTACTATTGTTATAATTGTTACATACTATTTTGTCACAGATTTACAGGCAATTTTAGAATAAAGTAAAAAAAAAAAAATATTTGTTCACTGCTCCGGTGACCCACTGAATTTATTTTTGCTAGTCTGTTGAATATTTTTGTTGTCCTGGACCAGCTAATCACTGTTAGTTTCAGGCTCTGATAAGCAAACAATTTTTGATTCTCCTTTTCTTTCCTCTGCTATTTTTAGATATGGATATTGAAGTACTTTACTATTCAAGTTTTTCAGTTATTTGGAAATTAGTACAGTCATTTTGACGGGTTTTGTGGAATCTGTTCATGTTAAAAGAAATTCATGTTAACAGCGTTTACGTTAATGAGGTTTAACTGTATTTTCCTAATTTTTTTTCTTTCTTTTTTTTTTTTTTTTTTTTTTTTTTCTGTACTGTCATTTGAAGTTATAAGAAGATTAACCACTAAACCTTGGCCTTACTATGTAAAATGTTGTAGTATCCCCCCCCCCCAAAAAAAAAAAGAAAAAAAAAAAAAAAAAAAGCTATCAGTGTGATTTGTAAGTTTTTAGTTTAATTAGTTTAATACTTTTCCATTTCACCAGCACAAATCTTGTCAAGCAAATATTATTGGTAACAACAATACATTAATGAATTAAAAGTTAATTTGTAACTTAGATTTATTTATTTTCAAATTTAAAGTTAATTTATATCCATTATTACGGATTTGATAAAATAAGTGTTATATTTGATATGGAACAATACTTTTAAAAGTTAGCTTTAAGTAAAGTTTTGGAAAATTTACTTCTTAAAATAAAAAGACAGGGAAAATAAAGTAAACAGTTGTGTTTTTTTAATTTTCTTATTATTATTACTCAAAGTGTTTTGAAACAATTAGTCTTTCCTAGGGGCTTAATGACTGGCATTGGTTGTATCATTTTTTGGTGACTTTATCGCCTGCACAGGTCAAATGGAAAAATACAATTAGTTTCAGTAGTTAGTTTAGTTGCGAAAGATTCTCAATAACATCTTTTAAAGCACCCCCCCCCCCCTCAAAAAAAATAAAAGACACACTAAGATGATTGGTAAGTGTGTGGGAGAGGGGGGATTTAAATTATCACGTCGCTGAGAATTTTTTTTGAAGAAATATCATTGTTGTAGTGCTGACTTTGCAATAAAAGTGCTGCCAGAGAGAGTTCAATAAAAAAGGGCAACATATTTTCAAAAAGGGTATAATTTGCAGTCTTCTATGTTGTGATTTTTGTGTGTGACAAAAATAAATTACACATTTTACGTATATGCATGCAGGCTATATGCATTTGTTCTTCTAGGAATACTGTAAAACTATTGCTAGAAGGTTGTATGTCAGGAAGAAAAGTATCTAAAAGATTTCTAAAAATATTTAAAGTATTAGAAAAAGTCACTTAGTACTTAAATGTTTTTAAAAGGGCCACTGGTTACTGAAATAGGTTTAAAAAGGGCCACCGGATGCTAAAATGGGTTGGGGACAAAATCTCGCGAGGCAAAATATCGTGAGGACAAAATATCGGCAACGTAAATGAATACAAAGCAAAAATGAGTCGGTAATTATTAGTAATGTTGTATAAAATTTCCTGACAACACATACCTTAGTCAGAGCACTGATATTCTGACAAACCTACAACAAAAATTTTTATAAATTTTACTTAAAATAGTTTAAAGACTATGTTTATTAACTTTTGTCAAAATTAGTCATAATGAATTGAATTGTGAATATTAATTTTAAAATTTTTAATTCAAGTTTGTAAACAGCACTCAGCTTTAATGTCAGCAGTGATGTACACGATTTTTAAAATATATTTTGAATAGTGAAAAGAAAAAGATAAAATAACAAAAAATTAACGTAGATAAAATAATGAAATTCAACTCTATGATTTATTTAATTATTTATTGAAATTAATTAATTAATATTTATAAGGCTCAGTGGCCCCCGCCAGAGATCACACTTGACACAAAATAAAATTTTTAAATAGATCGTACTATTTTTTTGACACGATACTTTGTCCGGCAAGATTTTCCCCCGCGATATTATGTCCGGATCCCTGCTAAAATATGTTTAAAAGGACTGCCAAGTAGTACACCCTGCCAAATTAGCCTAGAATCAGCACTATGCTATGTTGTTGTATACATTTATATGCAAAATGCAGATTACTTGCCTTTCATAAAACTTTGAAGTCAGCAAAGTTGTAGTGTTCTCTACTGTATTCAAATTAGATGTAATATTAGATTATAGATATAATTCAGTATTTATTCAATAATGCTTTGTTTTATTTTTTCAGAGAAACTGACAGTGTCAAATATATAAAGTCGAGTCAACCACCAGTGGCTGACAAGTGTCAAATATGGTATATAAACTAAAAATTTACATTATTTTAAGTAATTACTGAAAATTTATTTCAAATTTACTTAATTTTTATTAATTACAAAATATCATTAAGGCATTTTAATGGATTTTATTGAAACCCAATAAACATAACATGCTTCTAAGCAGCGAACAGAGCCTAACAGGGATTTCCATAAGAATTTGTGTGGTGCTCAATGTGTTAAAACGAAAACTGCATGTTTTTAAGAGATCAATTGACTGAAAAACATTTTAGTAAACAATTTAAGAAAAAAAAAAAAGATTTTTATAATCTAAATTAGCTTTATTGGGAAAATTCACTTGTTAAATAAAGATATTATTTTAAGTCGCTTTACTTTTTCTTACTCTTGTGTAAGGAAGGATAATTCTTAATTTATACTAATTACAAATTTAGCAATAAAAGATTTTTTTTTTGTCATTAATTTCTTTCTTTCTTTAAAAATAAAAAAATCTTCTAATAAAAATTTGTTAACAAGAAATCATTTTCCAATATTTCATTCATACACCATTTAAACAAATTTTAAACCTATAAAATTGAAAGAAATATTGTGACGATGCAAAAAACATCATTAATGATAATTTGAGATGGTTATTTAATTTTATCCATTTTTGTGATGGGGGAGTAGCATTAAAAAGCATCTTAAACAATTTCTTTTATAAATAAAAAGAAAAAAGAAAAAAAGGCTAAAATGTATGCTTTACCGTATACCATTGCAATAATTCAGTTATTATAATATATGTATAGGCAATTTTTTGTTAATATGAAGATATAAATTATAATGTCACATAAATTAATAATTTTAAAAACATTCTTTTATTTCAAATTATTCTAAAATTTTTAAACTGGAATTAAGGTCCCTGATCCCCCAGATTCCCTTAAATGTGTTACTGCTTGAAAATATATTGTCTTCAGAGTTATACATGCATGAAAATGTTAAGCTCAATCGGATGATAAGAAATAATTAAAATTAAAAATCAAATTTTTAATGGGGGAGTTGCACTTGGGAGGAAAACACTTTCTTTTAATTGTACTGGATAAATTCAATCTTGTGAATCTCAAAAATCCAATTAAAATCATAAAATTAATTTTATTTAGTTTTTAATTAATGTTTTAAAATCACTGGAAACAAAACAAAACTATGCGTTTGGAAAACACTCCATAATTGGTTTGATGTCACAATTCATGAAGTGCAAATGTTTTTAGGGTACATTCTTTTACCTATTGCTTTTACTGCTTGCTATCTGTTTTAATCTATATTTTATTTTTAAAGATTTTACTTTTTGTAAGAGATAACAAACTTTTTATTATACTATGTCTTATTCTTATATAATTCTTTTCTATTTTTTATTACATTTTTATTGGTGTAATGTCAATCTTGGATTTGTAAAAGGGCAATCAGATAATCTGCCGAAAATAGATGCTCTTTCCATATTCTCGTTTTTGGGAAGAAACCATGATTTTATAAGTGCAGATAAGAGAGGCTAAAAGATGATTTGTTATTTATTTATATTTCAAAAATTATAAACATCTTTATAACAGAATTTTAGCAATGTAATAATATAATAGTAGTGTTTTTCTTTTTTCTAATTTTTTAGAAGCTAGTATGTGAGAATATTTCTTTTTTCATAATGCTTAAAAACTTAATTATAATTGAATTGTGTAAAATTTTATAGTGCATAAAAATAAAAATATATTTTACTGATTTTCTTCAACAGTGAAGCATTGATAATCCCAGAAACCTATGATTCAGTAGCACCTATAATCCAGCATTAAAGACCATCCCCCCCCCCCTTTTTTTTTTACCTCATCTCATAAATCGTAGTACTCAACAGGTCACATGCAGATGATCATAAAACAGCATACTTATCAACTTTTATGGATCATCATTAAAATTTATTGATTTTTCTATATAATTTTACGGATTTATGGATTGATATGAATTTTCTAAGATGAATTTTCGAACTATCTTTTAAAACGAACTATCTAACTCAGAAATAAAAGAGTATAAGATCAAACTAGTTTGAATGTTATGATTAATTAGCAATATTGATAAATTTTCAGCACATGTATAATCCAAAAAAAAAAAAAAATCTGTAATCCGGCAGTCTTTTTCTCGTCAATGCTAGATTATCAATGCTTCACTGTATTAATTTTTGAAAATTTAACCAGTATTAACCTTGTTATTTTCAACGTATTTGTTATTATTATTTTTTTTTTTTTCTCTAAGAGCAATTCTTAATTCTTACATATTTGAGTTTTACATTAAGGATTCATTGATAAATTAATTAAAAAAAAAAAAAAAAAAAAAAAAAATTATGCTTTAATGCTAAAGATTACTGCAAGTTTTTAATCAGTTATTAATGCCATTCATACTTATAACTAGATAATTTTTTCTTTTTTCAAATAAATAAGTAAATACATTATAAAAATAGCTAAGCACATTTTTAGATTCTGAAAAAAGATATTTTTGTATGGAGACTTTTATCAAATCAAATATAGGAAATAGTGTGAAAATAAATATTATGTATAGTACGTGTTGTTCATATGTAATTATGATTCAAATAAAAAAGGTCTACTTCAGTTTTCTTTAATACTGTCTGTTACTAAACTGTCATCCGATAAGCACTCAAGGTCACTGGTAAGGCATTGTCATAGGCAATAAATACATACCTGAAGTTTTGTGGGTGAGAAATACAATGTTGAAGACGGCAAGGATACAAAGTGAGCTTTTCAGCTATTTTAGTGATTTTTTTTTTTTTTTTTTGTTTATAAAGGGATATAAAAAAATGATTGCTTTTAATTCGTTTAAATATAGTGATTAACAATTCGAGCAAAGCCTGCCAGTATTCAATAAAGGATAAACAAATTTGTTTGTATACAACAGATGTAAAATATTTACACTGAAATTTTTTGCCTGAAATACTATTCAGTGTAATTCTACCAATAATGTTATGCAGGGCAAAGCAGAAAGATCTGCATTTATATGCAGATAGTAATTTTAAATTTAGGGCCATTTTAATTTCTTTTCTTTTTAATCAAAAGAAGAAAGACACCTAATCTAACCTCCAACCCGATTTTTTTTGCTTAAAGTTGACTAGCACTTGCCGCATTGGCAATCATGTTTTTGAAAATGGTGAATTAGCTCATTACAAATATTTATTTCATTAAAGCAAATATGAGCAAATACAGATAATAATAAATAGAGCAAATATTATGCCATATTTTCCAATACTATTTAGAAAATTCACCGCTAAAGGAGTGAAAAATGGTAATGCAAAATTTCTCACATTCCTTCCCCCCCCCCACCTTTTTGATATTGCACAATAGCAAAGATAAAATATTGTCATTGGATCAGCTAAGTTGGAAAAAAAAGGGGGGGGGGGGAGAGTGAAAAAGAAACTACTGAAAACAATGCCCTATAAGGCGGCAGAAGTTATCACAATGAAATTTTAAAGGTATATGAATTTTAGTAAATGAATAATTCACTAAAATTATATATATATATATATATATATATAGGTACCGACTGGTCTTTGAAAAAGGTTGGTACCTATGCCATTCAATACCTACCCTTTGAATTCAATGAACACCCTAGATTAGAATCCTGCGTGAGTTGGAAAAACATGACCCACACACAAACTGTAGAATGATTTTCGACTTGTAACCTGACCTTTTTGCACATGTTAAATTTATGTTATAAAACATTAAATTAAAATTCTATTACATAAAATATAGATATATTATTAAACATACATTTTAGAGAATTAATTATTACAAAGAAATTAGAAATATGTGTATGTAAGTACAGTAGAACCTCGATCCATCTTTTTTATGGGGTGCATGAAACAAAAATTATGAAAGTGGGAAAACAACAAATGTAGGTTAAAATTAAAACACGAAGAAAACAATGTTTATGAATTGTTGTATACAGTATACTACTAATAAAAACTAATTTGTTATTTTCCAAACTCTGAAAGCAATAAATCAATGTTTTAGAACATTAAAGTAAAATTTATTTTTAAAAATCAAAAATTTTATGTTGGATTTTTTTTTTATATATATAAATTAAACAGGAATTTTTCCAGATTTACAACTTTTTTTCTGGTTCTTTTCTGTAATTTCATGTGCTTATATAAAAGTTCATGCATTTTTAAACGCCATAATTGAGTCATCAGCGTAAAAATAATTCTCTCTTTCTTCGCTATTATTTTCATTTTCTGAAATCAAACATTTCTTCTATGCTTTAGGATATCGCATGCCACAACATCTTGATTAATACATGTATTATTACTAAATTTTGTACCAGACGTATCATCTGCTACATGCAACCACTCTGCATTAGCAGCATCATCATTTTCTTGATGTAGTATTCTTCATCATTTTTTTTGCATGTAACTGCATTTCACGGAACAATTTTCTGGATTACTAAAGAGGTTGCCATGCTGAAATTACTAAATTAATTGATGGTCTGGAGACATGGCATGGTATCACAATTTTGATCTTATATGGAAATGAGTTATTTTAGAATGAAAGAAGTAATTCCAGTTTGTATGTACATGGAACCGCTTGTCCTTCAGGACAAAGTTTTTACGAGGTCAGAAGAAATATTTTACAACCATGAAAGCGGGAAAACAACTTTTTTAAGTACAATACATGCAGGTTTGGTTAAGATTATTTAAATACAATTTGTACAGGGACTATTGAAATAAAACAATCAATGTGGGAAAACGATAAATGCGAGAACAATAGATCAAGGATTTTACTATATAAAAAAAACTTCAGTAAAATATGACAAAATGTCAATATGCATTCAAACATAACATTGAAATAAGTACCGTATATTTCCGAATATAAGTCGATCCATATATAAGCCGAGAGTATGTTTTTCCCTTCAGAAATTTGCTCAAAATTGCAAACTCTTGTGGTAAGCCAAATTTAAAAAATACTCTTTTAAAGTTAGTGTTTATCGCCAAAATGGCAAAAATATTGCCAATTTATAAAACTTTCAGGATAATCTGTCCATTGAAATTGCACAAAATATGTGCTTATCCAATAGAATACCCAATCCAATATCCAATACCTTGCTTAGGAACAACGTAAAACAATCACATTGTGTTCGCCAATGGCAATAGTTTTAACTCTGGCAACCCTATCAGGAGGGAGGCTAGCACAGGCATCGAACAGACACACTCGCACATGCAGTGAAGGACAAGTTCCGGCAGCTGAAAACAATAGTCGCCGTAATACCGGGAGGCCTACTGTCGATGCTGAAGCCGCTGGATGTTTACATAAATAAGCCATTTAAAGACCAATTGCGTTGATTTTTTTAAATAATGTATCTAAATTATTTTGTATATTTCTACTTTTGAGTATTTTTATCAGTGCCTCAAGGCAATCTTCAACAGAAAAAAAAAACTTCTATTAAAAAAAAAAAAACCGAAGATCTGCTACTTCTTTTGATAGTGTAAGCCTAGAAACATTTTAAACAGAGATGATTTAATTGTATAAATCGAAAATATGATTGGGAGTCCTGTTTTTTCAAGTTTCTCTTATGCTATTTATGAATCGGACAGAGAAGTTACCCCGTTCGTGCAATCTGCCAATGACGTCAGCTATCGACAGGTTAAAATAAAAGAAATTTAAACACACGTGACTACATCAAGCTGCTCTAGAAATAAATTTAAAATTGCTAATTTAAGAGTTTTATGTGTGATAATTATTTAAAAATAAGGTTTAATATCACTATTTTACTTTATTTATAGTTTTTAAGCTTAAAATATATGCATTCATTCTTTGTTTCTAATGTATGTTTTTTGCTAGAATTTGGTGAATATAAGCCGACCCCTGTACTTCAGCCTCCGAAAAATTTCCAAAAATTCTCGGCTTATACACAGAAATATACGGTAGTTAATTTCAAAATATTTGCTGTTCCAAATATTTTGATAGCATAAAAAAATATGTAATGTTTACAATGGAAAACTTGCAGATACATTGGAAATTTATGCAAAACGTTAACACTAAAGTTTATGAAAAAAAAGCTTTAAAAAGAACATTTTTCGGGTAGACCCGCTGGTAAAAAATTAATGCAAAATCGACTTGCATCTTGCACCTGACCCAATGCAAGACTCTACCCTAGATCTAGATGTCCCCTGTATATCATAGACCCTATTCGTTTTCTTCAACATACTTTTATTCTTTTGATTTGAAAAATTTAATCGTAGATAAGCAAGATGTAAAAAATATACAAAATCTTTTCCCATGTTTGCTAGTTTGAATTCCTAAATATGTAAGGAGAAAATAATTCTGTTTACTGTTAAGTATATATTCTATGATTTATTTTTAATAATATAATGTTATTTATCTTTTTTTTATTATTATTATTACAGATGCTGTTCTGTTTGGGTCTTTCCAGGAGGACCTATACTCTTCCCCCCTTCTGGTTCTCGATTTCCTTAGGGATAATGGTCTGATGGATCTTGTCTGACTTTGTCAGAGTGTTGGAGGATAAGCCACAACACAATACTACAAATGCTGTTCAAATAAATTGTTTTTTTCAATTCTAGTGCCAATGATATTGAAAGTTTTATAAAAGATTGTCTGTACCATGCAAAGGCTCGCTTGAAATAAGATTTTTCTAAATAAAGATATTATTTTTTATACATCATTCTGTTTTAATGTTTCATTTTGTTGATGTGTATCCACATAGCTGTAGAAAAAAAAAAAAAATGAGCAAACATACACATCTCAGACATATAAATGCATATACAATGAATGGATGTATATTCATACTCCTGCATGTAAGTTTATAAAAAGAAATTGCATTCATCATTTACTTTTTAAACTGCGAAATCAGAAATAAATCAGGTTGCAATGATGAATGATGCATTTGAATAAGACTTAGTTAAAAGAAAAGAAATCAAACAGTATATAGCGCTTGGAAAAAAAGAATGCAAATTATCAAATAAATTTTGAAGGTTGAAATTGTCGAAAAATTTTGTTTCTATGTTTGTGTTGAGCTTTATCGTCAAAATTGGTTATTTAACCTGTAAAGAGACTATTTTTATAAGAGTAGATTTATTAATGTGAAATTATTTAAATATTTGTTCTATCACATTTATTTATTTTTATTTTTTTCTGTAAACAGCCATAATAAAGATTTTAAATGCGTTTTACCTATAAATATGCATAAAAACATTTAAATGGATGTATTATTTGCCAGAAAGATGAAAATTATGATCAACTTTATGTATGATGGAGGGAAAAATTATACAAAAAGTACGGGAGGGCAATGTATTTCCAATTTTAAAATAATTGCATGTTTAAATTTCATTGAGCATTTTAACCAGTATTTTTGTTACAGAAGCTTGAGCTTCTCCGTAACCTTCCCCTCTCTTATTTACATCTGTGCCATACAGAATAACTATTTTGGATAATTTAATGATTTTTTAACCTAGTTGAATAAAATATTTTAGTGAAAATTTACTCTCAGTTCTGAACTTTAAAATAAAACATGTGTTAGCTGCAATCTATGTTAGCTTTAAAGCAATCTTTTGTTAACTTAAATTAATAGCAATCTAAGCAAACAGTTAATACAAAATACATGCATTTCATGATGATCCTCAGAAGCAGAATCATTGTACAACTTACACAAAAAGCCAGTGGTATTTTGTATTAACTACTTACCATGATTTTAAATTAACAAAAACTGCCCTAAAGCTAAGATATTGATAGAATAAACACAGGCCAACATGAACTGGATGTCGAAATGTTCTGAAAAAGTGCATTTCAAACTAATTCATCCGTCACTTCCTTTTAGTTAATTACAGGAATTTATCAATGATATGCCATTTAGGACTCTCAGAAGTCAAAGCCCATGTTATTTTATCGAAAAATTATCTTATACACTATTTTAGTATTATAATTTTTAGTTTAAAAATGTGAAAATTTAAGTGCATCTCCAAACTGAAATATAAAATATTTAAAGTACTAATTTAATAAAAAGTATAAAAAGCACTACAGAACTTGCATTTAGTACAAAACTTTGAATAACACCATAAAATGATAGAACACTCAACACTTGTTGCGAGTTCTTTCATTTTATGGTATTTATCTAAGTTTTTGTTCTTATTACTAATTTAATGGTTGTGAATTTTCTGAATATGAAGTCATAAAAAAAAAAAAAATACAGATGCATAACTCCAACAAATGCCAGTAGGAAGTTTAAACTCAGTAATATAGATTTAATCTTTAACCCCGTTTCTTGGACCATGGAAGCCTCTGCGCATGTGCTGACTGAACGAGTCCACTGTTAAAATAGGGGAGATAATTTTTTCGTTGAGAGAAAATAAGCGATAAGGGAACACCACGAACCGAATGATTGGATGTTTACTAAATTCCAACCTGTCAATCAACTTTTCACCCTTCAAAGATTTTGGACTCGTCCTCACTGTTAGGCGTAGGAAACGTGTTTGCACTGTAGATTAAAGTATTCACACTGACAGACTTTCTGTTATTAATTTTTGAGTTATAAAAAAGAGACCAACTGCTAAAAGCCTGATTTTTTGGATTCGAGGACTTCAAAACATGTAAGTGTCAAAAACTCATGTGAACGCCGCACCTCTGATTTCGAGAGTACTCCAAAACAAGAACTGAAAAGTTTGGTACGAAAGTGTGGCAACGTGTGTGCGTATGGGAATCAAGATGGACTAACGTTCCATTCTATATGTTTTTTTAGAAAATACTTTATTTGATGTTAATTTATGTGTTCGTTATGTATTTTATGTTTGTGCCGTAAGTAAAAGTAAAATCTTTAAAAGTAAACAAAGCGTGATCAGTGTCTTAATGTGTCTCAAGATGAGTTTACAGGAAGAAAAGAACCAGGTGCGAAAAAGAAGTCGCCACAACTCAGTTTCAAAAATTTGATCCCAACATTTTCTCTTTATATATTGGTAAGAGAACACAGTATTTAAAACTTTAAATTAGGTAAAAATACCGATCTGGTGGGAAAAAAAAAACAAGTGCACATAAAACAAAATATTTAATTACGTTATTGAAATTACTGTCAATAATTAATAACTATTAATATATTTATATTTTAAAGCTCTAATGTTGTTAATTTTATTATACATATGTAAGTATATATTTCATTATATTGAAAAATAACATCAACTTGGCATTTCCATTTAAAAATTACAGTGATAATACCAGATTTCAAGTACTTTTTTAGCTAGTTTTCTCAAAAAAGTAAAAGTCTGAGTTAAGATTTTCAGGTACTGCCAATGGAATATATAATTTTATTGTGCGTCAAAAATATCCATAAGAAGTACCTAAATATCTAAAAGATATGAATGTTTTAAGGTCTTAAAGACGTACAGGTGTTGGACAAAATAATGTGGACACTTGTGCTTTTTTACGTTTTCTCGAATGGCTTGAAAAATACTTAACGTGTTGTTCTTGAATTTTGGGAATAAGGAAAACATGTCTTTCCTCACGAAGGCCCTTAGGGGATGAACAACAAATCCAATAAAATAAAAAGTATTTGTGATAACCCTGTACGTGTAAAAGTTTCAATTGATCTGCAAGTTTTAGATATGGTTATAAATATTATATTTTATACGTATTCAGAGTTTTGTGAGGATTCTTGAATATTTAAGGAGTTATTGTATTAAAAAATGCAAAAATTTTCACAAGTTTTTACTAACTCCTATCCAAAGGTTTTACTTCGAATTTCATGAAACTTTCAGAAAACATAACTATATATGGCTAAATCAATATACTATAATTTAAAACATATATTTAATATTCAAAAAGATATGGACAGTTGTAGTAAATAATTTATTACTGTGCATGTGCGGACTACAGCAAAAAAAAAAAAAAAAAAAAAACATCGACAGAATTTGATATCCAACTGTATAGAGCACTTCATAAAAAACATCCTTTTGAATATCACAAAAATTCATAGGTATTATTGGTGATTAAATAAGTTGTTTTTCTGTTGTTTCCTAAAAATATCTATAAGGGGTCGTTCACAAATGAAAGTTTGTATCAGAAAAACTATGTTATACAGTGAAACTTAATACAATATTTGCTATTCATTTTTCTTATTTTTTTGTATAGTATTTGCTACATATTTATAAAAAAGAAAAAGAAAAATGAATTGTTTGAAGAGAAAAAATGTTTTTCTGATACAAACTTTTATTTGCGAATAACCCCTTATTGTAAAGACCTTTTTAAATAAAAAAATCAGAAAAACAGCTCATTCAATCACAGATATCTCTATGGATTTTCGTGATATTCAACTGTTTTTTTTTTTTTTTTTTTTTTTTTAAGGTGCTCTGTACAGTTGAATTTAAACTATGTCAAAGTTATTTTTTGGTTCAGTCCGTGCATGCACAGTAATAAATCATTTACTACAACTCTCCATACCATCTTTGAATATTAAATATATTTGTTTTAAACTATAGTATAATGATTTAGGTGTATGTTGTTATGTTTTCCGATAGTTTCATGAAATTTGAAGAAAAATCTTTGGAGTTATAATGTGTGTGGTGAAAAATACTTGTGAAAAATTTTTGCTTTTTTTAATAAAATGTTAATAATTTTGAATATTCAAGATATCCTCATAAAACTCTACACATGTATAACATAACATTTATATAACCATATCTAAAATGTGCAGATCATTTGAAGCTTTTCCATTACTGGGTTATCACAAATCCTTTATTTTATTGGATTTGTTGTTCGTCCCCTAAAAGCCTTTGTGACAATATCTTTTTCTGAAAAATATGAGGAAAAGCATGTTTTCCTTATTCCCAAAATTCAAGAACAACACGGTAAGTATTTTTCAAGATATTCAACAAAATGTAAAATAGTGTAAGTGTTCACATTATTTTCTCCAACACCTGTAAATAATATCCTTCATGCATATCTATAGTACAGCTATAAGAGGTACTGCATGTTGAAAAGAGATCTATACTTGGATGTCTTATAGATGTGCATGAGAGGTATAGCATGTCAAAAAGAGATCTATACTTGGATGTCTTATAGACGTACATTAGAGGTACTGCATGTTGAAAAGAGATCTATACTTGGATGTCTTATAGATGTGTATAAGCAAGACATCATAGATATTGTAGATGTCTTATGGAGCTCAGAGAGATCACACATCACATCTCTAATAGACGTGAAATGGATGCGATTTAGATATTTTTAGATGTCTTATGGATGTGTTGAATGTTTCGTGTTTACAGCTTATAGATATCTTATAGATGTGAATTTGCTGTGTGGGAATGTCCCTGTACACAAACCATTTGCTTGATCTTAATGAAAAGTTTAGTGTAGCATCCTTATATGATACACATTTAAAATACCAAGTTTAAACTTTCTGCCATAATTTGTTTTTGAGATAAGCTGATAACAGACAGACACATGCACACACAGACCAACCGCTAAAAACATGATTTTCGTATTCAGGCGACCTTAAAACATGCAAATATAACAAAATCTCACTTTCGAAAATTTGACCCAAAAACAATACTTTCTCTTACGGGTAAGAGAATGTAAAAAGTTGAATTTATCCTCAATATTACATTATTTTTTTTTTTTTTTTTTTTTTTTTTAAATAAAAAAAAGTCGATAACTTTATTTTAAATTATCGCAGATCGATGGTTAAACAATTCTTTTTAAAGGTATTGGTGAGCTCTTTTGAAAGATACCCATCATGAAAAATTACTCCCCTCGACGGAGGACTCCCCCCCCCCCAATATATATTCGTTTCATTCGGTTTAGTGCAGTCTATAGACGTTAAACTCTACTTACCTGCAATTTCTCCCATAGACGTAATGCATTTGAATACTTTTGAGTGTCCCTGTACACAAACCATTTGCTTCATCTCAACGAAAAGCTTACTTTAGCATCCCTATATAATACACATTTAGAATACCGAGTTTGGAATTTCTGCTACTATTTGTTCTTAAAATATGCTGATAACAGACAGACACACAGACCATTCGCTAAAAACATGATTTTCGTATTCAGGGGACCTCAGAACATGTAAATATAACGAAATCTCACGTTCAAAAATTTGACCTTAAAATAATACTTTCTCGACCCTATGGGTAAGATACTTGTAACTTGCCCCGCCCCAAGGCACCCGAGTGTGACCCTATGGGTAACAGAAAGTAAAAAACAGAAACGCAGCATTTGAGAAAAATCAATTTTAAAGTAACAACGAACTGGATAACCTATATCAAAACTGTTGTAAATGCCTCTCACTCTCATGAGAATAAATTGTGAGATAGGGTGCGTGTTGGGGCACTTCATATACATTTTTGAGTGACATGTTAAAAACTGCTAATTTATGACTTGTGTCATTTTACTTGCCAGAATTGGATCCGACCTGTGTTTGATCTCTTCAAGTTTCCTAGATTGTAACTTGTAACATCATGTGAATTATGTAAGTTCTTTCTTAACTTAACTTAGAAACGTATCGTTATACTGTTATTGATAAAGACAACTTTTGTTAGATATTATTAATTGTTATGACTAATGTAACTAATAATTTTCTTTAATGTCACTTGAAATTAGATGAAATAATTGTTTTCCTTTAAATATAAACTATTTCATAATTATAATAATAAAGCACCACAGAACTGACGTTTTAAAGTAATAACCACAGAACTTTGGATAAACACCATAAAATGCAATAAACTTGCAACAATTGTTTTGGGTCGTGTGTTATTTCAACCCGAAACAATTGTTGCACATTTATTGCATTTTATGGTGTTTATCCAAAGTTCTGTAGTTATTATATTTCTTAATTACTCTGAAAATCTTAATTATAATTAAAAATGTCAAATTTTTTTCAAATAATTATTATTATTTTTTTTTTAATTTTTGTGCGTTCCAACTAGTTGAATAATTTAAAATCGGCCAAACTGAATATTTGGCTAGTCGAATAGTTTGATTCGGCCAAATACTGAATATTCGGTGCATCCCTATCATATTATACTTTTCCTTTTCCATTTCATTACTTTCTGGAATTCGCCAGGATGGCACCATTCCGAATAGTAACCCTCCATTGGCAGTATAGAAAAGGGAGCTTTTCAGCGATATAACCAAACAAGAAAACACATCGAAGAAAAGCAATTTGATCAGAAGCAATACATATATAAAAGAAAATCACCATTAAAAAAAAAAAAAAATACTGAATAAGTATGGAATTATAGTTGTCACAAACAAAAGAAAACTAAAACTCAAAATCACATATGTACAGGCTTAAAATTACCAATCGCAGGAATAAGTAATAGACATATTACTTAAAAACTTTGAATAAACACCATTAAATGCAATTGTTGCGAGTTTATTGCATTTAATGGTGTTTATTTAAAGTATGTAAGTAATATTTTTTACAACGCCAGTTTTGTGGTGCTTTTTTATTAAAAGTAATAGACATGTCTGTATGCTTCGTGTACAATAAAAAATATTACTGAATAACTCTATCTCAAACAAAATTTTGCGCTCCAGTAATTAGTAATAGGTACTTGTGTACACTCTGAGTATATGAAATTGTACTCGAATTGTTCATGTTATCAGAAACTAACATTTATTTTGATGAGGATTGTGGAAACACTTCATGTTAAAAGTAAATCACATTAACAATGTTCATGTTAATGAGGTTTGACTGTATTTACATACATACATATATAGTAAAGTATTTTATTAAATGCAGCAATAACCAGAGTAACAGAAGATTTAATGCCACTGAATACTACATTGATCAAAAATAATTATTTTTTACCAAATTAAATTAACCTTTCATGACTTAAGTTCAGTTATAAGAACAATTAGATTTACTAGCTCAAATAAATTTAATTTTTTAATTAATTCTTAAAACTTATCTCCATTCCTTCTTAAGTTTTATATTTTCTTTAATATGGCTAATTTAAAGTATTGATATGGCTAATTTAAGCAACTTCTACGTAATAAAAGTGCAATATGTAAATTAAGATAACTTAACGATACATTCATAATCAGCTAGTGATCATTAAAAAAAGTATTAGAAAAAAAATTCCTGTTTACAATTTATTGTCTCTATTGAGACCGATACATTTTCTTTTTGCAGTCACTTTAAATACATTTGCTTCTTGCATTTAAATGAAAGAAAATTTGCACGCTTCATGCTTTAAAATAGGCTCAATGGCATTGCTAAAATGTAATGACTGAACACACTCACACACAAAAAATTGCATCTTATATTAAAAATATAAATACTTTAATGTGTTAAATTCAAAGAAAATGTGTATCTAAAAAGGTTTGAAGTTCGGTTGCATCTATTCTATAATTTGTACATCTAGGAACCACCAATCCCATTACATAAATAATGTTTTCCTTTTTTTAGAAGGAGAGCATTTTAAAATAATAAGCGCATGCAATTTCTAAACAATTCGACAACAAACAAACAGCACGCATGTACGATTCGAAGCCGATTACAATTAACGTTCGCCATGAATCTCAGAAAATAGTTTTCTATTTTTTCATTGGTTAAAAAATGCGAAGAAGAAGCTAAAAGTAACCCCTCCTTCGCTGTTATGTCAATTCGAAGGGAGGGACTTACTGTCGATATCATCTCGATTTCACTCATCGGACGAGAGGAATAAAGTACCAATTCCTGCACACTTCGTTATTGAAGTATCGTTTCCAGAAAATAACGAAAGACGTCACTCTCGATCTCGATGAGAATAAAGTAAGCCCCAGATATTCCTTTTCGAGAGCTATATCCCACGAAAAATGAACATTATGAAACGCCTTTACTCAAGACTACGGAAGAAAGTCCAGCGACTCAACAGGAAAGCAAGACAACCAAAACCGGCAGACTTATGAAGTTTCCCAGACTTAAAAGACTATCTTCTGTAATCGTTTTCACTGGGAAGGGGGTGTGTAGTGTCGCATCGATTAATCGTATCGGACTTCAAGTTTCAGGTTAAGTTTGTCAGAACTGTATGGCAACGTTAGAACTTTTCGAACAATAACAACACCGTTGCTATTTTGTTTGTGATCCGAATCCGAAAAATGTACAAAATATTGTATTTTATCGTCGTTAATTGATTATAAATAGTAAATTATCAATTCTTAAGGAGTCAGAGAAGCGTCATTTTCATTTATTGAAACAACACATCGCTTCATTCATGTTTTAGTTATAAAGCAATAGAATCCATAAATATTATGGATATATTATTAAATAAATCACGCCGTGAATAAATCTTATGAAAATTTTATTACATTAATCATCCGATTTTCCCCCAACAAATTGCCTTCGATGGAACACTGATTGGCCTAATGGCTATCGCTTTTTCGTAAGAAATATGAATCTGTATGATATTATATCCTTTTATATGGGAATTGCCCATCTGCGTAGCACTAGTGCGACGTAAAACCCAACCATCCAACCTTTTATATGGACTCCATCGAGCTTAATTTTTAAATTTTGTTTATTTTAAACTCATTCTGAAATATCTGCATAAACAGAACTGAATATGAGCTTTATAAAACAGCTATGAGCATATGAGCAAGCACAGCCATACATAATGGTTCGAATGTCAATTTTTTGCTAACTTGTCCTGAGAGTTGAGATGTTTGTTTACCAAGAAGGAACTGCCCTAATGCCAAGACTTAGCACTAAAATATCTTTCTTGCTACCCTGAAAATACAGCGACCAATAAACCATTCAGGTTATCCAGCGAGTTTCTGAAATATCCGCTTGTGTATACAGTGGAGATTGGTAAAAGGGTTAATGTTAATAAATTTTTCTGAATATTAAAGTTGCAATTTCTACAGAAACGGCAAAAATAGGTATACTATGGTAACCTGTTTGCTTCTGTTTTTTGTTTATATTGAGAGGACTATAGATCTTATCTTCGCATCTATGGAACAGTTGAGACAACATCCCCACAGCTGTAGGTCTTGATGAAAATCCCTGCAACAAGAACGTTATCATCACATTACTTTAAAGGAAACGCAAAGTATTTGGTATACATTTCCTGTTTAATTTAATTGTTTATGTGTGAAGAATGTTCTAAAGGATTTTATTATGAGTCATCTAATGGCACATCTTAGCGTTCATACAGGAGAAAAACCATATGTGTGTGAAGAATGTTCTAAAGGATTTTCTGAAAAGAGTAATTTAGTGAGGCATCTTCGCGTTCATACAGGAGAGAAACCATATGTGTGTAAAATATGTTCTGAAAGATTTTCTGATACGAGCACTTTAAGAAGTCATCTTCACATTCATACAGGAGAAAAACCATATGTGTGTGAAGAATGTTTTAAAGGATTTTCTGAAAAGAGTAATTTAGTGAGGCATCTTCGCGTTCACACAGGAGAGAAACCGTATGTGTGTAAAATATGTTCTAAAAGATTTTCTGATACGAGCAGTTTAAGAAAACATCTTCGTATTCATACAGGAGAAAAACCGTATGTGTGTGAAGAATGTTCTAAAAGATTTTCTCGGCTGAGTGATCTAAAGCACCATTATCGCGTTCATACGGGAGAAAAACCATATGTGTGTGAAAAATGTTCTAAAGGATTTTCTCAAAAGAGCAGTTTAAGAAATCATCTTCGCGTTCATACAGGAGAAAAACTGTATGTGTTGAATGTTGTAAAGAATTTTCTCGAGTAAGAGATCTCAAAAAGCATTCTCGCGTTCAGACAGGTCAAGAACCATATGTGTGTGAAGAATGTTGTAAAGGATTTTCTCGAGTAAGACTTCTGAAAAAACATCATCTTGTCCATACTGGAGAGAAACCTGTCATAACGCTGGAATGAAAGTTGAATACGAACTTATTGAATTTACATGGAATTCCAAAGACTTAACACTTTATTTACTCACACAGATATATAAAACATATTCGAACACAAACCCAAACCATATTGAGTGTTGCCATATACAAGTTACAAATACTCGGTTCTATTTAATGATGCCATTATATTGCAGAATGAAATAATTCTCCCACGCTTAAAATTTTTTTACGTAGTCATTTAAATAGGAAGTAGGTGTATGTTGTCGAGTTGATCTACGAAGTTCAACTTGGGTATCATTCAACATTTGCCTATTCTCGTCACCGAGATTGCATTGGACATGAGGTTGACGTGGGCGTTCCCTCGCTATCAGTTCCATCAAAGTAGGTTGTACAGGTCCTTGCTGATGGTTTGAATTCTGGTCCTCGTCGGATCTTGGGTCATGTGCGAATGAAACAGTCTTTTTCTTTGGAATATCAGTTTTCCTAAGTTGGTTTATATGTCTCTTGAATATATAGCTATCACCTAACTGTGCGTAGTTTCCATACTTCTTGATTTTTTATAAAACATCGGGCTTGTACTCGTTCTCCCACATTTAATTGTCTAGATTTGAGGGCATGGTTGATATTGAAGTCATGTTTCATGGGTCGAATTGTATCAAGTTGAATACAGATGTTGCGATGTAGGTACATTTCGGCTGGTGTTTTGTTACTAGACAATGGGGTTGCTCGGTATCGAAATAGGATTTCTTGAACTTTAGCATAAATTGGTAATGGCATGTTGACCACTGTTTTCAGTCGATTTTTTAATGTTTTAATATAGCGTACCGCTAATCCATTTGTAGCCGGATGTCTTGGAGCAATAAATTTTTGGAAAACTCCATTTTTAGAGCAATATGCTTTAAACTCTTTACTACTAAAAATAGATGTATTATCCGACACCATTACACGTGGGTATCCGTGAACTGAGAAAATATCAGTCAACATTTTTAGAAATTTTTATTTCAGTCCATTTCGATTTAGCATCTGTGGCAATTAAGAAGAAATGATCTTGAAATGGTCCCGCATAGTAAATATGTATACGGTCCCAGTTTTTTTTTTTGTTGTTCATCCCATGGATAGACTTGAGCTATGGTTAGTTTTGATTATAGCACATGCTTCAAACGTTCGGGAGATTCTTTCCATGTCTTTGACGATTCCTTTCCAATAAATGTATCTTTGTGCGAGTTGTTTCATCTTAGTTATACCAATATGAGTTTTGTGAAATTAATCCAAAACAGATTTTTGAAGGACCTCTGGAATTATTACTCGCTGTCCCTTGAATAAAATACCGTTTTCTAAAGTATATTCATATGAAAGTTCTTGATTTGCTTGAATGTTTTCCTTAATTTTTGATAATTCTGCATCTAAGACTGTAGCCTTTCTAATTATATCAGCATTCAATAATTCTGTCGATATTTTATTTATGGAAATTAAGCATACTTGATTGATTTCATTGTTGATTGCTACATCGCTGGATAGTGTTTGATGAATTATTGGAGCTCTGGTATGACAATCAGCATCTACGTTTTCGATACCCTTCTTAAAAACTACTTCGTAGTCAAAAGCGGAAAGAAAGGTAAGATATCGAAGCAAACGGCCTGAAGTCATTGGAGGTAATTTTGCAGTAGGATGGAAAATTCTTGTCAAAGGTCGATTGTCGGTTGCCAATTTAAAATGTCTTCCAAAAAGATAATTGAAAAATTTATTCACTGAAAATACTATGGCAAGAGCTTCCCGGTCAAGCTGTGCATAATTTTTCTCACTTGCTGTTAGTGATCTGGAGGTAAATGCAATCGGACGATTTTGCCCATCGATGGTGTGTGCTAGAACACCTACAACTCCTACCGAAGTAGCATCGCATGATAGAACAAGAGATAATGTAGGATCATAAGGAACAAGAGTTCGATCACTGGCTATTTCAGTTTGATGAAGGCAGTTTCACATGCTGCTGTCCATTTAGATTTTGAATCTTTCCTTAGAAGCTGCCGTAAGGGATAAGTGGTTGAAGAATTGTTTGGTAAGAAGCGTGAATAGTATGTAACCATTCCTAGGAACCGGCGTACATCTGCGATATCAGAGGGTCTTGGCATGTCTGCAGTTGCTCGAACTTTCTTTGGACTTTTCGAAATTTTGTTGAATTCCATGATGTGTCCAAGGTATTCAAATTGTCCTTGAAAAAGTGAGTACTTTTTGCGATTCAAGTGGAGGTCACATTTCTTCAGTCTCTCGAGACAAGGTTATTTTCACATTCATCTTTCGTTGATCCATGCACAATACCCCAGTAGCACAACAATATTGGCCAATATCGTATAATGAGATTTTACAACATTGGCCAATATCGATTTATCCACATTGGCAGCGCCGAATGGCAAACTTTTTTGCCGAGATTGGCCAATGTTGTCATTTGAACATTGGCCGATGTCGATCTAAGCCGGACCGATCAATGTCGATTTCAGCTGGGCCGGCCAATGTCGATGAAAACCAGACTGGCAAATGTCGATGTAAACCGGACAGGCCAATGTCGATCAAAACCGAACCGGCCAATGTCGATCAAAACCAGACCGGCCAATGTCGATAAATTTGTATTGGCCAATGTCTAATGTACACCTTTTTTCCAGTATTGTCCAATATTAAGAATTGAATATTGACAAATACTGGACTAGCTATTGCCAATCGAAGCCAGTTTTTCTCTATCATGTATAAATTTTTATCGATATATGGTGCATACGTATACAATTTCTTCCATTACTCTTTCACAAATATAATTGCATAAGTTCTATAATATACAGTCGAACCTCGTTAACATGAGCACTGTCAACGCGAATTACTTTTAATATGAACTATCTCCACAATCCCCGTCAAAATGAAGATTAATTTAGTTATATGATGATTAGTTACTGATAGCATGAACAAATATTTTATCCTCTTGAGATTCACGTTAACGAGGTTCGTCTGTATTTCCATGATTAATTAATCATGGATACCTATTGTTGTAATAGCGCAGCACAAATGCAACGTAAAATCGTACCAACCAACCGATTGTTATGATGGTAAATGTATGAAAATGTGTCAGTAAACACCCTGTACTGACAAAAATCTATACGTGATGGAGAAAAACAGTCTGCATTTTCGGTTTCGGCACGTCAAAAAACATAAAGATCAGGTGAAATTATCAAATCAAATTTCGTCAACTTCATTTTTGTATCCCTGTGATATTGGCAAATGCTGATCTATGCTGGACTGGCTATTGCCAATCTAAGCTGCACTGGCCGACATAAATTTGCAGATATTTTCTATTATTGCCCTTTCAGGGCAGTGTATAAAAGGTCTATCAAACAACTTTAAAAATGTTTCTTTGCATAAAGAATCTACATACATCAGCAAATATTTAAAAAATTTTTATAAGTATTTGCTGTCATCAGATATATGTCAATTTAATATATAACCATTGCACACCTAAAATGTCTAAAGTTGGTAGTTAGACCTTTCAGCACTGTCTTTGAAACAGTTAAATCTTAAACATGGACGACAAATTCCTTATGTAAAATATTAGAGTACCTTTTATTTTTTTTTTATTTTTTTATTTTTTTCCCTTCAAAATTTTTTGAAAAAAAAAAAAAAAAATACATTTTGATATTTTCAAGAATGTAGTTAAATCCTTTGAAATCTTGAAATTCACATAATTGAAACAATCTTCCAACTTATGTATCTTTTAAGAGCGAACAATATCTAATCTCGGCAATAACCAAGGAGCATGCTATTTTACGAAAATTTTGTTTCCAAAATTACCTAATGAATTCTGTTTTCACATTTAGAAAATTTACAATCGTTGAATTAATACCCGTGTCTAGAAAACGATTTTTTACAAGTTTAATGTTTTATTTTTTATTTTCTAGCTAACGTAAAAATGCGAAAATGGCACTTAATTATTTTATTTCATTAAAAAAAAGAAAAAAAAAATTCAAATGACCACTCATTTAATGGCTGTGAATTTTCTGAATGTATAACCGGAACAAAAATCTTAGGTAAGGAATAATCAGTTAATAAAATTTTGTCGATAGAATAATTTCTCACATAGCCTTGGCTGTCAGCGAGATTAGGCATTGTCTGCTCTTTTCTCTATCATTTATAGCACATAAATCATTTTTTTTTTTTTATGCTTTCATTGATTGGCTACTGAACCATATTATATTTAGATATTTCCAGGATACTTTATGTATCATATGTGTATATTTAGTCTTGATTTTAAAAATGAGCAAAATTGTTATATTAGATATTAGAAGGAGCTAATTTCTGTTATATACAAAATATGTCAACAAAACAGTCAATTGGCTTACAAAATACTTTGGAATAAAGAATTTTTTTTTTTTTTTTTTTTCATGTATAGAAACTAATACTGAAATAAACAAGCAAACAAAAAAAAAAAAAAAAAAAAAGATAAAATGTTTTAATCTATGTTAATATATATATATAATATAAAGATTGAAAACTTAACATGATAGTTTGATTGTGTAGTGTGCCTTATATTTGAGACTTAAAAGATTTTGGTAAATTCAAATGAAGTCATTAAACTTAATTTATAGATTTTGAATAATTAAAAATGAGAGGATCAGCACTTTACAATACCTTAATCGCAATTCTTATACAGTCGATCCTCGTTAACGTGAATATCAAGGGGTTAAAAAAATTGTTCATGTTATCAGTAACTAATCTTCATATTGACGGGGATTGTAGAAACAGTTCACGTTAAAAATATTTCACGTTAAAGAGGTTCCACAGAATATCCAAAATATTTCAAATAGAAACCTTTTTTTTCCCTTTTAATAATAAAAAAAAAAAAAAAAAAAGTATGATGTGTAAATTGAAATAACTTCATAAATTTTGTTTAACAAAATTAAAATTTATTCACACATTTGGTTACAACGCTTAACTTAATCAAAATCAGTTTTGCTTTTTTACTCTATATTCATGTGAGTCAGCACTTTCAATTAATGTTCTCCCAACAGAATGACGCATTGCCTGGGAACTTCATTTTTGCACTTGAATATAAACAGAAAATAAACACACAAATTGTCTAATTTTTCACATAGAACACTTTTACAGGTTTCTATTTTATTATTTTTTTTCCAACGACAATGATATAGTAATACTTCTATAATTAATTTAAAAATAAAATAAAAGCAATTTTTAATATCATATCTTTGTCTTATTATTTTAATTAGTTATTTTTTATAGAAATTTATAAAAATTCCATACAATTACCCAAAATAAAGAATTTAATTGCGAAACAAGAGAAATTTAGGCACAATAATTAGAACTTACTTAAAAAATAAATGATAATTATGCTGTATTTACTTTACAATTTTAAATATAATTTAAAAGTTAATGTCATCAACATGATTTCATAAGATCCCACCAGTGACCAAGAGGTTCTGCTCTCAGATTTGAAAGACTGGAAATGGTGGATTCAATCCTAGGTCATACTTGTCAACCTAGCTATTTGGAGTTTCCCATGGTTTTCTCTGAAATTAGTTATATATGGGCTAGAATCTTTTAGAATGATTCCCCCCCCTCTCCTTATCCATTGAGGGCATTCCGCCTGTAAGCCACGGTGTTGTCAATCAGCTTAACCCACACAACCAACCACAATCTTCACTTCAGGAATTACCTAAATTCTAAATTTTTTTATTAATAAAATATTTAATAACATATTTTTAGAGGTTTCCACCCCGCCCCCCCATGTGATTCAGTACCTTTCTGTTGTTATTTTAACATGTGTATATAATATAGTATGTGGGAAAGGGAAACACCAACTGAATATACTAGAGTTTTTATGTCCAGAAGCAGAAAGTGCTTAAATTACATCCATCCAGAAGAAAAAATGGTTTGGAAAGTTCTAAATCAATATTTTTTAAAGTTTTGGAGAAAACATAAAAAACTCAATATCTACTCCAGTAGGTGTGATCAGAGTTTAAATCCAGCACTTCTCGTATACCAGCTTTGAGAATGGAAAAGTTCTTACTATAAATTTTAAGTACTATAGAGCAATTTTAAATACAAAATATGAATGCATGCAATATAAAATTTAACAAAGTATTGTAACATGACATTCATTTTAGGGGTGCATACATGAGCTTAGCAAACGAATTTTTAACTTTCCAGGTGTATTTTTACGATATTCCAAATCAAAAAATTTGGTTTGTACATAAAATCTAACACGTGCCATAAAAAATAGCCCACATCATAAAATACAACATAGTATATTTTAAACTGCATGCTCAAAAAAATATTTCCTATATTTAAGTCATTATTTTTTTAGGGTAATACTAATAAATGCATTTTTTTTTTTTCCCAGTAATTTTAATTTCCCTGATTTTTCCAAGTTTTTCATTATCTCTCTGGCCCGTGAGAACCAGGGTGTTAATAAATCATCTTTTATTATTATTATTATTATTTATTTAAATTATTCGACTAAAAATAAGGAATTAAGCATGAAATTTTTTTTTAATTTAAATATAAAAAGAATACATATAAAAAGCAATAAATACAAATAAATAAATAAATAATAATTTTAAAAAAAGGAGGATACAAAAAGAAAAAAAAAAAAAGAGAAAAAAAAATGTAGTATTAGCCAACATAGGTACAAACATTCTATCTTCCCCCCACCCCACCCCAAAGAAAAATAAAAACAAAAATAAAATAAATAAATTTTTAAGTGTAAATATCTTAAAAGCATATAAGATCTAGGTATTCTTATTTTATTTTTAATGTTTTTATTAATATTGTCATTAAATGTGCATATTAAAACATCTTGAATTATGAAATTTTTTAAAGGTAAACTTTTTGGATAATAACTATTCAATTAATTAACCTTTAGAAAACGGGGAAGGATTATGGCGTTTCGGACTTTCGGGCGAGGGTTCTGGTAGCGAATGAGAAAATCCCGTCACAGCAGAAGTTGATAAGAAAATTAATTTAATTAAAATTTAAACAAGATTCTATGTACAACCGTTAGTTACAATATTGATGTTGGAGGATTATATACAATGGCCAGGAGTTACAGCATGGATCGATAGTTGAGTGGATGCTTTTAACAAACAGTTTCAGTGGATCTCCGTGATCCGAAATTCGATTTACTGAAACAATAATTGCACCGTTCCAGGTACAGAAAAGATATAATTCAGTCCTAGGATAATTTAAAGTAAAATGTCATTTACGAGCTGACCTGCACACCTTCCCTGGTGACAGAAAATAAGCTGACCTGTGTTCTCTGCTCCTAGAGGAACACAAAAAAATCACTAAGTCTCGCTACCTCTCCTGGTAAACGGGACAAGAAAAAAACCCTCCGACCTTCACTGGCCGAAGACAAGATACGAATCCCCGACTCTCTGCTTCCAGCCCTGCTCCTTGGGAAACTCTTTCTCTCGATGGCAACCCGCGTTCCTCCCTCATTCGCTGAGCGTGCGGGCGCCTTCTCGTCTGGCCGAAGAAATTCCTCGGAAACTCCGCTGTTCTCACGACCATCAGGGCGTACTAGCAGGGCAGCTTCTTTGTACTTTAGTGTCACAGTTCGAGACAGTCTGGAGCCAAACTATTGTAAGTATCAGCACACCTGCTCTGTGTAGAGATTAAGGTCTGGCCAACTTTAATTAATTGGAAGGGGGCTGTATGCCACAACTTCCCCCCCCTTAAGATGGTTTTCTGGGGTTGAAAAACCCCAGAAAATCTCTGCAATCAAATTAGGTTAGGGTGCATCAAAGCAATTCTAGAGAGGCTAATCTTCCTGACTAAACAATACTTAAATTTACACTAAAGTTACAAGTTTCAAATTACAAATTAATTAACATAATAAAAACAATACTAATAATAATAAACTATATACAAAATTTCTTACAGATAACTTTTAATCCACCCGACTCAAACAGTCCACATGAGGAATGTCTTTTCCTGGTCTGTGTCGGATTTCATAGTTAAAGGGCTGCAAGGTTAACGCCCACCGCATTAATCTGGGATTGTTTCCCGCATTTCTCTTTAACCATATTAATGGGTTGTGATCAGTTTCTATGGTAAATTTTTGACCATCCAGGTAATGTTTCAACTTTTTCACTGCGAAAATGATCCCAGCACATTCCATTTCGGTTGTGCTATAGTTTTTCTCTGCCTTAGTAAATTTTCGACTTAAGTACAGAATTGGATGTTCTTCATCTCCTTGCCTTTGAGCCATGATAATACCTATCCCCTTATCTGAGGCGTCACTTTGAATAATAAACTCCTTAGTATAATCAGGAGCGTACAGTACTGGGTCACGGGTGAGTTAATCTTTTAACTCCCTAAAAGCCTTCTCCATTTCGGGACTCCAGTCTACTTTTTCCTTTTTCGTTTTCCCTCTTAAAGCTCGGGTCAGCGGTTCTACTATTATTGCATAGTTCTTTATGTATCGGGAGTAATACCCGCACATCCCTAAAAACCTTCTAATTTCCGTTTTTGATTTTGGAGCTGGGAAATCAGTAATGGCCTTAATTTTAATCTCGGACGGTTTCCTACGTCCTTTCCCTACAACATGCCCTAAATATTTGACCGTCTCCTGGGCAAATTTACACTTGGCTAATTTAATGGTTAATTTTGCCTTGGTTACCCGCTTTAGAACTATATCTAAATGTTCTAAATGCTCTTCCCATGAATTAGAAAAGATAGCCATATCGTCAAGGTAAGGCAAACAGAAACTTTCTAGTCCCTTTAATAGAATACTCATGAATTTTGAAAACCTATACGGGGCGGAGACAAGTCCAAATGGCATTACCAAAGGTTGATATGAACCGAAACTAGTTACAAATGTCGCTAAACGTTGTGCGTTAGGGGTTAAAGGTATTTGCCAATAGCCTTTAGTTAAGTCAATCACGGTAATAAATTTTGATGCTGCCACTTGCTCTACCCTCTCTTCTATGTTAGGCAAAGGGAAAAATTCGGCACGAGTTATCTCATTTAACTTGCGATAATCAACGAACGGGCGGGGTTCTCTGCCAAGGGCCTCTACTAATATCATAGGCGAGGTATAATCTGACTCCCCTTCCTTAATTATGCCCAATTCTAACATACGCTGGATTTCGGATTTCAGGATGTCGGTTTGTCGAGGTGACGTCCTATATGGCTTCATTCTAACGGGTTTATCACTAGTCAATTCAATATCATGCTCAATTAAATTCGTTCGGCCTGGAATATTGGAAAACACTTTCTTGTGTTTAATTAGTAATGCTCCTAATTGCTCCTGTTGGGCTTTTGTGCAACGACTTCCTAAATTACTGTCCCTAATTACCATATTGAGGTCAAATTCTTCCGGGTCAGTTATAGGATAAGGTATTTCTAAGTCTGCCTCCGTCGTTTTATTATCCCGATTTTCCTCTATTAATACATTTACGATTTCTGCTCTCTGCACGTAAGGTTTTAGTAAATTGACATGATAAATTTGCGACTTTTCGCGCCTGTCCGGTAAATTTACAATATAATTAGTCTCTGACAATTGACTCTCAATAGTGCCTGGCCCTATCCATGATACGGATAATTTATTGGGTTTACTTGTGGCTAAAACCAGCACTTTGTCCCCGGGATTAAATTTCAGATTTACCGCATTTCTGTCATACCAGATTTTGCGTTTGTCCCTTTTTTCCTCCATCTGCTCCCCTGCGAGCTCTTGACACCTTTGGAGTCTGTTTATCAGTTCGAAAACATACTCCGTCACTGGGTTTTGCTCCTCTTCCTGCTCTGTCCATTTTTCAAATAGCAGGGTTTCCGGGGTTCGCAGATTTCTCCCATGAACCAACTCGGCTGGGCTGAATCCCGTTGATTCATGTGTTACCGCCCGCAAAGCTAACAAAGCATAGGGTAAACTCCTCTCCCAACTTTCTCCACTTTCTAAACAGATTACCTTCAATAACCGTTTAACTGAACGATGCCAACGCTCAATGCAATTTGTCTGTGGGTGGTGCACACTACTGTGAGTTATTTTAATTCCAAATTTTTCTAAGAAAGTTGAGGTTAAGTTACTCATAAAACAAGCCCCTAAGTCTGTTTGGATTACTTTCGGAAATCCCATTCTACTAAATACTATCATTAACGCGTCGATCACTGTTTCCGACCTTAAATCGGGAATCGGGATAGCCTCTGGATACCTCGATGCTACACACATAGCCGTGAGCATATATTTATTTTGATTTTCCGAAGGTGGGAGTGGTCCCACAATATCACAGTTTATATGCGTAAAAATTGCAGTAATAATGGGAACAAGTTTAAGAGGGGCTTTTTTTTGCTTTCCTGCCTTCCCAATTTTCTGACAAGGATCACACGATTTTACATAGGCTTCAGCCTCTTTAATGATATTTGGCCAGAAAAAATATCGCAGCAATTTATCCTTAGTTTTAGTCATGGCCACATGACCGGATATTAAACTGTGACAAAGTTTCAAAATTTCATTCCTATATTTCCGCGGAATAATTAGCTGACGTATTTTTTCTCCTCTGTGATCTGTAGCAATTCTGTACAGCAAACCTTGATCTATTGTTAAATTCGATTTCTCCTCTTTCGCGCGCGCCCACAACTCCGTCAGGCTTTCATCTTTTTCCTGCTCTTGGCGAAACTCGTTTTTCCCAACGTGCGCCAGAGCGGTGATCCTATCCTCCTCTAACTCGGGGAGGAAAATTGATTCTTCCGTACCCTGATTTTCCGTAGGCTCGCTCTCTGGCGACATTTCTGCCTCTCCCAGATCATTCCCAGCGCTTTCATTCGCCAGACTGGTTTTTGGCGCAGTTTCGTTTTTACGCCTTTTCGCTCGCGTTTCGACTGCATGGATTAATTCGGGTTTTTGTTTTTTTCTCTCGATTAATTTCTGCGTCTCATTTCCCAGTAAATAATAATCCATGAGAACTTCCTTATCCGCTACCGCAGCTTTCGTATTAATTAACCCTATTCCCTCAATTTCTAATTCAATATTGGCTATGGGTAGACATCTCACTTCGTTGGCTAAAGCTGCCTTAACCCACACGGTTTCCCCGTTTAATTGCTCATTAGAAATTATTTTATGAGGGGCAATATCGAGGCACGTCCCAGAATCACGTAAAATGGTAAACTTTTCCCCATTTATCTTGGCTTCATTTAAATAAGGTTCAAAAGCCGGGTTTAAATTCTCAGCGTCTCCTACGTGATTTACTTTTTCAGCCTTCTCTTGTCTGCTTTTCCAGACTGGGCAATTTGGCTTAATGTGATCGGGGGAAGAGCACACATAGCAAACAATAGGTTTTCCGGCCTCAAATAATTTAGATCTTTCCGTCAGATCAGACTTATCCCTCCAATTTTTTTGTTCTGGGGCATTTTTCTCAACCCTATTTTTATCAAAGTTGCGAGGTTTATCTAATTTCTTTTCTAGTGGTGGTTTCGGGGTCCAACTTTTCTTATTATTTCTGCGAACTGACTCGTACGCGTCAAACTTCTTAGCTAACTCTCGCGGTTCATTGAGAGAGCTCCACGAATCTATGAAATGATCTTTCATTTCGAAATTAGCCCGTTTCTTTAACTGGTCGGCCACCATTAATTTCTTTAGATCCTCAAAATTTGTCACTTCTACTCCCTCTAACCACCCATTTAAATATGTATCTAAATCATAAGCTAGATCATGCCAAAGAGTTCCCGGTTGTTTTTGGTGTTGCATAAATTTAATTCTAAAATTTTCCGGACTTAATTTAAATCGATCTAATAGCATTTGTTTGACTTTCTCAAAATCGTCACTAATTTCTTGGGCTTCTTTTAAAATTAATTCCGCGATTTCTACGGGCAATAAAGCTAATAAATTAGTCACTAGATCCTCGTCATCTATTTCTAACTTCCTAGCTTGTCTTTGGAATAACGCAAGAAATAATGCCATGTCCGATTTCTCCGGTTCAAATTTTTGCATAACCGATTTTAGTGATTGTCGGCTGGGGCGTTCGCTACGAGTCAAAGCTAGACTTACTGTTTCTGAATGTTGGGCTATTTTAAGTTCTTCTAACTCTAATTCATATTTCCTTTCCGCTTCTCTTTCAGCGATTTTTTTCTCTTCAGCCTCCCTTTCCGCAATCTTTTCCGCCTTCCTTTTCTCTTCCGCCTTTCTTTCTAAGAGATCCTCCCGTATTAACTTAATTTGAGCTAGGGCTAGGTCTTTATCATAATCTGGAGACTTTTGAATTTTCCCTATGATATCACTTATCCTATCCGAAGTTTCAACAATCACTCCGAATTCGACTGCGAGCTCTTGCAGTTCCGCTTTCCTATACTGCCCTAATTCTGACATGTTTACCTAATTCTAAATTCACAATTTAATCTTACACAATTCCCAAAAAAATTTCTACACAATACCTAACACTTTTACACAATTCCTAACAATTTTACACAATTCTTACAATTTTACCCAATTCCAAAAAATACATATACAAAATTACACTAATAAAACCTACAATTCAATTTTGCAAATTTTTGGGGTGTATAAAATTCCAATACAACACGATTCCAATAATTAAAACTTAATATTCAATTCTACACATTAAATTTGAAATATTTGAAATCACAACCCTTTCCAGGAAAGAAACCTCTTTCCGTAACTTATTTGATTCACTTTTAATTTTCATAAATTACACAAAACAATATGAAATTACTGTGTTATCTTTCTCAAGATATTTTAACACCCTTTTTGTTTTCTCAATTAATATCTGTTTTCAAATATAATCTTTCTCATTTAAAACAAGATAATCAAATATGTGCAAATCAATTAATATTTTTCCAAACTAAACAAATATGAGTTACATTTAAATTAAATTTACCTATAATTTAAATTCCTCCCTGTTAATACTTAGAGTTTCTAATATTTGTGATATGCCAAATTTTTAATTTTTCCAAAAACAATGTTAATTTAAGGTTTACTCTCCCTTAATAAATTTCTAAATAACTTTTAACTTTATACATTTATCATCTAATACCTTAAATAACAAAAATTTTACAGCCTCACTAGAAAAGTTTGACTCACCCCTGTTTTGTTGTCGTTGCTCGAGTTCCGTCCTTCCTTCTGGCACTTATGATGGGCTCGGATCGGCACTCCGTATGGAATTCGGGATGGCTCCGGATAATTCAGGCTGAGGGCTCTCCTCTCTGTCTTAAAGATTCTAGTCGATGCGACGTAGATGTATCCTCCGTTGATTTGATGGTTCGACGTACTCCGCTGCGTCTATCCTTCCGATCCTTCCGTTGCGTCTATCACGTTTCTATCGTCCGTAGTCCGTACTTCTTCAGGCAGTGTAGTATTTCTCCAACAATCATCCCTCTAGCGCTGCCACCAAGTTAGTATAGCTGTGGCGTTTCGGACTTTCGGGCGAGGGTTCTGGTAGCGAATGAGAAAATCCCGTCACAGCAGAAGTTGATAAGAAAATTAATTTAATTAAAATTTAAACAAGATTCTATGTACAACCGTTAGTTACAATATTGATGTTGGAGGATTATATACAATGGCTAGGAGTTACCGCATGGATCGATAGTTGAGTGGATGCTTTTAACAAACAGTTTCAGTGGATCTCCGTGATCCGAAATTCGATTTACTGAAACAATACTTGCACCGTTCCAGGTACAGAAAAGATATAATTCAGTCCTAGGATAATTTAAAGTAAAATGTCTTTTACGAGCTGACCTGCACACCTTCCCTGGTGACAGAAAATAAGCTGACCTGTGTTCTCTGCTCCTAGAGGAACACAAAAAAATCACTAAGTCTCTCTACCTATCCTGGTAAACGGGACAAGAAAAAAACCCTCCGACCTTCACTGGCCGAAGACAAGATACGAATCCCCGACTCTCTGCTTCCAGCCCTGCTCCTGGGGAAACTCTTTCTCTCGATGGCAACCCGCGCTCCTCCCTCATTCGCTGAGCGGGCGGGCGTCTTCTCGTCTGGCCGAAGAAATTCCTCGGAAACTCCGCTGTTCTCACGACCATCAGGGCGTACTAGCAGGGCAGCTTCTTTGTACTTTAGTGTCACAGTTCGAGACAGTCTGGAGCCAAACTATTGTAAGTATCAGCACACCTGCTCAGTGTAGAGATTAAGGTCTGGCCAACTTTAATTAATTGGAAGGGGGCTGTATGCCACAGGATAGCCTAACAATTGCTCTGCATACGGGAAAACTCAAGCAACTTTTACCCCCTTTACTAATGGTCATCGCGGCAGGTGTTGATCATTAGCACACACTCAACTCATTTTTAAGTCGCGGTAGGCCAGAAGAGGGATTTTAATTTCCCTGTGCAGGAAGATAAGAAGAGTTCACATGTCAGGGAAAACATTTCTTGTTTATAAATAATGTTTCTCTTATACTTGATGGAGATAAATATATACTTGTACAGATTTAATGGCATTAAAATAAGTGATAACGTTTTTCAGGAATCAAATTATCTTTTTCGAAAATAATTGGAAATTTTTGTCATTAGCAAAGCAATTAAAAGCTCACTTTTTAAAAAGGGAAGTGACAGGAATAATCTCATAATTATAAATAAATTTAGTGCTTTTTACCCGATCCAGATAAAGTAGAAATATTTGTTAATGCTTCTGAATAAATAAATAAATAAATACATAAATAAAAATATGAAAAATTAAAGAATTTAAAAGCTATTAAAAACGCATGCTTTCTTTTAATAAGCAGGATTCAGATTTTATACAAAATAAGTATAAACTTAAAAACACGCAAATTTAAATTAAAATGAACTGAATTAAGGAAGACTTCTTCTTATGAAATATTTTATGTATTTCTTAAATTATTAAATATGAATTAGGTAGATATATGATTAAATGTTGAAAATTAGCATTATTTCAGTGGAGATTTTTATTTAAATTTTGCTGATATTTTCCAGTACTTCCAAAAATACAATAATAATAAATTAAATTTATTTAGGTCCACAAAAATATATTTAGACGCAATGCTTTTTTCTGTTCTAATTGTGCTTTGTAGATATGCTGAAAATTATTATTTTTTGCGATTTTGTCCAAGTAATAAAATACACAAGAATGGAATTTTTTAATACTTTTTGTTTGCTTGTACGGGTTAGTATAATGGGTTAGTATAATTTTTAAATGTCACTTATGGTAGTGGACAGAAACTATTGAATACTAATGTTTTACTAATGGAAACTGTATTAAGTTAATCTAAATTTAAGACTTTCTTCAAATGGTAGAATAGGGCAAATTTCACATAAACGTGCATTATGAGAGGTGTTTATGAGAGGTGTTAAACAGTTATTTATCAGATGGTTATATATATATATATATATATATATAATAAAAAAAATCTATTTACTAAATAAGAGTAGAAATAATGCTTTTAAATGATTTTTTTTCTTTCTTGTTATGTATATATGTGTGTGTATTTAGATGTATGCTCATTAAAGAACATAACTCCTTTAAATTATGTTTCTTGTAAAAATAACATATTGCAATATTACCATTTAACATTTAATAGGGTTTTTTATTGTACAATATACGAAAAAGAAAAAAAAAAAAGAGAGAGAGAGAGAGAGAGAGATTTTTTTTTTTTTTTTTTTTTATGTTATTTAATGAAAGAATCACTTTTAAAGTTTTAAATAATGCCAAGGTTTTTATTTATTAATTCTTATATCGCAAGTAACTTGTTAGTCGTTTTCAAGAGAAGTATTAGTAAATTAATTCTTTACTTCTCTGCCAATAATATTTCAGATGAATCTAAAAGTAATTTTTTAATGGTCCTTATTTTAAGTTCTTACAAAATACTTCACAAAATTATCAATTATTGAAAATACTTTAACATAAAATAACTATTAAAAAATTCGGATGATAAATGCTGTGATATGATACGAATAAAATTTATTATCTTAATCCATTACCTCATGGTATTGCATTCACGCAACACCAGAAGTAATTGCGTTTAACATTAAACTAAAAAAGATATTTTAAAATAAGTATTGTTTTTAAATAAGCAGGGATGGAACACAGGCGCAGAATTCATACCACTATCAATGTAAAAAAAAAATTCTACTTCTTAAATCGACGATATTTTAATTAGAGAAATTTCTTAAACAAATACCGGTATGAATTCTGCTCCCGTGTTCCATCCCTGAAAAAGGAAAGAATAGATGTTTATTTAATTACAAAAAATTTTGATCACAAAAATAATTTTCCGTAAAAAAAAAAAAAAAAAAAATTCAAACTTGAAGCACTAATCAATCCAAAACTTTCGAAAATCATCATATTTGAATAAGTTTACATAAGCCAATTACTTTTGAAGTCATCTGTAGTGTTTGCTGTTTTATTCTACCGCAAGGAAATTTCCGTAAAGATTTATTTGTCTTCATTACATACTCTTATTTCGCTGAAGTTGTGCAAATACAACACCCTGTATTTAGTAAGATAAGACTAATTTTAATAATTTTATTTTAAATTATTGTTACATATGATCAAAATAATGAGTATTGCTGTTTGCATTAAAAAAAAAAAAAAAAAAAAAAAAAAAAAAAAAAAAAACATTATTTCTAGTTTGGCGGTTAGTGGTTTAATAAAACACAATACTTTAGCTTGATCTTTGTATTAAAATGTTTAATATTATAAGTGTAATTAATTTTTTGACAGATTTCTTTCATGTATAATGGAATGGAAATAAAGTTATTTTTAATTGCTAAATCTTATATTTTATATAAAAAAAAAAAAAAAAAAAAAAGAAAAAAGAGAGAGAGAGAGAGAGAGAGAAAAGAAAAAAGAAAGAAAGAAAATAAAGAAAGAATAAAAGAAAGACTTTTTTTTTTTCGTAATTTCTTGTTATATTATACATATATATAATAAAATTTCGTAATGTTCTTAAATATACGCACATATTTCTGCACTTTGCAAATTTTATTTATCTTCTCACACAGAATTAACTTATTATTATTATTATTTTTTTTTTTTTTAAACAAAAGAGTCATTATTTAACATTAAACAATATTTTTTTTTTCCAATGGCCAAGATATTCGGCTTTCGTAACTGATACATGGAAGGAGTCGTGTGTAATACAGGGGGCATTTTTCAGTTCAGCCGCTCGGAGTTTTCCATGGTTTTCTCCATAACCAACACACTATACCACACAGTTCAATGCATTCAATGTAAAATATTATTTCTATAGTGTATTGAAAATAAATTCAAATTGATTGCTTTAAGTTAAGAAACAGTATAAAATACTAAAGCAAAATTTTTCATCAAGTTTATTTTATATTTATTATTATTATTATAATTATTTGGGGGGAGGGGGGATCTAACAAGTTGTATCAGCTTAAAAAAAAAGTAGTTTTTTTTCCTCTTTATTTTAAAGTATTTCATGAGTAATAATAATTAAAAATAAATAAATAAATAAATAAAAAGATTAAAAATGAGTCATAATAAAAAATAAATAAATAAATAAATAAAATGTATTTCTTTTAAAATCAAAATAATAATAATAATAATAATAATAATAATAATAATAATAATTTCAAGAAAAATATAGTTTTCATTACATAAACTCATAACATAAAAACTGGTGAAATTGTTTTGCGTGAATTTCGAATCAGTGTTTAATAGATATTTACAGTTTTAATTTATCTTAGTTGCCAAATTTTACACATTTTTAATGCCACATTTTTGTAAAAAAAAAAAATCTCGCTTTTTTCGAAAATTGAAGTTTTATAAATTACATAAAAGCAAAATAATAATAAGAAGAACTGATTATGAAGATGTTAGTCAAAAAAGCTTAAATTTGGCGACTATGATATATTATGCAGATTTTATTTTTAAACAAAATACGCAAATTTAAGATGAAACTAAAAACAAAACTAAATTTATTTTAAACCTGATTAAATAATTTTATTCCGTTTAAATGACAAGTTAAACATATACTAGAATAGAAATATATACATAACATAAAAAAAAAAAAAAACTAATAAAAATTAAATAAATAATAAAATGTACAATGAGTTCTTTATTCTGCTAAATAAATTTTAAAATAAGCTTCAGGTAAACTATTTTGCATGGAATTTAAATTACTATATATTTGATTTTTTAAAAGTTAAATATTTAGTCATATATGTAGTGCTTTAAATTTGAAGAGGAAAAAATACGAGCAGGAAAAATAAACGTATTTTTCAGATATTATAATGTCTCTTAAAATTAGCCTTTTCGAAATCTTTATATGTTATCTCTGAGAGGTCTGTCTGAGGTGTCCATCTATATTGCGTCAATTTCGGAGAAAAGTACGGAAAAATCTAAACAGCTAGATGGAAGAGTTGGAACTAGGTTCGAACTTGCCACCTCCCGTCTACCAGCTTTCAAAACGGAAACTCTCGGTCACAAATGAAGCTTGTGTCCCTGATTGACATAGTAAGATTCTTTGAATCTTATATGAAAGGCGTCACAAAGAGACTGAAACATGGTTTAATAGTTTATCGAATAGAGATGACTGCGCAATATAACTTGTCAAAAGTATTCAAATTTAGAAAAAATTCTTTCGGTTAATCTACAAAAAATTCACATATTTAAAAGTTTTATATGACACTCTAGATCAATTCGACCTACTATTTTTATAGTAACAACATAATTATAAAAAAATAAAAACATCATTACATTACTGTCTGTTTACATAACTTATAATTATGTATCCAATTTACAAAGTCACATAAAGTAAAACTGAGGGTCATATGTACGCAGCATCGTAATGAGACAGACTTACTGTTTGCCTTTCTCTATTTAGACATACATAACATATATGATGTTTTCGATGCAAAAATTTCGATTACCAATTTGTATATGATCAGTTTTTAAACGAAGCCTTGTAAATGATACGAAAAAATTACAATTTCTAAGTAGTCAATAAGTCAATTTCTTTTACTATATAATTCAGCTGATTTTACAGGCAGAGTTATCCGTTCTTATTATTATTACTGCTGAAATGTTAGTGGAGTCCTCCATGTTGAGACTAATAAAGATTTTGGTTTCCATATGTGTGTCTGTTTGTCTATCTGTTTGTCGTGCGATAACGGCTGCAAAAATCACGCTATAGAGTTGCAATCTGGTACACATATTCATGAGCACCACGGAAGCTGTGTGGTTTTGGTGTATATTCTTTTCATAGTATTTTAACATCATTATTTTGCAATCAACAAAATTAAATCAGCGTAAATTACTGAGATGCTTAAACTTATGTTTTCTTCTGAAAATATGTGAGCTTAAGCTTCCTAATTAATATACAGGGCCTTACAAAAACATCCCGACAATGTCACGTAATTATCCAAATTATGTCAAATTTCGTACAATTATTCATGAAAAACGTAGACTAAGTTCAATAGTTTTTACTCATGTATAAAACGTTTATGCTTCATATACAGAGACACACAAAAGAAATTCATGACACTAGAGCCTATGGACATTTTTTCTTCTTTTTTAGCGTACTTTAATGCGTGTATGCTGTATAAAACATAATGAAATTAGAGTACATTATAAAGATGCTTAAAAGTATGTTTATTCTAAAAGAAAGGGTATGTATATACTAAAAATTTTATTTACGGGACCACACAAAAGAATTACGATGACGTACTGTAATATCCAAATGATGTCAAATTAGTTTTAAAAATTAATGAGTAATAATTATAAGGTGCATTCTTATTATTGGCGTATATAATCACTCTGGCTCCTTTTCCAGTATACATAAAGGAATTTCGGGCTATTACGGTCTACAGTCGATATTTCTTAAAAATGTATTTTAACATGGTTACACTCCATTAAATATAATGAAATCGCACTAGAATTTTAAAAGCATGTTTTTCTTTTGAAAACTGCGAGCACAGAATTGGTAAAAATTTACAGGGTTACACAAAATAATTCCGATATGCTTTGTAATCTTTTTTGCATAAAATTTGGTAAAAGTATTTATGAATTAGATAGAATTAATACAAGACTACCAGTTATTAGGAATACACACACACACACACACATATATATATATATATATATATATATAGAGAGAGAGAGAGAGAGAGTTATAGAAAGAGAGATACAGCGAAGACTGCAGCCCCCCCCCCCCTCAAAAATGTATCTGTTTTTGTAGCAAGTCAATCGAATCTATATCTATATCTATATCTATATATATATTATAATACAGAATAAATAAAAATGATCTAATGAATAATGTGGATGGAAATAAGATGTTGAAGCTTCTGATCTGCAGATCCACTATTTATTATTTTTCTATTGGTCTTGTTGAGTGTAAAAGAAAAATTTTCTAACTGACCAAATTTGTCTAGAGGAATTTAATTAAATATATAAAATATGTAAGATTTATAAATTTAATGGGAGAAGCGCTTTCCTTACACTATCTTTTTTATCTACTTTATTTTGAACATATTTTGAATATCTTTTGTCAGTTTATCTCTAATAAAAAATTAAAGTGAATTTCAATCATTTTGGAGAACCCTCTGTATATATATCATATAGACATATACAGACTAAGTAAAACATGTGTTGAAATTGGCAAAATTAAATGCACGATTTACTAAAAATGAATTTAAAGTCTGTTTTCTTTTTCTTTTCTTTTCTTTCTTTTTTTTTCTTTTTAAGACTTCATAATATAAATTCTTTATTATATTTTATCATTATTGTTACAGAAATTTTAATACCTTTTTAACGCTTTATTAAACCTATTTTTTAAAAATATAGTAAAATTCATATTTTACGCATATTTATTACTTTGGCTTGCTTTCATGTATGCGTGGATATATTATTAAAATAGGAACCTGCCCTCAACAGATTTTAGTAGTTTTATTCTTTCTTTCTTTTTATTTATTTATTTATTTATTTTCATTTATTTATTTATTTTTTCCCAGTAAAATGCATTGATTACTCAATACATTTCATGGAAATCGTTTTGTAAATTTTCTATTTTCCCAATAAAATGCCTCGGAATATGTTTCATAATTTATGATCATGAATTAATTTCTTGTTTATTATTATTATTATTATTATTATTATATGGACTTATACTTTTAATAGTAAGCGTGGAATATTATTGAAATACTATTGTGTACTTATTTCAATTTATTCCGTATCCCGTATTTTCCACGGGTTGCAACTATAACAATATTATATTTTTCTCCACTTTTATAGCAAATGGTTTATTGAAATGATTAAAACATTTATTTTTTTGATTGAAAGTAATAGTTTTTCTAGGCTAATATTGGTGAGTGATTCTTTCTTTTTGTATAGTAAGCTTTTTAGAGTACCGAAACAAAAATCTGATAGTAATTTTATTAATGTTATTTAATATTATATGAAAAAAATAAATAAATAAAAAAATAAATATGAAACAAACAGTTCATTATTACAACATACTGAATGCGATCTTGGCCCCTTTTCCCAATCATTCTATGGTATAGAATAATACATACAAGAAAAGAAAATTTGAAATTAAAATATTTTTCTAACATCTAAACAAAATGTATTGCTAACGAGATAAAGACGCAGGATAATATTAAATGTCCTCCGAAGAGATAATTTTTTCCCCTATTTTCCTCTCATTAAATACTATCATCCCTACACAGTTCCCTTCTCCAGCAATTAAAAAGCCACCCACGGAGAAAATCAATTACTGCACCCCATACTTGAAGGGTGAAAATGCCTGGGACAGCGATTAGACCGACCCCGGTTTCTTCAGCACCTTTTTTCGCGGGATCACGGTCTTCCCGCCCGTAAGCAAAAGGTTAACATTGTTTTGTTAAATAAATACTTGTCGAATCTTGTTTTTCGACTGACTAAGAACAGGATTCGTCAAGGATTTATTTAAGAAAACTGCATTAAGTGTGCTTTTTTTACATAGGAATTTTTGCTAGTGCTCGGAAACTTTTGTTGCCGACTGTATTTGCAAAAAACTTGCGAAATTTACGTCATCGAAATTGCAAGCGTTCAGTTTGTATGTAACCCTTTATAAACAGCAGAGCGTTTCCGCTGAAAGATCGTTTACAAAAAATTATTTTTTGTAGTTCATTAAGATTAAACATTTCCGCTATTTCTTCAAATTCAGTAAACCACTCAATTATATTTTCATGCGGCTCATCGCTAAATTTTGAGATATTATTTTCAAAGTCATTAAATGATACCACTGCACCATGTGTTCCAAAATTCTTACTATTTCTACAATTAATTATACTTTTTTAGCTTTATCACATTCATTAATAACGTTATCATCATCATTATCATTATGGCATTGCACCAAGGAATCAATTTTCGTGACGTCACTATCGCCACTTTCCGATTCACTGCTCGATTCATTGTCAGAATCACCATCATCCGAATTGTTCTCAGAATTTTCCTGTTTTAATAATTCTATATCACATAAATTCAATAATAATCTATCTCTTAATTCCTCTTTACTCCCATCAAAAGGGACATTTAATATATTAAAGATTATGATTAATTCATTTAGTGAAAATTATCGTCAATCAATTTTTGTTTTTGAATATAGTTTTCATCGCCAACGGCGAAAGTGAATCCTGTAAACTTTGTTATTCTGCATCTGTTCTTCCGATCACCGTTGTCATCGAATAAAAAACGATGCAGAATTTTAACTTTAATATATTTTTCTTGTCCTAGTGCAACACCTATTTGAGGAATATCCCCCAACAACATCATCATGCAATAAAACAAAAACTCACGTACCTTCGTAGAGCAGAAACAGCAGGTGCTTTGTTGTTCTAAATTTCTTGTTCAAATTTCCGTCTAGTCGATTTGTCGCTTTTTAATCCTTGAACACTTTGCAGAACAAATCACACTTTGTACACATCACTCATCCAGGGAGAATTTAAGATCAGGCAAAACATTCTGTATTTTAACGCCGTATTTCATTCGTAGACACACAGTTAGTTCAATCACAGTTTAAAAAATAAAAAGTTCAGTTTATCAGTCTATATTTTAAAAAGTTCAGTCCCATCATCATTAGAAACACTGTTCGAAAAAGTTTTAAAATAGTCTATTAAATAAAGAGTTCACATTTTATAAAAGTAAAAATAGTTTTTTTTTTTTTTTTTTTTTTTTTTTTTTTTTTTTTTTTTTAACGTTCCATTGAAATTTACGCTAAATTAAAAATGACGTTCCATCCGAAATTTAAGTTGCATCCAAAGTTTATGTTATTTAAACATTTACGTTAAAATCAAAATTCACGATCCTCCCACTTCTGACTTTTGTGGGATGGCCGATTGGTGTGGGCTTTTAACCCATTCGAGGTCACGGGGTTTCAATTCTTTTACTTCGAAAATGGTTTCACTAGCACGTGTTACCTATCTCTCTAAAAGGTCAGCCGCTTTCAATGTTAAAAGTTTAGCTGTAACTCTATGAAAATTTTCCCCCATTCTGCGGCAGCTTCTTAGCAAACAAAAGCCCACTGAAGTCCATTGTGGGCATTTTCCTCGTGATTGACGTCCCCTAACCTCAAAATCTGCAATACTTTTTCGAAGAACTAATCTTCTGCATTTAAGCGAAGTGAATCCTTTTAAAATAAAAATAGTGAGAAAACACATACTCAGAGTTGATTTTATAAAAGTTATAACAACAAATCTGAACTATTATATGAAAAATTGCTGCATGAAATTGAATTGCAATCCATGGTGCTAATTTAATATTATTCATTAACTAATTTTTTATTATTCATTCCACGAATAAGGAAATATATCAAGCTGTTAATTCTTCTAACATAGCAGACATTTTTAACATAATTTCAGGTGCAGTTAAATTGCCATATTGATTCATTTTACTATTATTATTACTATTAAATCAAAGTTAAAGGAGATAATTATTTTTTAAGATGATTTAGATGATTATAAAAGTATGATTATTAAAAAAAAAAAAAAAAAAAAAAAACGATCAGATTCTAAGACTGTTTTACAGACACCAAAGAATATAACAAAATTATTTACTTATTTATTTATTTATTTTATTATTATTATTATTATTATTTTTTTTTTTTTAAATAGTAATTTTCAATTACAAAATCTTATAAATTAAATATTTTTACTTTAAATTAATGTAAATTGATCCAAATATAGATTTATTTGTTTCAATCAATAAACTTTATATATATATATATAAAAAAAAAAAAAAAAAAAAAAAATCAGTATATTTTCAAGTTGCCTTTGGTAGTAAACTTCCTAATGTTTATTTATTTATTTATTTTGTAAATCCTTAAAAATAATATATTCATAACAATTTACCGTTAAAAATATAAGATAAAGAATCTAATAAAATTAATTAATATTTAAATATTTTGTTAGTTCTAAAACTACCTAAACTAAAATATGTATCAGCTAATATAAATAAATTAAAAGTTTTAAATAATATTTGATATGATATCGGATGTTAATTAAGTTGAAATATATACATAGTGCTGTTCCTAAGTAGAAATTGGAAAATCGATATTAAGATTTAGGAGGAATTCAATTTTTAAATTTATTATATCTTATGCAATGGGAATTTTTTCTTTAAAATGTTATACTTTTTATAACAAAAATAATATAGGTTTCGTAATATTTTTTTTTTTTTTTTTTTTTTAATTTAATTATATTGTCAGATCTAAATACTTACAGTTTAAATATATATAATCTAATCTTTTATTCATCTTTTATTTTATTAAAACAAATTTCTTCACGTACCGTAAAATATATGTAAGCACTTCCGATTTCGAAAGGACATTTCTTTTATTCTTCAAATGCAATAAACATGTGCAAAAATTTTGGAGACGAAAAGCAATACAGTTAAAATTCAAAAAATTTTAATTAATATTTTTGCTATGATATCAAGTCAATTAAATTTGAATATGGATGTAATAAACAGAAGTTTGAAAATCGATACTAAAATAAAATCGAATTCATTTTTTAAATTTATTATATAGTATACAACAGAAAAAAAATTTCTTTCAAATTTTATAGGTTTTACATATTTATTTATTTTTTTTAATTGCTTGCTATTATTATTTTATTTAATTACTTCAATTTCTTTCTTTCTTTTTCTACCTTTCTTTGATCCCCCTTCCTCTTTTTGAACAATTCAAATTCTAGCTTCATGAATTTCTTGAGTGACCACAGTTTCATGAATTTCTTAAGTGGCCAGGCCACAGTTTCATGAACTCTTTGAGTGGTCACAATCTATACAAGCCTCTATCAGATTAAAAGAAAAGGGAAAAAAAAAAAAAAAAAAAAAAAAAAAAAAAACTTTAGATATCACAAACTGTAAAGTAAAAAGTAAAAGTTCTTGATACTTCAGAAGAAATACTTGTAGTTTCGAGAGCTGCTAAACAGGTGCTCTTTTCGTCAGGTAAACAAAAAAAAAAAAAAAAAAAAAAAAAAAAAAGAAAGAACTTGAGTTTTCCTAATGTACGCTCTATTGTTTCTTACTGAAGGTGGATAATATTTTAATTGGTGTTCAAATTAAAGTGGTAATTTTTAGCGATGTGCTCAGAATGTGTAGAAGGTTTTAAATTATATACTCAAAGCTTAGTTCGAAAAGTTCTCTAAGAAAATTCGGATCATAGGATTAATTCCAGTATAGCATTCTCTCTCTCTCTCTCTCTCTCTTTTTTTTTTTTTTTTTTTTTTTTTTTTTCCCAGTACAATCTCTAATATAAGAAAATCTCGTTTGTCTGTTTGAGATGTTGAGGAAAGAATATCGCACGCAGAGCTAAGGCATTTGACATGAAGGTATGATTCAACCTGAAGTGGTGCGCATGGGCTTACATTTTCGATATCTTAATAAATTTTTTGTAATTAATTAAAAAACATAAAATTTTGTTACGAATACATTTGGTTAGATAAACCCATTTACCATCTTGCGTTTTCAAATGTTATATAATCGTTAACGCCAGAGATCGAAGTTGAAAAGACACTTTTCTCCTCTTTGTGTGGATAAACATTGCGATTTTTCATGAAGTGCCTGAAATTTAACATAGTCAAATGTTGCTAAAATATATCATTTTTCAATAAGAATGAATGTTTGTGCATTACTATGCATGTCTATATTCTAATATGCTTATATGCATGTCTATATTCTATTCATGCGACAACTTTTGGAGATTTTACTGATTTTATTTATTTATTTATTTGCATTAGTATCTCCCAGTGGTCGAAATTCGACAACTTTTTACAAAAACTAAGGAAAGCAAAAATATTGCCTTCTCATAAACGGAATTAAATTGCAGAGCAGCAATACTTATTGGCACGATTCGACCATGAAGTACAGTGTTCAAACTAAAAAAACAGACCTTTTCTATAAATGGTCTATTTGAGTAATCTCAAAATGTGTAACTTTATCGAAAAGCAGAAATCTAAATTGTTTATTATTCTTATACTTTCTTCTTATACATGCAGAAGATAGAATAATAAATCCATTTTTGAAAAAATAAGTAGTCAATTTCAATTAACTGAAATGCAAGGAAATCTCAAGACTTGTAAATACATCAAAAACCGGAAATCGAAATTTTTTTACATCTTCTGCTTTCTTTTTCATTCCTGCTATTAGTTCACACTCTCCCTATGTATATCTTGTACAAATCTTGCAATCGATTTTTAACTAACTTCCCGACTACATAGAAATTTCAAACTTTCAGGATTGCTCAGAATACGGTGACAATACATTTTTTAAATACTTTTAGCCAACTGTTTCGGGTTCCTGCTGCCTTCGTCAGTGTTACTAGTACAAAGATTGCAATCGATTTTTAACTAACTTCCCGACTAGCTAGGCATTTGAAACTTTCAGGATAGCTCAGAACACGGTGACAATACATTTTTTAACACTTTTAGTAAACTGTTGCAGGTCCCTACTGCCTTCGGCAGCGTTTATATGATTCAACAGAAAATTTATTTAACTAACTTCCCAACTAGCTAGACATTTGAAGCTTTTAGAATAGTTCAGAATACGGTGAAAATGCATTTAAAAAATACTTTTAACCAACTGTTTCGGGTCCCTGCTGCCTTCGGCAGCGTTGCCAGTACAAAGCTTGCAATCGATTTTTAACTAACTTCCCGGCTAGCTAGCTAGCCGTTTGAAACTTTTATAATAGCTCAAAACACGATAACAATGAATTTTTTTTAATACTTTTAGCCAATTTTTCCGGATTCCCGCTGCCTTCGGTAGCGTTTATATGATTCAACAGAAAACTTAACATATGGTATATTAAAGTTCTTTTTATCTTGTAATTATTCTTATTATATAACTGAACTGAGTCCACGAGCTTAAATATTGTCCATTTATAAATTTTATTTTACTTTTTAGATGATTTTGCACGCGCACCTTTTATTTCTATTTATTAACTAAAATAAAATTTTTCTTTGTTGACCTAAGTAGAAATTGACTTTTATTATTATTATTATTATTACTTGTTATATACGTAGCAAGTAATAAATCCACTTTTTAAAAATAAGTAGTCAGTTTCAGTTAATTAAAATGCAAGGGGAAAAAAAAGGAGGTATAAAATTTCAGTATGAGTATCTTTCGAAAGAACTCATCAATACTTTTGAAACGAATGCTTGAACCATAGATCTGTAGTAATTTAAAAAAAAGTATCTATTTTTTCATTTATAACGAAAAAAAAAAAAAAAAAATCTTCTGATGTTGATCCAATATTGACGTTCTTCTGCCTTTTATTGCTATAATAAAAAACACCACAGAACTGGTGTTTTAAAATGATAAGTACAAACTTTGGATAAACGCCGTGAAATGCAAGAAACTTGCAAAAATTGTTTCGTGTAGAAAGAAAACACAGTCCTTCGTCAGGCGAAAAAAGTAGACACAAGTGCTGCAATCAAAGCAGCTTTTGATCCGAAACAATTGTTGCGATTTTCTTGCATTTTATGGTGTTTGTCCAAAGTTTTGTATTTATTATTTAATGCTATAATTCTGTGAGATAAAAATCGTCTTCATTATTCATGGAAAATAATTTTAATAAATAATTATCTGTATAAATAAAGAGAAGTGTATGTTTGTGTGTGTATCTGCGATCTGGTGCTCCGACTACTGATCGCACAGCTACAGATGTTGACATTTAGGTAAGTAAAAGTTGAATGATGAGTCAATTAAAATTTCTTCTTCGGAATCAGAATGCAATTTATAAAAATGACAACATAAATTATTTTAAATAACGAGTAACAATATTTTTCACCGTTATAGGAGGAAGTATACCTAAATAAAAAATAAAGACTGAAATGAAACCTTATATTGACTGATAAGAAAAATAAACTGGAACGTTTCTTTCTAGAAAGTATACAATAGATAATCTGAAGAAAGGGACTCTCAGAAAAAGTGTATTACAACTGTACAATTTTTTCTGCGCAAATGGTTGTGGGGTGAACAAGCAGTTGAAAAAAAGGGAAGGAATGAAATCTTCAAGGGAAATAGTATCTTCGTTCATAATAATAACTTATTTCTGTCGCATAATAATACAGTGAAACTTCACGGAATTATAATGTACTTATTAATATCCCCAACTGATTTAAAATATTGCTACTTGCAAACTTTTAAACCAATTTTTAATTTTGAAATTTATTAAACATTTTGAAAATGTTTTCTTTCTAAATTTCAGTGGCGGATCTAAGGGGGGACGAGGGGGCTGAAGCCCCCCCCCCCCTTGAAAAAAAAAAAAAAAAAAAAAAAACACTGACATTCACAATTGTATGTTACAATTGTAAATTTTTCATTGATCTGGAATGACATCTTGAAACTCTTAGCCCCCCCCCTCCCCAAAAAAAAAGTTAAGTTTTGGATCTACCACTGCTAAATTTCCCTGTTTATCTTATTCTAATTAAATTGTATTAAACTTCACTTTTCCACTTCACCTCGTCTAATATTTTATTCCAATTGTTCTCACTTTCATTATCACTTGTTGAATTCTTTAACATTAGCTTCGGAACCATGTCATGACAACGGTAACCGAAAAAAAAAAGTAACGAATATAATAATGATATAAAAACGTATCTTATGCAAATACCTAAAAGTCTGAGTAAAAATGGTAAAAATGTTTGAGATAGTGATTATAATTTGTATTCAAACATAGTTGGCCTAGAGAAAAAATAATTTATATCAGTAAAAAAAAAGAAAAAGAAAGAAAGAATAGAAATGAAAAAATTCGTAAAACATTTGAGAATACAGAAATTTACATTTAAATCACCAAATATATGTATATATTTTAATTATTTATATTTTCAAAAAGGAGAAAAGCTCATTATTATTATTATTACAATAATAAATTCAGTGAAAGAAATTTGTAACACACTTTTCTGGTAAATATTAATAAATTTAATACCAATCTCAGTAATATGTATAAAAATAAAATTAATATTTAAATTTTCTGAAATAATCTCCCCCCCCACCCCCTCTAAAAAGTTAAAATAATAATTATATATTAAAAAAAAAAAAAAAAAAAAAAAAAACTAATATGTTGTGGCCATTACAAGACTTTATTCTGTATTTACCTAGACAAATTCATGCAGCAAAATTATTTTCCTTGATGAATGCAGAAGATTTTCTTCTCAGACAAGTAGCACTAAATGCCGAAGAGAGTCAATTTTTTTGGCATGAGAGAAAATACTTTTTTTCCGTAAAAAAAGAAAAAAGAGAGATATTTAAATCATAACAGATCTATAGTTCAATTATCTGTTTTAAAAGTATTGAGGAGATCTGTAAAAGGATATCTATATCAAAAATTTTGTATCCCCAACGAGAGGATTGGGGGGGGGGGGTGATGCTCCTACATGCACACAATTATTTTCTTAGTTTACTACTACTATTATTACTAATTCATATATTTTTTTTTCCAATTATTCGTTAAAAATAATTCTCATTTTGTACATTTATACGAAATTTGGTCCATACTAAAAATTTTGAAAAATGGCCACCACCTAGCACCACCTAGGAAGCAATTGATCTTCAAATGTAATCAGCAGCAGTTTAAATCAAGGTACAACTAAATGCTAAGTTTGGTGAAATTCTGTTCATTTGTTCTTGAGATACAGCTTCCATAAAATCTATGATACTCACGCACACATTTTCTGAAGATAACCAAATCGTGTTCAAGGAATCTGAAAACGTGTAAACCCATCAAATACCGGAGATTAAAAGTTATCATGAATCTATTGCTTTCTACTTTTACATAATAAAAGAAAGTAAACAAAAGAAAAGAAACAAAAAGAAAATTTAAAAGAAAATAAATAAATCAGTAAATAACAATAATAACAGAAATAATAAGTACAAAAATTTGAATAAGCACCAAAAAATGCAATAAACTCGTAAGAATTGTTTCGAATCGAAAGAACACATGACCCTTCATCAGGCGAACAAAATAGGCACAAGTTCCGCTTTTACTAGACGCATATTGTTTCTTTTTTCTCTGTACCAAATTTAATTGCACCGTTCGGTGAATATGCAACTATGAATATGTTGGGTTATTTAAATATATCGAATGAGTTTTAAAAACTGGCATGGGTGGCAACTTGTCGTAATAACTTGAAATATATTTTGAATTTTATTAAGAGCTTTACACATTTTATGAACGTTACTACAATATTCAAACGGAGGATTTAGATGAGCGGCAAATCCTTGACCTTAAATATTGATTATAAACAATTTTCTTTCTTCTGCACCTGCCTCATTGCCCGATATAATCAACAGTATTTTTTGTTTTTTAATTAGTTAATGATAATTATTAAAAGATTCAACGATTCAAAGAATTCTTAAAAATAAGTTATATAAAATAATATTTTTTCTTTACCTGTGCCTCACCTGCAAGTATAAAGATTCCCTCTCTCTTTCTCTCTTTTTTTCCAATTAGTAAATAACAATTATTCAAATTTAGGTTAAAAAAGACATGAAAAGATATATAAAACCAGGATTTCTGTTCATTTGATCCTAATCGTCCAAATTCATTGAGAGTTATATTATTAAATAAGTTAATTATGTTATATTATTAAATAATTTACTATTATATGTATGTATATATACAGAGAGAGAAATAATAAATTAGTTACGCAAAAATAAATATCGCAAAAAAAAGTTAAACGAGTTATTGAGGCTCCCGATCTCTAGATCCATTATATGGAAAATATGAATGGAGATGTAAAGTAATGCCTCTCAATGTTCCAAACACTGTATTGTTTTAAATCTATTTATTTTACAGAATGGCTAAATCGTTTAGGGGGAAAAAAATACATTTAAACAGTTGTTTTCTTGAAAATGGTATACAAGTTTACCGCAATTTAACACATATTTTATTTTATTATTATTATTATTTTTTTTTAATATATAGTTTGGAGATGAAAGAACTAATACAAATAATTTTTGCGTTCTAATTCTGGGTTAACTAAATTTTAGACACTTTCAAAGTTCACTCTTATTATACAAACAAATGCTAATAAAGCATAATGTATCAGATTTTCTTTGTGTGTCTGTGTAAGCGAACTACATATGTTCTGTTTTATTTAATGAATTTTATATTACAGAAGTAATTGTTCACATAATTTTCGTCTATAGATTTTATTTTACCCGTGTTATTTTGTGCTTCCTTCTGAAAGAGTTATAAATCTTTTATCATTTAGAAGGTTTTTAAGAGCACACAACTTTCCCCACGCTGTTAAACGAAGATCTATAACATTTATCAATTTCATTCAAAAAGAATCGATTTGATGTCACTAAATTTTAAAGGAGATAATTAAAAACATTCAGGTTAAATAGCTAAATTATTAAAAAATGTAAAAATGCGATTGTGAAAAAAATAAGGCAAAATTAAAAAATCTACAGAAATAGGCAACAAACTTTTTATTATTAAAAATAAGCATAAGTATAAAAATAATTGTTAGGCTACTGTCAGATTTTTTCTTTCTTTCTTTCTTTTTTTTTTTTTTGAGGGAGGAGGAGGGGAGGATATTGTCAGGTACGCAGTAAAAATAGCTGTAGAAAATTTATCAACAATAAAAATCGTGATAATCAGCAATCAGTTAACTTGAAATTATTTTTAAATAATGATTTAAAGTGGATTCACGTTAAAAGGTAAAATATTATTCTTATTAAAATATTTTTGTAGTATGTATTTGTAAAGTATGCTATCAATTTCAGTATTCATCACTCAGCTTGAAAATAATGCTTCTTTACTCCCCCCCCCCCTCTCCCCCACCGCTTGTCTTATAACAAATGTGTGCATCAAAGTCATCGGACATGTCAAAATTGACAAATCTCCCTTAGTAAATATTACCTTTAATCGTAGAACAATCGGAAAGAGTGAAATAGAATTTTCTGTACTCCCAAATACGCACTTCGGAAATCAAGAAGAATTTATCCTTTATATAAGTTAATATATATAATTTTAAATCCCTTTTTATAAATGAGTATTTACTAAATACAATTTAAAATGCTTTAACATAATAAAATTAAAATAATAATAATGAATAATAGCGTTTCTAACTAAAACAATACCATTTAAATTATTTTTCTAAGAAAAATAGTATGACGCAACTAACTACTAATAATTTAAAAAATATATAATGCTAATTAAACTCTTTAGTTGCTCTTACAAGTAAATTATTACAAAGTTCGCTATTTATAATCGAAAGATATTAGCTATTTGTAAATATAAATTATTTTTCAGTACGCAATTAACAATTTTTGTCGTATTTGTGTTTATTTATTTAAGTCTTTATCAAAATGGCTACTAAAATGAATATTCTTTATATATTTTGATGATAAAAAAAATCACACACATACACACACAAAAAAAAAAAAAAAAATAGGATCAGCATATAACGTTTATTTTTTTAAAGATACACGAATTATATTTATAGTAAAAAGAAATACACCATTTGATTCTTTCTATCTGAATAAAAATATTTAAAAAAATAATTTGCACACACACAAGAAAATAATATTAAAGATGGTAATAATAATAATAAATCTTTATGTAATAATTCGGTGAATAAGAAAACCGATAATATAAAATTTTACTACGAACAATGATATTTTATATGTATTAATGTCTAATCACGCCATTTAGTTGAACAACAACAGCAACCAAAAAAAAAAAAATAAATAAAAAAAAAATCACATATTTTATAATTTGAGAAACAGCATTTGAAATTCCATGTTCCATTAGTTCAGACTTGATTAAAAATATATATATATATGCGCTGCGTATTGATTAACAACATTTTCCAACTGTACGTACTTGTTGTATCGTATAACTTTTAATGTTCTTTGCCTACGTCATCATACAACGGGCAGACTGGAGGACTGAAAGAATTTGCAGTAGGAAATTATTTAAATGTGATTCATATAAATATCTTTCCTAAAACACAATGCATTAGCAATTTTTTTTTTTTGTTTGTTTGTTTGGGGTGGGGTGGGGGGATTCCATGTACGTAAACCAGTTGTACCCACACTATTAATGCCATTTGAAATAAGAAACATTCCACAATGTACTTCAACATTATATATCAATTTAAAAATATATAAAAATATTTACGGTCGCAGGGGTAAGTAGACAAATTGACAAACAGATGGACAGTCCGACAGACATATGCACATACTGAAATCATATTCACGCTTAAAAATTGTTAGAAAATTTTAAAACGCTTAATGTAAACGAAAAGGCAACTCCAGCAAATTTATCACAAAACATATACGGAAAAAAAAAAAGTGTGTAATTTGATATTTTTATATGTACAGTATTTTATGTTACATTGTAATTCAATTATTCTGAACAAAAAAAAAAAAAAAAATGTTTTTTAATATTTATTTAAAAAATAATGGTTCACAAAATTGTCTTTAAAGAAATATATATGGCCCTAAAAAATATTAGATCTTGAGGGTGTCTGCTAGATTGAATTTTAACTATTTTCTATTCTGTATTTTTCTTACAAATCACCTTTATAGGAAGTCTCGGTTCTGTCTATCATAACATTCTAAACTTCACTTGCGAGGTTGCGAGTAATATTTAGTTATTTAGTATACTAATAATTAAGCGAAGGGGGGGGGGGATGTTGTTAGTGTAAAAAAAAAAAAAAAAAAAAAAAAAAAAAAAAAAAAAAAAGAATTCTTTGAAACAAAATATTAAGTAAACTATAAATTTGAAACGGATTCAATTATTATTATGAATTAGATTATTATGCACAAGAATATAAAATGAAATAAATAAGCAATGAAGTCTGTGTAGTTGCTAACGATCGAACCTAGTATCTGTTTTGAAATACAATGTTTTTCTTAACCATCTAAAGAAATTCTCAAAAGCATTTTTTAACCAAATCCTTGTCATTCCGCTGGAATACAAATAATATGATGAATGGACGTCCTGTTGTACGACTATTGTGTCGGTGAAAGAAGGAGTGGCTGAAAAACGCCTACTTCAACTCCCAGTGTGGAGCGAAGGGGAAAAGCACAAACGTGAATACGCGCCCGTGACCATTTTCAAGTACAAACTCTCGACCGTGCTATAACGTTCATAACCATTTAGAAGTAACAAATGCTGACCGTCTATAAACGGTCGTGACCATTTAGAAGTAGAAATCTCCGACCGCGTATACACGTTCGTGACCATGAAAGGGTTAATGTCTTCTCCGCGAGACAGGTCACTCAACACGTTCACGCCTGAATGAAACAACTGCTTGCCGACCGCTTTCGCTTCCGATTTGAAGAGAGGTACTGCTGCACGAAAAAGGGATCGAAACAGTCCACCGAATCCATATCCCTTTTGTAAAGTAGTGCCTTGATAATAATTTAGACCACTACCCGACTGATGGGAATAGTAATCTTCAAAAGATTTCGCACAGCACTGGTAAGGAACAAACATCACGAGAGGTATTTTTGACGAAAGTGAAGCTTCACGTACGAGCGCCCACGTTCAAATGGCGTGAGTTCGCCGAGGTGGTTCCTTATAACTATTTCCAAAGAGTCGAACGATTTTCGGCTGACAGGTAAATAGTGCGGTCGCTCGAATGTCTCACAAATCATTTCTCCATCTTTTCCTCTCACATTAACAATTCGTAAAAGGGGTGCTAACACATCTCCGATAATTTGGGGTTCGACAATATCCGAATAAACCAGCAACACTCTATAATGCGCACAGGGATCTGCGACATAGGTACTAAAAATAGTTTGCTCGATATTTATATCCGGCGAGGCGATTTCACCTGGTTCGAATCCTAACATCTGCGCTATCCCCTCATGCAATATCAGTTTTGTTTTATCTTTCACGTTAATACACACCTTTTTCGTGTGCGGATCATAAGTGAAAGAAATTTTATTTTTAATCTCTTCAATAGACATCGCTTTTAAAATGTCATCAACCGATTCGTAAAAGCCAGGGGGAATTCTTCTACCAAACGGGGATTTCTGGTCATTCAAATCGAAACCAAATAAATTATTATTTTGGTTCACATTATACCAGGTGTGAGGGCAAATAAATTCGACGAGGCCTACTTCCCATTCCCCTTTCAATTCAACAGGGGCGGGTAATCGCGTAATAAAATGAGAAATTTTATTCTCCGGAAAATAATTCCGGGAACTGTCCGAAGGTAACGTCACGTAAAACGACATGCTTTTAAATGATCTTTCAACAATCCAAACACTTGTTTTGTGAGGCGAATAAATCAGAGGATGGAATCCATTGGTCAAATTTGCTGAGATAACCTTTAAATTTCACTTTGTATTCCACACGCTTTTTCCGTATCCGCTTATCTAAAATCTTTTCAATCGTATAATTCTCTTTTGATTTCACTTTCTGAAGTTCTTGAGGGTAAAAGGTTCCTTTAATGGGTTCTTCTAACAGGTCCTTGATTCGGTAGACGGGAGGGTCTCTTCTCACACATTCAGTCACCACAAACACTTCTTCCGTCCAGTTCGTTTCATATCCTTTTTCGAAGGTTAATTTCTGCTTGGAAACCCGTACAACATCTCCCGGTTGAAACATGCAGGGTTTTCTTTTCGCATTTTGCATGTCACCGTATAAAGTATCCCATACGTCGCTTTCATTTTCAGCGGTTACTTCAACTGGAGCTCTCTTGATACTCGAATGATAAGTATGATTATAACTGTGTAACAACTGATCCAACACGTCTAAATAGCGGTAGGTATGATTATGGGTAAAATATTTCCACATTTTCGTTTTCAAAGTTCGGTTAAATCGCTCCACGACAGATGCTTTCGTATTGTTATTCGTCGTAAAAAACCGCACGCCTTCTTCTTTCAAAAATTTTTGAAAAAGTCTGTTTTGATACTCTTTTCCGTCATCCGATTGCAGGGACTTGGGTTTCCTCGTCGCGAAAATAGAGCGGAACGCCTTTACAATATCTTCACCCCGTTTTTGTTTCAAAGGGACCGCCCACGCAAATTTAGACAGAATGTCTATACAAGTCAGGATGTAGCGGTACCCTTGATTGAACTTTTGCAAACTGCCGAGATCCACTAAGTCGGTCTGCCACTGTTGATCGATTGAATACACTATCACTCGATTGGTCGGGAACTTTCTTCGAACAGGTTTGTACAACGTGTATGCATCGACTCCGCCAAGCCAGTCCTGAATCTTCTTCTTCGAGATTTTGCCTTTGGCAGCACGAAATAAGGTATTTACACCACCAAAACTTCCTGCGTGACTTGGGTTCTGATACACCTCCATCGTTACAACACAAAATTTTATTATGACTCACATTCACACGAAAGCGCATCATATCTTCCTCGTACGAAGATACTTTTCAGAATGACTCACTAACGCAACGCCTCTCTTTATATACCTTATAAGTGTACTCACAAGCATAGCTTCATGGCTTGATAAATAAAACCCTTATCCACTTATCAAGCCGTGAAACTATTTTACCTTCGGTTCGAATCTAACCCCCTGCAAAAATTCGAAAAAATTTTGAAGTCCCCGAAATTGTGAAAAAATTACTAAGTCCGTAAATTCAGGAAAAAATTCCCCTTCTCCCCGATAGATGGCACCGCCAAACCTCATCCAAGATGATAGTCAAAGTTTCTATTCTTCCGGTGGCAACGTAAAGTTTTTTATTCTTCCGGTGGCAACGCTCTAAAAGTTTCTATTCTTCCGGTGGCAACACACCCTCGTCCAAGATGATGACTAAGTAGTGTAAAAAGAACATGTTGACGCGCGCCTCCGCGCCTCCACCCTGGCGGTGAACTGTCCTTTTTACACTACTAACATCAATAAGTTAAGTAACTAATATTTAATGTAAAATAAAAAATTATTTATAAAGCACGGGAAAATTTGTTTCCATAATTATGCATCACTTAATGTATTTTTTTAAATTCCGTTTTCACATTCAGAAAAAATCACAAACAATAAATTAGTACTTGTTTTGCAAAAAATTATTTTTTAAACTTTTAACATTTTATTTTGCAGTTAAAAAATGCAAATGATATACTTGGTTACTTTTTTATATTTAAACTCAAAATATTAAAAGAACCAATTTAACAGTTGAAAAATTTCTAAATGTCAAAACAAAATTATAATAAATTGTATAATCAATAATTCTGGAAACAAATTTCAAAGGTTAGGTAGTACTCTTAAGTATTAACCACTTCGCAGGCTGCAGTAATGTGCAGACGACAGCTATAGTGTGCCTCTGACTAGTTGGTCAAGTGGTTAAATGAAGCTTATTTTATTTTAACATGCAAACTTTAATATTGTCTTTCTACTAATTTATATTAACAAAATCAGACTTTTGTTTGTAAATTTCAGAATAAAAAAATTTGCAATTGTTGTGTCCGTAACTTTATTTTTGTCCAAGTATCACGCGAGAACGGCTAAACTGAATTTTAGGAGACTTTGCAGGAGTTTAGGTCTTAAAGCAACTTAAAATTATATATATCAACTTTTACAACATTTTCTCCCCTTCCAAGGGGGCAGGAGGCAAAAACATGTTTGTAAGCATAACTCAGCTCCAAATTACTTCACGATGAGGAGATTACACATGGAGAGACTAGATTTGAGGACAAAAAGGAAAACAACTTTCTATGATTTTGAAATTTTTGATTTTTAGGGGAGTGGGGGGAGGAGAAAATAAATTTTTGGTGGAAAATTTCACAAATTCCCGATTTTTGAGTAGAACTCTACCAAAAATGATTAACAAAGATGTTGAAAAGAGTCATGTAATTTCCAAATACCCATTTTTGTTTTTTGTAGTTTTTTAGGGATTCGATTTGTGCAAAATATTAGTGCTTTAGTGCTGAATTTGTCTTGGAAAAACTGTAGGAGCTGAAGTCAAGAATTTCAGTGGGTGGATTATTTATATGTATCTGACATCTATAGTAATGAAATTTTATGACCCCCCCCCCCCTTTCTCCCTGGTGAGCAGGAGGCAAAAACACGTCTGTAATTGTAAGCATAAGTCAATTTCACATTACTTCACGGTGAAGTAATTGCACATGTGGAGAGTATTGAGTATAGAGCCCTGCATCGGGTTGGGTAACCCAATTTTACCTGAACTTGACCAGACCCATGGGTCGGGTTGACAAACTTTTTTCTCTTGCGGGTCAGGTTTAGCTTTCTATGAGTCAGGTCGACTTGAGAACACCTTTCAAAAAAAATTTTACAGTTAAAAGCATAAATTTGTAGACATAATTATAGTTTCTTTAACTGATTTTAGACATGTGTCCGAGCTCCATATTCCTATACACGGATATCCACCCGGAAAAAAAAAATCCGTATAAGAATGAGAAAAAAATATTCGTATATGTTTTCTTTTCTTAAACAAATCTAAAACTGATCATATGTAGAAATGGTATGAAAATTTTAAAGTACTGTATAAATTTTTATTGACTATTGTTAATATATATATATATAAGAAATACAACATAACCTCACTTACGTTTTGGAAATTTAAGTCAATGAATTTTAATCCTCGCTTGTATGTTAACGAAATTTTGAATTTTCTTCCATTTACATTTGTATATACAGCAAATATAAAGGGAATACTTGTCATGATTTAATTAAAAAAAGTAATGTAAAATAAACACATAAAGGAAACGAATACCATCAAGGCAGATTATATTCTTTATTGTCTTCTCTAGAACGAGTAAATAATGCACCAGAAAACTGAAACAAGAAGCTTAGTTGCTGATTATGCGAATTTAAAATGATCAGTGATCCTGAAGAAGCAGATGTTTAACTGCGAATCACATACATGCTACACAAATTATTATAGTAAAGTAAACATCTACATCGGACAAAAGCAATAAAGAATAATACATCTTTATTTTTTTTCCAGACTATAAGTAATAAATAATAAATTATGAACATTTAAATTGAAGTGCATTTTTTATTTTCTTCTATATTCAATAGAAGAAAGTGTTGGATTCATAAAAATTTTCGATGGATTTACATGTTTTGAGAGGTCTAGAACATGATTTTACCATTTATAGAAAATATCTGTCTGTGTGTGTGGGTGAAAAAAGTTTGTGACGACTGTATCTCCGGAACTACTGTTCAGAATTATATATGAATTTATATGTAGAGGTACCTTGACCTAAATTAGTGCTTATCAATTTTTGTCAACTGATCAACAGGTGGCGCTGCTATACAGCCATTTCTGAGATTTAAGAGAAGGCTATATCTCAGGTTCTATTGAGTATAATCAAACAAAGCTTGATATGTAAAAAGGCTATCATGAGACATTATGATGATTCAATTTGAATTCTTATTGGCCAACAGGTGGCGCTGCTGCACAGCGATTTCAGCAGTTTAGGCGAAGGCTATATCTCAGGAACTACTGCATAAAATTGCATATAAATTTATATGTAGATGCACCTTGACCTAAATTAGTATGTCAACTGTTGGTGTCAACCGCTCAACAGGTGGTGCTGCTATACAGCAATATTTGCAATTTAATGGGAGGCTATATCTCAGGTTCTATTGTGTATAATCAAACAAAACTTGGTATGTGAGAAAGCCATAAGGAGACATTATGTTGAATCAATCTGTATGCTAATCGGCCAATAGGTGGAGCTGCTATGCTGCAATATCCCTCGATAATGGGAAGGCTATATCTCAACTTCTATGGCATATAACTCTACGAAATCTGATATGTGAGATAACCATTATAAAAACGTACTTTTTAAGATGCTATTTATAAGCAATAAAACTGTCACTTTGGATATTTAGTGTTAGTTGTCTCTAAGATGAATATCGTTTGCATTCATCCTGTTAGATAATCTTAAAAAATAATATTTTTAATAAATTATTTGCACTTAGTAAAATATAGGAAAGTATAGAAGAAAGTCTTGTGGTGGCCAAAACATACTAGTTTACTCTTGAATTTCACAACTCACATAAATGGTTAAAAATTATTAATGATCATTTTTTCAGTTTTAAATTAAACAATTAGTAATTACATTTCAAATTCTTTTTAAAATAATTTGCCAACTGTATGACAAGGAAAACTTACCTTATTTTATAATTTAAGAAAGTTTTGCATGATTTTTAGATGAAAAAGTAATTTTCATTTAGTTCTCGGGTTTCGGGTCAGGTGCGGGTTGATGAAAAATTTTTAGTCGGGTTCAGGTCGGTTTTCGGGTTGATGAAATTTTTTTTGTCGGGTTCGGGTCAGGTGCGCAGGACTCCAATTGAGTACAAGAAAGCATTTTCTGTGATTTTGAAATTTTCAATTTTTAAGAGAGGTAGGGGGGATTTTTGAGTAGAGTTTTACAAAAAAGTGGTACATATTCAAGAAAACACATGGCTGTTTTCAGTATATATCTCCAAAAACCCATTCATATTTTTGTGACTTTTGATTTTGAGAGTTGTGTTGCAAGGGGGCAAATTCGTGACCCCCCTCCCCTTTCAGCGCTACATTTGTCTTGGGAAATCTAGGTAAGTTGCAGTCATGTATTTTAATGCATAAATAGTTTATATGTATCCAATACCTATTGTAATGAGATTTCCCTCCTTGGATTCAAGGGGGGGGGGAGTTTCCAACTGTAAATTTGCTCCAAATTATCTCAGTCAGATTAATTTTAATGTGTGGGTTGGTTATGCATACCCAACATGCACTATAATATGATTTTGTGAAATTTCCCCCCTTCCCCCTTTTAAAGGTTGGAAGGAAATACATTTTCAAGACTAACTCTCTTCCAAATTATCTTAGGAAAGTGATTTTTTGATGTCGATTGGTTATGCATACCCAATACACACACCACAAAGAGATTTTGTGAAACTACTTTCTACCTCCTCCCATAGGAAGAGGGCAGGGAGTAAAAAGAAAGTTTTTAAGGCTAAATCTGCTTCAAATTATTGTAGAACAGTAATTGTTTATGTGTGGTTCAGTTATATGTATCCAATATGTAGTACAAAAAGATTTTCCGAAATTCTCCCCTTTTTCCACACTTTAGGATCAGGGCGTGTGCAAAGACACGTTTTTAGCATAACTCTGCTCCAAATTATCCAAGGAAAGAGATTTTTTGATGCATCAATTGGTATGTGTATGCAACACACACTCTAAAGGGGTTGGGTTTCGCAAAATTACCCCCCCCCCAACACACACACATACTACCACCGTCTGTTGGGTAGGCTCAGCAGAAAACACAGTTTCAAGTTTGAATATGCTTCAAATTTTCATGAAATGGCGAATTTTGGCATATGAGTCAGAGATGCTGTTAATGTGCTATAGTGCGTAAATTACGTGAAAAATTTATTGTGGCGGGTACCAGCGGACACGTAATTTTCATTCTTGAAAAAAATAATAAATAAATAAACGAAGAAAGAAAAAAATAAATTTTAAAATATATTTCTTGTTTAAAACTAATATTTTCTTTATATTTTTAAAGCATTCTGCTCTGAAGAATGAAAAAAGATCTTTTCCTCCTACATAATATTAGTTTAAGACAATTTCAAAAAGAGCTGGTTAAAAATTCCTAAAAATCTGTTTTTCATTTACAATTAAAAAAAAAAAAAATTATATCTGTAATGTATAAATTCATTCATGTGGGGACCCATTTTTTGAAAAATTGACCTAGATTTTTTAAACTCATGGGTCCCAAGATTTTGAAAGACTAGCGTCATCACTGTGAGTATTGATTAAGAATATGCAATAATCTCTCTGATTCGATTTATTGAAAATTCTGATTTTTCCCGCCAGTGGTGGATCGAAAACTTATTTTTTTGGGGAGGGGGGGCTAAGGTTTGTCAAGATGTTATTCCAGATCAATGAAAATTTTACAATTGTAATATTCAAATGTGAAATGAATGCCAGTATTTTTTTTTTGGGGGGGGGGAGTCTCCCCCCTTAGATCCGCCACTGTTTCCCGCTGTGGACAGGGGAGTAAATCAGTGCCGAAGGCAGTGGGAACCTGAACTCTTCATGGTGCAAGCGAGAAAATCTCTACTGAATGCGACATAAACTTTAACTTAGGTTTCAACTGATTTTAGTATTTTTATTTTTGAGATTTTATAATAATGATATGGAATTTTGAGAATTCGTTTAAATATAGTGTCCAGTGAAGCAGGCAAAGCCTGCTAGTAAGTTATATAGTTCTTCAGAATTATAAAAAGAAATTTGTGATTAATTAGCATGAAAGAAATTAGTGCAATTATTTCAATTAAAAATGTATACTGTATTAAATTAAAATTTATTTAAATATGCAGTCATACTTAATTTTTAAAGTTTTAGTTAATTACGGCTGAATCTGCAGCTGCGCAAACTGTTCATAAATTGGAATTTTGTAACAATTGATCTGTATTTTTTATTTATAATCTTGCTGGAGATGGAGATTACTGAAATATTCTACATAATATTCATACTAGAAATATACCAAATATTTGGCCATATTACTGATTATTCCATTTGGCCGAATCTGAAACTATTTGGCTAGATGAATATTCAGTTTGTCCAAATATCCAATTATTTGGTAAGCTATTCAATTAGCCAAATTTATAAAACTTCATTTATTACTTTCTTCTACATTTTAGTAGAAGAAAGTATTGTATTCGTAAAAAATTTTGACCTTGGGTTTTCAATAGATTTTGATTTACGCATTCTGAGAGGAGTAGAACACGATTTGACCAGTTTTAAAAAATGTGTCTGTGTGTGATAAATTTTTGTGGCAATTGTATCTCAGGAACTACTGCATAGAATTTCATGCAAATTGGTATGTAGTTGCACCTTGACATAAATTAGTGTCTGTCAACTTTTGGTTAAAATAGTCTTAAAGGTGGCTTTAAGACCTGCTTTTTCTAAAGTTTTAACAGGGTGATATATCTCAAAATTTCGTGTAAATGTGCATAAAGATAATTATTTTTTAATAATTATGAAATTAAAAAGAATTGTTTATAACAGTGATAGTCAACTCAGGAAAATTTTTTGTATATGTAGGAGCATTGCATCTGTCTGCTGTAAATTTTCATTATGTACCCAAAGAGCTTTAACTATGTCCTTTAAAACGAATGATTGAACTATAGATCTGTGATAAAAGTTATTGATTTTTTTCATTAAAAGAAAGAAAAAAATGTTTTATAGAATGTTATTTGGAGAATAAAATTTATTTTCTTTGGATATTTGACGTTACGACTTCTCTAGAAATGTAAATCATCTGCATTTATCATGGAAAATAATTTTAATAAATTATTTTTACTGAGAGAATTTGTTTACGAAAATATAGGGTACAACTTCAGTATACACCCACAGCTGAATTTGGCGATTTTTCTTTGGTGCTTTTTTGAACGATAACAATGTCGTTCTGGACTGTTTGTGATATAATATGACAGCTTATATGTTGTTTATTTTAGATTTGTCATTTTATCATTTATGATTTAGCCATAATCGGCAAATATTGTTGTGGGTGTATACTGAAGTTGTTCCAAATACAGAAGAAAGTCATATAGTGGCCACAACATGATAGTTTTTTTTTTTTTTTTTTTTATTCCATTTTCACATTCAGAAAACTATTAGTACTCATTTTACAAATTTGAGTTCAAAAATGCGAGTTTTCATTAAGTGCATTTTTCTCAATTATTAGCCATTAAATGAAATAGTACTAAAAATTAAAAAAAATAATTTTTGAAGAATAAGTACTAATTTAAAGACTGCGAATTTTTTGAATGTGAAAATAGAATTTTAAAAAACACATTAAGTAATGAATAATTATGGAAGTGAAATTAGGCATTATATGCTCGCAACATGCAAAAAACCCTGAAAACTGGTACTTGCATGCAGAATGAATGGCAAGACTTGTTAATGATATATAAAATGGCTATTATTAAAAATATTTATTTACACTAATCATAAATGATAATATGTTATTTGCGAAGTTCTAAGAAAATTACAATGCAAATGAAATATTCAAAATGAAAAATTTCTATAAAAACAAAATAACATGAAATTCAGAGACACAACTGAAGCGAATCCTGCAGATAACATACTATTATTAAGTCTTCCTTCACTATTCATTCTGCATGCAAGTAGCAGTTTACAGTTTTTTGCTTTCTAAGCGGTTTTACACCCATCATGTAAATTAAAGCAAATGTTTTAAATCTTCCACAGCAATATTAAAAAAGATTAATTACATTTATTATAACAATTAATACTTGAATAAGTACAAATTCTACTATGGTACAAAACAAATAAAAGATATGAGAAAAAACTAGTATGTTGCGGCCATGACAAAACTATGTTCATTTTCCTATAAGAATTCACACAATACAAATAACCTATAAAAAATTATGCAAACGGTTTTCATCCCAGAGAAGTATAACGCAGAATATACAAAAAAAAAAAAGTAAATTTTATGTTTTGCAAAATAAATCGATTGTATTTTAAATTATCACAGATCGATGGTTCAATTATTTTCTGATCGAAATCCCGTTCCGAAATCTTTATATGAGGGAAATAAATCTCCCACATTGATTTCAACATTTTTTCCCGAACACACTAGCTCAAAAAATAAATTAAAATGCCGCATTCAACAAAAAGCAAGGATAGTAAAGCGATCATTTAAAATAATAAATATAAAAATGGCGTCGTGAATGTCAACATGTGTGGTGTGCTACGAGATTGATTCACAAAAGAGTCGTTCTTAGTGGGAGCGATAAAGATTCATTGGTGACTGCCGTAACAATAATATTGTTCCGGCTGCCGTAGCAATAGACACTTCGTTAAATTTATACTCACTTTATGTCTTTACGTATTTTACCATGTCTTGTTTACTAGATATTAAAACTTTATATTTTCCCCGTAATGAAAACCAAAACTACCGTACCGGATCGTAAATTTTCACCGACCTTAAATCTACAAAAATATAATAAATTACTCTGCTGTCTAATTTGTAGTTCTTTAATAACTATAAATTAGTAGGCTTTTGATAGTCTTTTCTTTTTCAAGTTTGCAAACACAATCATGCATGCATGCTTATGTGTGCAGGCATTATTATTGAAAGGTTTAAATTATTTCCAAATTGATATTTAGCAATAATTTAGATATTTTTAATGTTATATACATTATTAAAAATATATATTTTAATGAGCTAATGTTTAGTCATCACTATCATTAATAACTTAAGACTTATGTCATATTAATAAAAAGAAAAAAAAAATTGTTTTTGTGTACCTCTCTTTTTCATCAGCCCCATGGGATTACTAGTACTTTTCATAATACCTTTATCGTATTAGTACTAGTAACTAAGTAAAATTTTTTATAGCAGCTCTATTGTGTCATTATAAAAAAAGTATCTTATTTTTTTTATTCAGTAAGCCTAAATTGTATAATGTTTTTTATCACGAAAAGTCATTATTTATATATATTAAAGATAGTAGATATGTGAGGTGAAAATTTTCTTGGAGAACAGGAATACTAACATTTAGAAAATAAATGAGAATATCCTTTTTTCTGTTAGAAAAAATGAAAAACATGTATAAACCTTACATGCGAAATATAACTCATTCATTGTTCTCAAAAAGCGTATATTTAGCAGTACTCCCCATATTCTTTTTTCTTTGTGAGGAGAGGAGAGATTTTCAATGAAATACAGATTTAAGATATTTTATTTAAACAAAAAAATGCTTAGGCTTTTTATTTTCATTTTATTTGCTCAGTAACAAGAACATTTAAAACTCATAAATGATTATTAAATGTTTTAGGAAAATCAGATATCAGAATATAAAAGATTAAAGATGTTACGTTTAGAAAGCAAGATTAAAAGCTAATATATATAAAACTTTGAATAAAACGCTATAAATTGTGCATCATCGCTTTATTCGCTGCACTCATGCCTACCTTGTTCACCTGATGCAAAGTCATAGTGAAATAATTGTTGTGGGTTTTTTGCAGTTTATGGTGTTTATTCAGTTTTTCACTTATTACTTTTCTACAGGTTTCTAGTGTATTTTTTATTATTTTAAGATTAAAAGAAAAGTTAATGAAAAGTACACTTAAAAAAAAAAAAAAAAAAAAAAAAAAAAGGGAAATTTTATTATGAATAAGCTGTTTATTAAAAGCTAGTTTAATTTTTTGCATTGTATTGTTATTTATTGCTACAGTCATAATGTAAATAAACTGTTACTGTTAGTATAAATATCAACAAATATCCATTTTAAAAACCCCCTTCAACCTTTTAGCGGAAAGTTTTGAAATAATAATAACTCAAATATAAATTGATCTCAAACGTCTAAAATACATATATACATATTTTTTCAATAAATCATTCAAAAAAAAAAAAAAAAAAAAAAAAAAAAAAGTTGTAACTTTCTTTTTTAATCTTAGGACTCTAAAAATATGTGAAAATGATAATACGTAAACATAGTTTATAATTCTGACATCAAAATGTACATTTATGTGTATCAAACATTATGTATGTTAAAATGTACAATTACTACCACGTACATTAATGCTAATGATGGTCGCATAAAATATTCAAAATGTATAAGAAAAAACTAATTCTCTAATGCTCGTGCTAGTAATTGATATTTATACTAACAGTAAAAATTTATTCATGAATTAAAATATCGATAAGTTAAGTAATTGATATTTAATGAAAAATAAAAAATGATTTATAAAGCCGATGGGACATTTTTTGTTCCATAATTACGCATTACCTAATATTATTTTTTTAAATTCCATGTTCATATTCAGAAAAATCGCAAACAATAAATTGGTACATGTTTTACATTTTTTTTTTTTTTTTTTTCAGTTGAAAAATGTGAATGATGTACTTGGTTAATTTTTCGTATTAAAAAAAAAAAAAAAAAAAAAAAAATCAATTTTTGGGAAATGAGAACTAATTTAACAGCTGAAAATTTTCTGAATGTCAGAACAAAACTAAAATAAATTAGATAATAATTCTGGAATTTTTTTTCTAAGATTAGGTAGTACTCTTAAGTATTAACCACTTCAAAGGCTGCAGTAATGTGTAGAAGGAGGCTATAATCTGTCTCGGACTAGTTGGTCACGTGGTTAAATGGTTATTTTATTTTAACATGCAAACTTTAATATTATCTTTCTACAAATTTATATCAATAAAATAAGGCTTTTGTTTGTAAATTTGTCAGAATTAAAAAAATTTGCGATGCCTTCACTTTTCACACAGCATAAAAGCTGAAAATGACTTCAGAAAATTTTCTGTGTGTCGTTGTGTATGTAACGCTATTTTTGTCCGGTTATCAAGCGAGAACGACTTAACGGAATTGCACCAGACTTTGCAGGAATTTAGGTCTTTACCTAACTTAAAAATATATTTATCAACTTTCCCAAAATTTCCTCCCCCCCATTCCCCCTAGGGAGCAGGAGGCAAAAACACGTTTGTAAGCATAACTCTGCTCCAAATTACTTCACGGTGAAGAAATCACACATGGAGAGACTAAATTTGAGAAAAAAAAATCTGTGATACTGAAACTCTTTATTTTTAGGGAGGGGGGGAGGAGGATAAATCAATTTTTGGCAGGAAATTTCACAAATTCCAGATTTTTTAGTAGAACTCTACCAAAAATGGTACAAAGATGTTGAAAACAGCCATGTGTCTTCTTTATGATATTTCCAAATACCCATTTTTGTTTTTTGTTATTTTCGATTTTGTGGGGGAGAACGTAACGAGGAAGCAAATTTGAGACAACCCTTTTAGTGCTAAATTTGTCTGAGGAAATCTATAGGAGCTGCTGTCAAAAATTTGGATGGGGGGGCTATTTATATGTATCTTACACCTTCAGTAACGGAATTTTATTAATTTATCTCCTCCCCCCTTTCTCCCTGGGGGCCAGGAGGCAAGAAACGTTTGTAAGCATAAGTCGGCTCCAAATTACTTCACGGTGAAGAAATTGTACATGTGGAGAGTAGACTTCAGTACAAAAAAGCATTTTCTGCGATTTTGGAATTTTCAATTTTTAAGAGGGAGAGGGGAGAAATTTCAAAAATTTTGGATTTTTGAGTAGAGCTTTACAAAAAAGTGGTAGAAATGTACTGAAAACAGCCTCTTCTTTAGAATATTTCCAAAAGCCCATTTATGTTTTCGTGACTTTCGATTTCGAGAGGGCAAATTTGTGATCCCCCTTTTCAGCACTAAATTTGTCCTGGGAAATCTAGGCGAGCTGCGGTCATGTATTTTGATGCGTAAATAGTTTATATGTATCCGATACCTATTGTAATGGAATTTCCTTCTTCCCCTCTCCCTCCTTGCAATCAAGAGAAGGGGGGGGGGGGGGCAATAAACACGTTTCCAAGCATAACTTTGTTCGAAATTATCTCAATCAGAGTAACTTAATGTGTGGATTGGTTATGCATACCCAAATGCATTATAATAGGATTTTGTTAAATTTCACCCCTTCCCCCTTTTAAAGGTTGGAAGGAAATACGTTTTCAAGACTAACTCTGCTCCAAATTATCTCAGGAAAGCGATTTTTTATGTCGTTTGGTTATGCATACTCAATACACACACCACAAAGAGATTTTGTGAAATTACTTTCTACCTCCTCCCGTAGGAAAGGGGGGGGTGTAAAAAAGAATTTTCAAGGTTAAATCTGCAAAAAATTATCGTAGAAAAGCGATTTTTTATGTGTGGGTCACTTATACATATTCAATAAGTAGTATATATAGAGATTTTTCAAAATTCCCCCTCTTTCCACACTTTTGGATCAGCGGATGTGTGTGCAAAACACGTTTTTTCAGCATAACTCTGCTCCAAATTGTCCGAGGAAAGCGATTTTTTGATGCATCAATTGGTATGTGCATGCAACACACACTCTAAAGGTGTTTTGCGGAATTACACCCCCCCCCCCTCCAATCCCTTGTGGCAGGCTGGACAAAAACACAGTTTCAAGTTTCAATATGCTTTAAATTTTCATAGAATGGCAAATTTTGGCATATCAGTGTTGATTAAGAATATGCAATATGCATTCTGATGGGATTTCACGAAAGTTCTGATTTTCCTGCTGGGGACAGGGGGAGTAAAAGTGGGTAAATCGGTGCCGAAGGCAGTGGGAACTGTCCTCCTCATGCAGCGAGCGAAAAAACCTCTTACTGAATGCAACGTAAACTTTAACATAGGTTTTAACTGATATTAGTGTTTTTATTTTTGAGATTTTATAATAATGATACGGAATTTTAAGAATTCGTTTAAATATAGTGTCCAGTGAAGCGGGCAAAGCCAGCTAGTAAATTATATAGTTCTTCAGAAATATGAAAAGAAATTTGTGATTAATTAGCATGAGAGAAAAAAAAACACAGTTATTTCAATTAAAAAAATATACATTATCTAAATTAAAATTTATTTAAATATGCAATCATATTTAATTTTGAATAACTTAATTTTTAGAATTTTAGTTAATTACAAGTTCTTATGTTGAATATAATTATGAATATTATTTTGTTGTTATTTAAGTTGAATCTGTAGCTGCACAAACTGTTCATAAATTGGAATTTTGTAATGATTGATCTGTATATTTTGTTTATAATCTTGCCGGAGATTACTGAAATGTTCTGCATAATATTCATACTAGAGATGTATGAAGTATTTGGCCATATTGCTGATTATTCCGTTTGTTCGAATCTGAAAGTATTTTGATAGGTGAATATTCAATTTGACCGTATATCTAATTATTTAGTAAACTATTCAATTACCCAAATTTATAAAAATTCATTTTATACTTTCTTCTACATTTTAGTAGAAGAAAATATTGGATTCGTAAAAAATTTCGACCTTGGGTTTTCAATGGATTTACACATTTTGAGACGTGTAGAATACGACAATTTTCAGAATATGTCTGTCTGTGTGTGACAAATTTTTGTTGCAACAGTGTCTCTGGTACTAATCAACACCACCTGTTATAATGCCTCCGAGCTGAACTCTACGTCACGGAAGATCGGCCGATTTCATCCAATCCCCACGATCTAACATGCATCATCGGAAGTGTTGATTGGATAAAATCGGCCGATTTTCCATGACGTAGAGCTCAGCTGGGAGGCATTGAACTAATGCATAGAATTTCATGCAAATTGGTATGTACTCAGATTTTGACATAAATTAATGCTTGTCAACTTTTGGTGAAAATAGTCCTAAAAGTGTCTTTGCGAATCTGCCTTTTCTAAAGTTTTAACATGGCTGTATAAGTCAAAATTTCGTGTAAATGTGCATAAAGAGAATTATTTTTAAATAATTATGAAATTAAAAAGAATTGTTAATAATATTGATGATCAACTGAGATTTTTTTTTATATATACAGTCGGCAGCAGAAGTATCTGAGCACTAGCAATAATCCCTGTCTAAAAATGTACACTTAATACTGCTTTGTTCAATAAATCCTTGTCGAGTCATGTTTTTAGTCAGTCTAAGAACATGATTCGACAAGGATTTATTTAACAATGTACCTTTTAAGTGTACTTTTTTGATGTCGGAATTACTGGCTAGTGCTCAGATACTTTTGCTGCCGACTGTATGTAGGAGCACTGCATCTGTTTCCTGTAAATTTTTATTATGTACCCATAGAGCTCATCAATACCTTTAAAACGAGTGGTTGAACCATTGATCTGCGATCATTTAAAATTAAATTATTTTGATTTTTTTCATAAAAAAAAAAAAAAAAAAATGCATTTTTATAAAATGTCATTTGGAGAATAAAATTCATCTTCTTTGGATATTTAGTGTTACATCTTCTCTAGAATGTAAATCGTCTGCGTTTACCATGAAAAATAATTTTAATAAACTGTTTTTACTGAGAGAATTTGTATACGGAAATATAGAAGAAAGTCATGTGGTAGCCATAACATGCTAGTTTATTTATTTTATTTTTTTTTTAATTATTATTGTTTTATTTTTTAAATTCTATTTTCGCATTTAGAAAATTATTAGTACTCATTTTCCAAAGGTTAATATTTTTAAATATGAGTTCAAAAATGCAAATTTTCATTAAGTGCATTTTTCTCAATTTTTACCCACTAAATACAATAGTACTAAAAATTTAAAAATTGAATTTTTGGAGAATAAGTACTAATTTAACAACTGAAAATTTTTTAAATGTGAAAATGGAATTAAAAAAAAAAAAAAAAAAAAAAAAAAACATTAAGTAATGAATAATTATGGAAACAAATTTTCCCATACAGTAACATGAGCTGATAATGAAATTAGGTATTATCTGCTCTCAACATGCGAAAAACCTGAAAACTATTACTTGCATGCATAATGAATGACAAGACTTGTTAATGATACATAAAATGGCTTTTATTAGAAATATTTATTTACACTAATCATGAATGATAATATGATATTTGTAAAGTTCTAAGAACATTATAATGCAAATGAAATTTTCAAAATGAAAAATTTCTATCAAAATAAAATAACATGAAATTCAGAGACAGCAAAATTTCAAAACACCCTGAATTCAGGTGTAGCACACCTGAAGATAACATACTGATCCTGCAGATGACATAGTATATACATATATATATATATTTTATTTTATTTTATTTATTTATTTTTTTTTTGGGGGGGGGGGATTTAAGTGGTTTTACACCCATGATGTAAATGAAAGCAAATGTTTTAAATCTTCCTTAGCAATATTAAAGAAAATTAATCAATTGCATTAATTGTAACAATTAATGACACTTGAATAAGTAAAAATTCTACTATGGTATACAACAAATAAAAGAAGATATCAGAAAAAACTAATATGTTGTGGCCATGACAAAACTGTTTAGTTTCCTATAAGAATTCAGACAATACAAATACTCTATTAAAATTTATGCAAATGATTTTCATCCCAGAGAAATACAGCGCTAAATATACAAAATAAAGTAATTTTTATGCTTTGCAAAATAAATCTAAAAAGGTTTGTTTCCTTTTTTAAAAATAAATAAATAAATTAATAAATAATCGATTCTTTTATTTTAAGTTATAACTGATCGATTGTTCAATTATTTTCTGGTCAAAATTTCGTCCCGAAATCATTATATGAGGGAAAAAACTTCCCACATTGATTTTAACACTTTTTCAGAACACACTAGCACAAAAATTAAAAGTAAAAATTAAAATGCCGCATACAACAAATCGATTGGTTAAAAAAATAAAAATGGCGTCCTAAAACGTAAACATGCGTGCTGCGAAACTGAATCACAAACGAGTCGTTCTTAGTCGAAGCGACTGAATAAAGATTCATCTGGTGACTGCGTAACAATAATATTGTTCAGGCTTCCGTAGCAATAGACACTTCGTTTTTTCTTTTCTTCTTAACCTGCCTTACACTGGCGATTTTCGTGCTACAGGTACCGTTTCAACGCTATTTATGGTTTTTTGTTATGGAGATCCTATTTCTATAAAAAAATGTAGGTATTGTCATTTAAAATGTTTGAAATTTTGTCACTGTAACCGTAACTATTTGAGTTTAACTGTTGTTTTTTATATGATTCTTGAGCGCATACCTCAAAATACCTTCCACCAAATTGTTATTCAATTTCTATGAACGGTATGATAGCTATGGTCTCATGTATCGGGATATTTTTTTTATAATCACCCTGTATTTTGTATAAGGAAGTAAAAAGAAAAAAAAAAAATTGAAATAAATCAAGAGCTTTTCAAAATTATTTTTTTATTTAACGGGTAAAATCTGGTTTTTAATTATGTTTTCTGCTTTTTCTCAAAATGAGATTTTTAGCATTTTACTTTATAGTAAAACGTCATAACTCTAAAAAGTATAATAGCAACGTCATGAAACTTTGTAAAAATACTTTAAAGGAATTTGTTTAGGTAATGTGCCTCTACTATGATTATAGTCAATTTTTTTCTTTCACATTTTAGTTGAAACACGTTATGAACTCTCAGATATTGTCTTGATTTTCCTGTGTGTAAAAACGTTAATTTATATATATATATGTATATATATTTAATAACATAGTTATGATTATGAAAATGCTTCGGTACATTAAGAAAATTTCATTAATCATAATAAATTTACAGAATAAAAATATCTTCATTTAAATTTGAATTTTGATGTTTTGTAAGAGTGCCATTTTATAGCAAATTTTATGTATGTTTTGAGCCTAAAATTCAAAACATATAAAAATATGCATATTTTTACATGTTATTCACAATTTTGAGCTATATTTTATAATATAATGCACATAAGTATACATTTTTTCAAATATATATATAAAGAAAAAAAAAATAAATCCCTTCTGAAGGCAGGCAGGAACCTTAAAAGTTTTTATACATTGAAAAAGTGCTAAAGCTATAACTATAACTTCCCAACTACCCAGATGTTTGAAACTTTTAGAATAGGTCAGAACACAATGACAATGCATTCTTTTAATACTTTTATTTAATTAATAAATATTTCAAAATTTCTTATAATTGCTCTCTTTATTACGGATTTGATCATTTTCTTTCAATTGATGGGATAATTAATTAATTATTATTATTATTATTAAGATTTTATTAATACATAGAATTGTCAAATTTATATGATTCAACAGAAAATTTATAAGATTAACAATATAAAAGTATTGTTTATCTTTTAATTATTTACATTAAATTTACTGGAGCATATAATCAAAACTTCATGGTATCTCAGCATTGTAATTTTATAATTTCACGTGATTACTTGTGAGCTTTTCTAATACTTTCAAATAAAGGATCTCGGGTTCGAATCCTGGTACAAACATGGACGTTTATGGTGTTCTATTAAATGTATGAATAAAGGAATTGTTATTGTGAATAAGCAATGTGGATCATTCGAGACAAAAGTCATTGTTACTATAAGTCTCAAAGATTTTAATAAATTAGTAATTAAATATTCAAATAAAGATAAAAATGTTTAGGACTTCGACTTATTTATCCGCGTAGCCGGGTTCTAACAGTCATAATTACATTCGGATCGCTCTATTTTTGTTATGTCATTGACATTTACTATAGCGTGATTCGTATTTAATATGTAAAACATTGTAATGATAGTTTATTAAAATAGAAAGTCAAAAATATTGTTACATTACAAGGAATAACAACAACAACAACAACAAAAAAAAATGGTGTATTTTAATGCCATTCTACCATTTCAAGCATATTACTGATATGCATTAATGAAGTGTACGAATACCTGAATGCTGTGGAATGTGGGGAAGCAAATCATTTATTATTCATTTACAGTGCCTCACAAGAGTTTCATTACATAATTCTCTATGAAAAACAGTATGGACAATATTTGAATTATGTTACATTATTTAATATATAATGATTATCTTTTATAGTTTTTTTTTTTTCTCTTTAAACAGAGACATGCAAAAGATTATGGATACAGTATACTGTATCCGAAATAATGTCTCTTAGCGATGTTATTGGAAATGAGTTTTCAGCTATGATATGCGGTATTAAGTTTAACTAATTTTTGATAATATAGGTTATGTATAAATGCTATATTTTATGTACTGGACTACACAAAAGATTTCGTATACATTACTGAATATGAGTGTGAATCGTTTAAAGGTATTTTTTTATTGAATCCTGAATTTTCAAACTGAACAAACCTTAATACACTAAGATGTTTCTAGAACATAAAACCATATTCAGGGGATAAAATGTATAAATGATAACTCAGTGATAATTTCTAAAACTTAATTTTGTAGTTATTTTGCATTTTCTTGAATTACATTTTAGTTTTAATAAGTGATGTGCATTGAAAAATAAATAAATAAATGAAAATGTATCCTGTACAAACATGTATATTACCATGTACTTCTTTCACTTATTTGTAAAAGATTTTGACAATGATTTTCCATCGATTATGCTTTTTATTAATAGATTGAAAGAAAATAATTGTTTTTATATCACTCTCTTGCCGATTTTTATGAAACTTTGTATAACAATCATTTACTGTTTATGAAAAATTAAAATAAGTGTCACACATAATTGGGGTGGGAAGCAAAGATATTTATTTTATTTTTTATTTATTTATTTTTATTTATTTATTTATTTATTTATTATTATTATTATTTTGTGTGTGTGTGTCACCATGTTACCAATTTTAATGATATCACTTACTCTTTATAAAAATTACATTAATTTCTAAATAAAACTGTCGAATTTGGGGGAAGGGCGCTGAAGGAAATAAAATGACTTTTTAAAACCTAAACTGTTACCTATTTTAATGAAATTTTGTGTAAATGTCCGTTAATACTTTTATAAAAGAAAATTACAGCAAGATATATATATATATATATATATATATATATATTTGGGTGGTCTTCGTTTTTGATCAGAATAATTGATTGAATACTGAAATTAAATCGTCTTTAAATTTCAAATGTTTGCACTGATAATATTATATTACTATATATATATATATATATACACTAGAAGTTTAGCCCGTGTAAAGTACGGTGGTAGTTTCGTTATAAAAATACCTTTCAAAATTTTAAAAATCTCATTTAATAAGATATATACAAAACATCAATTACAGAAATATACTATATGCAAATAGAAAAAAAAATGATTAAGTATTTAAATATTAATTAAATAACTTCAAATGAAATGGGTTATGACAAATTACTTAAGATGTTTAGCCTGAGCAAAGCATATTGGTAATTTAGTTATGAGAATATATACAGAAGTATATACAAATTTAAATATACAGATTCAAAAATGATTAAATGTGTAAATATCAATTAAATATTTTCAAATGAAATGGGCCATGAAAAGTAATAAAGGTGTTTTAACTAGAGCAAAACACGATGATAATTTGGTTATAGGAAGCGCTGTGTTTCTTTTGTTTTAATTAAACTGGATAACTTTTACATAACTAAGAAGATCTTGCTAAATTATGCATTTTTTTATGCGTGCACTAAGAATCTAAAAGTCACTAATAACACTTGCAGTCCGCAGAAGAATAAGATTTTGGTACACAACAGAAGATTCATTCAAGTAATGAATCATTGTAATTCTAGAATATTCATGGAGAAAAAAAAAGAAATATATTCATTGTGGGAAATATATATATATATATATGAAAAAAAATATATAATAATATATTTCAAATCTCAAAAATTTTGAAACAAATTTTCCTAATCAAATTATCGCACGGTTCGATTTTAAGTAATTTGATAAACATGACGTCACTATCAACTCTTAGTTTATATCAGATAAGTACATTATCATGATTGCAAGAAAATGATGTAATAACTATTAGCCCATAATTTTTATTACTAATTTTTATATTTTATATTTTTATTATATTTTAATTTTATCCTCCATGGGTATTTTAGAATTGCAATGGTAGTTATAAACATTCGTTGATTGGCTTGCAAAAATCTACCTGCAACCGTAAAAATGATTCGCATTCGTTACTTGAATGACTCCCCCGTTGTTTACAAATCTGTGGATTAAAAGTGAATTTCACATGCTTATATCTTTTTACATATTGAGATTAAGGGAAAAGTGTATCGCACAAAAAATGTTCAGTTTTGGAAGATCTTTCTAATGATGTAACATTTATCCAGATTAATTTAAAAAGTATACACAGCATTTCTTTAAAAAAAGAAAAAAATGGCTCCCAAAAGTTTTTGTTTTGAAACGGTCTAATTGTTCCTGACAGACGATGCTCATTATTATGTTTATAATATACATACATATGTATATATATATATATATATATATTATATCTGCGCAGTTAGGGGGGGGGTTAATTTTTAAATAACCCCCTAACGTCTCAGTTAACTTTTAATTACAGAAGTTATAATTAAAATCGGTAACATAGTGATGTACAAATAATTTTATTTCTTTCTGCTTCCCCCCTCCTCTTGCAAGAATGTGCCACTTACTATAATTTTTCATACATAGTAAGTGATAACTATGAAATTAATTGTAGAAAATAATACAATTTTACAATTCTGGTGAAATCATGGTTAATTAAATTTTGATTAAAAAAAACATTTATACATCATATACTTGTATACTAAACTTATGAAAATCGATATTTTTCTTTAATATATTCATATTTAAAAAAAAAAAAAAAATCTGCATTTTTTTTTTTTTTTTAATTTGACTTATTAAATAGTAAACTTCAGTCAACAGGTTCAGTGTAATGAAATGTATAAAACACTTTAAAAATTAAAATATTTTTGTTAAAAAAGCATTTTTCTTATTATAATCACTAAATTTTTCTTTCTTTCTTTTTTTTTTTTTTTTTTTTTGGGGGGGGGGGACAACTGAATTATATCGAAGAGCCGTATAATATAAAAAGAATACAATGTGTAGTGAATGACCCCATTAGTTGCTGATTTGAATATGTTAAACAGGCAAAATTTGGGAATAAATCAACGAAAAACCTTGTTCTCCCCCCCTCCCTCTCCCAATATATGCAGAAAAATGACACACGGCGGTTGATTCCCCATTGTCAACTCACTGCCCAATAAAAATCATAGTCTGCAAAATTTAAATATTTAACAGAAATTTACTACAGTTATAAGAACTGCGTGGTCATTGAAGTTGAGAATGCGGACAATATTAGCGAAATATACATAATACATAAATAACCTTTTGATTCATAAATGTGATCAAAGAATAGGTATTGTTAATTATATAAAGCTAAATAAATTTTCTACACTTTCACTAATTTGTAAAACTTTGCCATATTTTAAAAGATTTAACAATTGAACCCAATCTTTTCTTAGAGCGGCCACTATTACTACAGGCAAAATATCAACAAATGTATAATAATAATAATAATAATAAAAGTAATAATAATAGTTCATTAAATAACATTAAATACAGATTGGACACCTCGTGGATGTAAACTCTGATGTAAAGTAACATATTTTGAAAACCATTTTATAAAATATTAAGTTATATACTCTGTTAAAAAAAATATTATATACATTCGTTAAAAAAAAGTATTTGATTAATGGGCTATTTTCTTTTAAACTTTTTGAATAAATGGCTAATTGTCTTTTAAATTATCTTCAATATTTTTCCCTTTTTTTTCTCCCCCAAATGTAAATGAACATTACCCATATACTAATTACAATTAATCTAAAAGAGAAAACATCATTACGGTTATTTTAAAATCATTTGTTGTTAATTATGATTTAAATTAATATGATTAAAATTAAACAACTTTCTCCCCACCCCCACCCCCACACACACAGATTTTCACTTGATGAGCTTAATGGCAAAAGAATCTTTAAATACACTTTTTCACATTTCGTGCATGCGTATTCTGCCTCTGTTATTATCACCTATAAAAATCTTCTAATTTTGTACAAGTTGTGAAAGTCTGTTCTTTTTCATGATCAGAAACATTTTCCGGGTGGCTTAGAAATTCATAAACATTTATCTTCATTCAGTAACTGAAAAAAGAAAAGTGTAGCTATTTTTTTTTCTATTATTGCTTTCAAAACGATGCTATCAAAATTTATTTGTAGTTATTCAATACATCACACTCTTGTTTCAGTAAGTGTTCAGTACGTTTCTTAGACAAGTAATGGATTTGTAATACACTTGTCTATTCATTATTTCCTTTTCAAAATAAAGCTGTTCATGAATAAACATTATAAAACTTTTAAAAATGAAGCTTTCTTTCTAAACTTTCTTTAAATAAATGACTTAAAAATCATATAAACTTTTCAAAGTTTAAATTTAGGTACATAACTTTCTTAAAAAATGTTCAAACAATTTGCAAAATACAGTATTACAAACATATGTAAAGGGTTCGTAGTAATAAGCATCATTTTTTCCAAAACTAAGATTATCGTTCCATATTTACTAATTTTACAAATTACTTTAAAAACATTAAAATTATACAGTTTTATTTTACAGTTTTATTAAGAGATTCCAGTTGCTGCATACATGTATTAATTTACTTATAATCTTAAAAAATAAAAGTATAAATGAATATAAAATTACTAATGCAGGAAAAAAAAGGGGGGGGGGGACGGATGGTTTTAGTAATTAAAATTTTTAAAAACAAAACGGTTTAAAAACCACATAAAACTCATTTAATTTCGTTTCATAAAATCAGTTAAACACGTTTTAATAAAATTAAAAAATACAGGCGTGTTAAAATATATCATGATTTTCAGATAGTAAGAAGAATTTTTTTGCTTAAAACTAATGTTAAGACATCTTATTAATAAAATAAATAAATAAAAATGAAAATAAAGAATTAGATTCAAATTTCGTTTGTATAATATTTAATATAAATTAGATTACATTCTCATTCGCGAACTTACATTGAGCTTCCTTACTTTGAACTTACCTTGAGTGAAGTAGTCTTCATCCCCTCATTTGCTGAGGTAAAGGCTAAAAATTATCTCTTTACTCATCTTGAATTTACTTACATTGAATTTACCTTGAGTGAACTACTCTTGAATCCCGTCACTTTCTGAGGTTAATGACTAAAAACTTTAAACATACGCTTTACTACCCTCGAACTTACTTATTTGAGTAGGCTTCACCAGTGGCCGAGCGGTTCTGCGCTCAAAGGTGCTAGACGGGAAGTGCCGGGTTTGATCCCAAGTTGCGTTCATTGACCAAGCCGTTCGGAGTTTTTCGCTATTTTTTTTTTTCGAAATTCGCATAAATACGTACTAGGACGCCTTAGAATGAATCCCCACGGAGGCAATTCCATCCATAGGCGTAAACGGCCATACTATGCTGAAAGTACCGGTTCTCGTCCGATCCCTGAAGTCAAGCAGAATCCATAGACGTAGGATTCTACCGTACTCAATTGGCCTTAACTTCCACAAACAAACAAACTTACTCTGAGTAATTTATTCTCCCCTCCCCCCTTCGCATATATGAATTAATTTACTTACAATCTGACAAAATAAAAGCATAAATTAATGTAAAATTATTACTTCAGGAAAAAAAGGTGGATGAAGAAGCTGTTTCAGTTGTCATAATTTTTAAAAATTGAGCTGTTTAAAAAACACATAAAACTTATTTAATTTATAAAACCCTTGCATAAAAAACATACTTAGGTAACATAAAAATAAATCATGATTTTTAGATAGTAAGAAGAATTTGTATGCATAAAACTAATGTTGAGGTATTAGTTTTATGCATAATGTTCTTATCAGTAAAACTAACAAATGAAATAACAAATAATTAAAATTAGAATCTAATTTTGTTCGTATAATATATGAAATAACTTAATTAATTTATGTAATTTACAAAATATCTTATTAAAGTTAATAACTTTACTCTAGTCATTTATTTCACAAACATTGCTTAATTTTTGCATCAGACGTAAAAATTTTAGGCTTAGGGAAAATGTTTATAAGTATTTCTGGGTTAATTTTTGTACTAAAGAAATACTTTGTAATGGGGATGACAATAAAATAAACAATAATCATTAACGAAATTACCTTGAATAATCATTAGTGAACTTACCACCGATTGTAAGAAGAAAACTCATGTTATGAACTTCTAAGCTTATACAGTCGGCTGCAAAATTATTCGAGCACTAGCAATAATCCTTGCCAAAATAAAGTACACTTAATACAGCTTTGTTAAATAAATCCTTGTCGAGTCATGTTCTTAATCAGTCTAAGAACATGATTCGACAAGGATTTACTTAGCAAAACAGTCTTAAGTGCACTTTTTAAATATAGGAATTATTGGCTAGTGCTCGAACAATTTTGCAGCCGACTGTATCTTCATGTACGCCACCATTAAACTTTAGTGACACGATGATCACTCTGCAGGGTGTGCCTCATTTCACCCTACACCAAGCGCATGGCACATTAATTAGCTCTAATTACCCAGTGAGAGGCCAATTGTCACCCTAACCACATTTCCAAGTCCTAAGGTGCCAAATGGCACTACTGTCTCTTCACCCCAGGGTGCCGGATGTCACCAATTTGTCACCTTCAGTTTGAGCTGTAATTTTGCATCTATCTATCTATCTATCTATCTATCAATCTATCTATCTATCTATCTATCTATATATATATATATATATATATATACACTGCATGGCATTGAAAATGCAACACCAAGAAGGAATGAAAATAACGGAATGAAATTTGTTGGACACATATATTATAGTAGGAAGAAGAACTGATTAAAATGCGGTCGTGCATTATCTTGCTTAAATTTTGCGCTACCGAGGCCTCGAATACAGGGCAGAGGGGTGGGCCTTAACTCATCAGAAAATTAATTTTCGCTGTTCAGAGTGCCAGGAATACAAACATGAAGTAATCGAGATGTGTATCCAATGGGAGCCCATAACATCATTGCAAATGATGAACAGTATGATGATGTCGAATCCCAGCTGGTAATGTGCATTATTCATAATGCCGTTAAATACGGATAAGGCAATCTTGATGCTGTAAACAGGATTGTGATTTGTCTGAAAGGTGATTTCACGGCATTCCTGCGTCCAGGTTCATCGTTGATCATTAATGGCGCCGTTATCAGTGATGCAGTTTTGAGGGCAATCAGAATTTTGGTTGCCGCATGCTGAGTAACCACCTGGACTGATGGTATGTTGTACCATTGAAAACACGTCCCGGTCACCTCTTGTTTTCATCCCCGCCACTCTGAATACCAGCCATTAGGCCCGTAGCTCTACCCTATGCTCAAGGCCTCCGATGCGCAACATTTAAGCAGGACAATGCACGACCGCAAGTTGTTTTTATTGTCTGGACCTTCATTGATGCCGAATGTGTTCGACTGTTGCTCTGGCCAGCGCGTTCTCCTGATCTCGCACCAGTGAAAATGACTGTTTAATCGTTGAAAAGCAACTGGCCCCCACCACTCACCAGTAACTTCGATCGATAAATTGTGGCATCGTGCTGAAGCTTCATGAAGTGCTCTACCCGTACATGTCATCCAATCGCTGTTCGATTCAATGCCTTGGCAGATATGTGCTGTTATTGCTCACAGAGGTCGCTGCTTTATGTACTGTTTTCTCCGTACATATTACTCCAAATATCCTAAAATTTTAATCAATTGTTCTTCCTACTATAATGTATGTGTCCAACAAATTTCATTCCGTTATTATCATTCCTTCTTGGTGTTGCATTTTCAATGTCGAGCAGTGTATAACTCCGATGACAATACATGCTCAAATAGTTTCGGACATGAAGGTGGAGACCCTGAACGTTAGATCAACGGGTACATACAAATGAAGCATTTCCGATTGCAAAGCCGTTTGCAAGCGTTCCAAATGTATGACTACAGTCGCCAGCAAAAGTATTCGACCACTAGCAAAAATTCTTATGTAAAAAAGCACACTTAACTTTGTTTTGTTATATAAATCCTTGTCGAATCATGTTCTTACACTGACTAAAAAACAGGATTCGGCAAGGATTTATTTAACAGAACTCCATTAAGTGTACTTTTTTTATATAGGAATTCTTGCTGGTGCTGGATACTTTTGCTTCTGACTGAATTTGCAAAAAACTTGCAAAATTTACGTCATCGAAATTGCAAACGTTACGTTTGTGTGTAACCCCAAAATTTTTTTTTCGAATTTATACTCTTTTTCTTCCACCCGATTCAGTTGATGTTTTGGATAAAGTGTTGCCAGATTTGGGGACATTTTAATTCAATATCCACCATTAAATTTTAGTTGTAACAGAAGCCTAATCGCTTCGAATATTTATCGTCTATTATGTATATCAAATATCACTTCTCAAAATTTTTGGTGACTATTGAGTAAAAATGTCCCCAAATCTGGCAACACTGTTGCATACATGTATAGCCACATCTTCTGAACTGGAATTTTTAGTATAGTTTGGAATAAATGTGTGTTTTTATTTATTTTTTTTTTTAACTTATGTCTTATGAATTAATTGAATCTATCCAAAATTAAATAAAATAAATTTAAATTGATATGAACAAAAAAAAAATAGGATAACATTTTGTTAAGTTTTAATGTGTTCAATATTTGGCGATCGTTTTACAAATTTTTTAATAATCTTAATCCTCACAAGTGATATTTGGGGTTGCTTGTATTGTTTGACCTTTCGCTTCTGCTCTTCTCTTCCAATTGCAAAATTCATATTCTGGATCGGGATCGGGATAATCTGGATACTCATAATCTTTCGCTTTATCTTCGGAAGATTCTGTAACAGAAATCGGATTCTTCGAATTTCCTTCAGGTTGAGGGTTGGCGAGTGCCTTCTGGTAGCAGATTATAAGACACGCAGATAGCACTACCTTAAACGAAACAGAACGCTGTAAATGTTCAACTTTTCAATGTAAATTAAAATAATTGTAATAAGTAAATATTTTTTATTGACTTATTATAATAAATTCTATTTTTGCGTAGTCTTAGTCAAAATATGCACATAAAAATTAAAAAATAAATGCTCCCAGACATTTATGTTTATTTTTATTTTTTATTTTTTATGAGTGAGTTTTATATAGTTGTTAGACAGGCCTCTTTTACTTCGGCTTATCTGTCTGCATGTCTGTATATCTCTTCGTTCGTCTATCCTCGCTTTAACGTCTGTAAATACTTTTTGGATTTTTTTCAAATCTATTAAATGTTATTCATGTTTACTACGATATGTTACCTGTCAAAAGTGGTATAAATAGCACAATTCTGTTGTACTCGTATACAGGAACATCTGAAAGAATGGCCATGCATTGCGTTCTATAAGAGGCATATTCATAAATCATTCTTAAAGAACACACTTAATAAAATTTTTAGTAAGTATACAGATGTATACTTACTAAACTGCTTACTTACTATACTTAAACTATACAGATTTAGTAAGAGTATATTTATAAATCTGTACAGCACAAATCATAATGAAATTCAAGTTTATTATTTATGTGTACAAAAAAAAAAAAAAAAAAAAAAAAAGGTCTTTTAGAGTACATGAATTGACTATCATTAAGGTTTGCAGGGTAACAGAAAGATATTTAGATACGTTAAAGGCTATAAGTGGAAAATTCTCTAACTGCATTTCCTTTTGTGTTAAGTTCGTCTAACTCTAGCTAACAATCTTTAACAGTGATTATGATTTCAAACAGTCTATATCGTCTGTCACTTGCATACCTATTTTGAGTACACTTGCTCTTTCACAATGCAGTTGTTCTTGTATCTAATTTTCGGATTAAGGATTGCGCGTAACCATTTGAATTTAGTAGAAATGGCGTGTGCTTTTGCAAGGTATGTTGTTTGCTTACATTTTTTAAGCACCAGTTTCCTTTTACCGAGATATTTAGTTTCAAACTTTGAAATTTCTTTTGAATTTTCATCGGCTTTATCAAGGATCTTTTAACCGTCCCTTTAATGAAAGCCGAAAAAATGCGGAAAATCTCAAAATTTGAAACTAAATATCTCGGTCAATTTTGGGCACATAGTAAAGAAACATTTTATGCTATATTTGATAGGATTATGCAAACTTTTACTAAATAGGATTAAATGCATCTGGGAAGTGTACAGAAGTTTATTTTTTGTAATTTTTCAAAGATTTAACTTTTTAAATTTAAACATGTTATATCACAATTGCTTATATATATATATATAAAATATATTTCTTCAAACATTTTGTATTTGAAATGCATGTCTGCGACCAATAGTTGCGGAGAAAAAGGGTTCATCACGATTTTGCTTTGCATCCCTAACAGCACATCTTCTCCAAATGATATCCTCAGTATGTCATATGGATGAAAGTGACGTCTATGGACATCCTATGGATATCTGCGAGATGTATTGTCTGCAACTGTGTTATTAGGGATCCCGTAGGTTAGTGTTTGTGAAGCTTTCGCATTAAGGCCTCAATAAATGCCATAAAAATATGTATGAAAAGTGTACATAGGTATATGTTTGTTTACCCTTTTTAATTTTAAACTAATTTGATTATTTTTATTTTATTTATTTTTTTATTGAAAAATATGTCGAACCTTCAAAAATAGCAACATGAATTTTAATAAAATTATCCTTTTAAAAAATTAAAGAACACGCTTTTATTAAAATGTGAACTAATAAATAACATAATGAAGGAATGAGAAATAAATAATTTAGAATTAAACAAAAACCATTTTTTAAAAGTCTCCCCTGACTGGGCTCGAACGTTAGACCTTTAGGTTCGTAGCCCGGAGCTTTACCTCACAGCCACAGCGTTCACGTAGGGAAAGTCTTTTTTTACAATATAGACTTTTTGTTTTCTCCCAGAGTGGTTACAAACATACATACAAACATACCTACAGGTGAAGCTAATAAAAGCGTGTTAAAAATAGAAAAGATATTTTTTTGGAAAATTACATATATATATATATATATATATATATATATCAAGGGTAATTCTAAATTTTTACTTGTTAATTTTTTGTAATGTCTGTCATGCAACTAGATAATTTTTTATATGTGTATTTATTCAATTTTTATTTTTAATTTAATTTATTTATTTATTTAAAATTTTCTATTTTATAAAAGTCCTGTTTGTGTAAATTAAAATTTCTTAACTTGAAGTGTGTCTCAATTTAAAGCAAATGAGTGATAAAATAAGTCATGTCTGTCACGTTACATGATTACCTTAATAAGTGTAAATTATTTTTTCTTAGATTAAAAACATTGTATTACTTATAAATAATACATACAGATATATCGGCACAACTCATCAAGATAAATTAATATTTATTATTAAAAATTGAACGAGAAGGTTGTCTGATGTCATGTGTATCACGAATGAAATTAATCGAAATCATAATCTAGGGGGTCTTTTAGGACCAATAAATTTTCATTTCTGGCCTGAAACTTAATTATATTATTATTATTATTAAATAAAACCCTATTTAATTGTGAATAATCTGACAACTTATTTTTACATATACGCCAATTATATAGCGAAAATTGAAATTTAACCCTTTGACGTACATTCGCTTCGGTCTGTAGCCAAATATTTAACGTTTTTTATGGAATATTTTTCAATATTTTGCTTAAATAATGGAAGACGAAACCTTACAAAAGCTATCGCTATAGATTTACTCCTAAAGCGAAAAGATGAAATACGTTGCTTTTGTGTGGTCCCTGTATATCATCTAAAATTCGCATTTTACCGTGTGGTGTACTGGTAAAAAAATTCTTTATAGTACTGAATATTTCTATTGAGCAATTTTAATAAATGTGAATTTGAATAAATGTGTGTATTCCTATAAATCAATCCCAATCGTAGCACCATGCTGCGCTAGAAAGATGATTTTGTGCATCTAAATACAAGTATGGTATTCTTTAACCACATTTCTTGCGACCATGGAAGCCTCTGCGCAAGTGCGGATTGAACGAGTCCAGGGTTAAAATAGGGGTGACTGAGAGAAAACAAGCGATATGGGAACACAGAATAACTGGATGTTTGCCAAATAACTATCGTTCGGCCAATTTTGCATCCCTCAAAACTTTTGGACTCGGCCTCACTGCTAGTCGTAGGAAACGTGGTCGCACTATAAATTCAGTTTGTTTTCAGCAATATAAAGATATTAAAATTTGATTTGAACAAATTCCTTTCATAAACTGTAACGCACTGGAATACCTTCGAGAGTCTCTTCACACAAAACAATAAAGCTACACTGTCTAAAAAAAGTAGAAGGACGGTCGGTTTTTGTAAATTATTTTCTGTATTTTAATCCTGACTGTCCGATTCTTACGCAGATTCCGATTAATAAAGTTTATTTAATTTCAGGCGAAAACGACATGTCCACCACTGATGCTAATCAATGGATTGTAGAAAAACTATTATTCATGATTTCGAGAGTGTGAAAAAAAGAGGACACCTGTCACAATTTTTAATTTGGGGGACAGCGCGCGAGTAAAGAGTAACTACAAACTTTTCTTTAACTGCTTTTGATGGGGAAAACGTATTTTGTTAAAATTGCATTATTATTTTCTTTTCAGACCGTCTAGAGGAATGCTTTTAAATAATTCTATACACATAAAAATGATGGTAAAAGTGTTAGACAGATTGCTCGTACAATGCACGTCAGCCTCAATACATTTTCTAAGTTTATCAGAAAGCCAGACAAAAATGGGAAAAGAAAAAAAAAAAAAAAAAAAACTAGCATGTGTTAACACCTCGAGATGAAAGAAAACCTGTTCACGTGCTCTTAAAAGTACGGTGGAAGTATGGCAAAGGCTCAAAATCAAGCAGGCATTACTCACGCGTCAAGGCAAACAATTTACAACTACATTTACATAACAAAATCAGAGATATAATTCAAAGTGAAAGAGAACGCATATTGATAAGCGTTTATCTTGGTCTAAGGAACACACGTCATGGACCTCAGATGGGACTTATGTAGTATTTTCAGACGAGAAGAAATTTAACTTAGGTTATCCAGATGGTTTCCAGTACTATTGGCGTCATCTGAAGACTACAGACGAATTTTATTCAACTCGCCAGAAGGGGGAGGGGGAGGGAGATGGTCTGGTGAGCAATTGGTTGGTTGGTTGTAGGGCCTAAGGCCGACTGACTGCGCTAGGATCCAAGGCCTATAGATGGAACGCCCCCGTGTGTGGGGGGGGGGGCTTTCTACGGGGTCTCAACTCGTATTTACGCGAGTTTCGGAAAAAATCACGGAGAACTACGAAAGGTTAAGTCAATAAGAGTGACCTGGGTTCGGACCCGGCATTTCACATCTACCAACTTTAAGCGTAGAACCTCTCGGCCGCTGGTGGGTCCGGTGAGCAGTTGGATATGGAAGAACAAGACTGATTTTTTCAGTGGTAGGCAGAAACATTACAGACTATGATGAAATGCTGAATTCTGAGCTTCTTCCTTATGGCTCCAATTCCGAAGGAAAAGAATGAATGTTTCAACAAAGTTGAGCCTCCATTCTTCTTATGCAGTGTATATACACACTAAGCGACAAAAAAAAAAAAAAAAAAGCCGCATTTGGATATTTTCCTCTTCACCTTCTACAACTTTCAATTTTATCGTTTAAAAAGCAATTTTTGATCAGATTTTATTATGTTGTCCTCCACATACACTTTAGCATTGAGTCCAGTGTTAAAAACAAAATGCAATTTTCAGAAAAACTGAAATTTTAGAAATTAGTTAAAAAATGGTAAGAATAATGCAATTAACGATGCCACAAACAGTATTAATTTTTGAATAAAAAAAAAAAAAATATTTTAATACGTGTGATGGCAAAATAATTAAATGTTAACGAAATACTCGTAAAATGGCTTTTAGCAAAATATAAAATTTTTGGCTGTTTAAACTGGAAATTTGGCTTTAGGCGATCACGTTGCTCATCCAAGCAAGATAACCGCAAGTTAAAAAGCAAATGTTTAAAAAATCGATTTGTATCATTTTCAGAACTTAAAACAGATTTTTAAAAAGTGTATAGCAAAATACTTTCTTCAAAATAGTCCATAAGCAACTAAACAGGGCAGGTTAAAAACCAGAAGACCTGCAAAAAAGCCATTATTAAGGTTAAAAAAAAAAAAAAAAAAAAAAAAAAAAATAGCAGTTAATTATCGGCATGAACTGAGTTTCTTTGATGAGTCAAGTTTAATTTATTTCGAGCTAATGAAAAAAACTACTAGGAAGGTAAAAATGGGACTGACTTAATGAAAACTGCTCTCTTCAAACAGTGACACATTCTCCGTACATTATGGTACGAAGTTGCATACTTTTTTAAAGCATCAGACAATTTTTAATGCTCAAAGGACAAATTAATTCAAAATAAAACACAGTGATTATAAAAGTGGCGCCTGACCGACTATTTTGGATGTATTTCAGACTTTTACTCGAACATAATTTCAAGATGATAATGCTCCTTTCTGTACGCCGTCTGTAGTACGTCAATTTGAATCAAATTGTTAAAATTACCTATCCATTCCCATGAGCACCTATAATTCTGTAAGTAATAATACCTTTTTTCACTCCAAGTTAAATTCCACAAAGAATATCGTAGAATTTCTTCTTTATTTATTACACATGGAAACAGTCCTAATCTCATTCCTTTGGAAAATGTTTAGTCATAAAAAGCCGCAGTGAGAGAGAGGAAGATTAGAAATTTGCAAGAACTAGAAACTAACAACTAGAACCTACAACTTTGCAAGAACTAGAAATTTTTTTTGCAATATTTAGCACAGTGAAATTTTTGAGATATATATCAATATAGTACTGTAAACCTTAACGCTAAACATGCTATCACCATATTAGCAATAAATGTCAAACTCATCCTGTCTTTTCCAGTAGAAAGTTGTTTAAATATGATTTATAAAATTGCCTTTAATAAAACGCAATCCATTGTCATTCTTTTGAGTGTCCCTACACAAACCAGTAGTGTTATTAATGCTGTTTTAAGTAAAGAACTTTAAAATCATATCATAGGAAACTTTAAAAACATGTAACTCTTTGAAGAATTTAAAAAAATTCTTCAAAGTTTTTAAAAATTCTTTTAAATAGATGCTAGATGTGGTTAAACGGACAGATAAACAGACGAACAGAAAGACAGACAGATAGGCTAATTCAAATCATGATCACTCTCAAACATTGTTAGAAAATGTTTAAAAAAAAAAAAAAAAAAAAAAAAAATAGCTTACTGAAAGGGAAATTACAATTGCTGCATTTTCAAATTATAACCCTTAATGTACCTGGATATTTTTGTGTGACCCTGTAAATATTAATATTAATTGTACTATATACTATGAAACACACTTTTTGAGCATATGAATAATAAATGTCAATTTCATTAAGAAATATGCAAAATAAATTTGTTAAAATATAGAAAAACTTCTCATAGAACACAATATTTTGAATACTTTTGGGTGTTCCTGCAGACAAATCAGGGATGGTATACCTAAGACTCCTATAATACGAGCTGAATCACAGCTGATCATTGTTGCCCAGCGGAACTATAGCTTGCCGAAGTTTAGTTACAGACGTATTACTCGGCGTCTTCATCACCTAAAATGGCGAGTTTGCCTAAAGAGAAGAGCGAATTATTGTTTGTACTTGATAAGTTTGGCGGTAATATTTGGCAAAATTTTCTTATAACCCTTGTAAAAAGTAGCCATCACTGTTGCTGTTAAATTAGTTAATTTTAAATATTTATACACGTTGAAAAGTAGTGTTGGGTGTAAAATACAACGATTAGATAATTAAACAGCAATAAAAACAAATAATTGATACAAAAAATGCAAGAAAACATATCATAATTACACTTCATATTTGTGATTGAAAGCTAAGCGTACAGTTTTCTTTTGGACAATTAATAGCCCATTTCTTTCGCCTTTCTAATGGCCGTATTCACCATTAACTTTAACTACCGGTTCAAAGCAAAAACTTGAAAAACGTCTAAAGGCAGGGAACAGCTTTCCAGCAAAATTTAGCACACTGTTTCTCCCATCTAGCGTCGAAGATTTCATATAATCTTTGATTGGTTATTTTCACCTGAAAAATCTTAATATAACTATACCGCTAGATGGCAGAAACAACATGGCAAAATTTGCTGAAAATTTGCGCCCCGCCTTTATACACTTTTCAAATTTTCCTTTTCGACCGGGAGTTGAAGTTATCGGTGAATAACAGCCTTAATCTGTTGGAAATCGAAACGTTCTAAAAGCAGTTCTGGTATGATTTGACAAATTTTCGGCTGCAAAACCTCCATTTTATGTGATTTGATAACGGTTTCGGTTCGGTTTGATGAGCACTGAGAGGTTTTGCGTGCCTCTAGCGCCGCTTATATCTCAAAATATCCACACCACAAGGGTTTACAAGTTTTTATTTAAACAAGGACACATCAAGGACAATACAAATATATCCATGCCTTCTCCGGGATTCGAACCCAAGCACAACTGTGTAGAAGTCAGGGACGTTAACCACTACACCGTCTGGGCTGCATTTGATAACACTTGAAATTCGGACCGCGTGGGCAACAATCGCTGAGTGGGCAACTAAATGCCTGATGAACCAGCCTGTATTGGAGGAGCTCTAGGTAAGGCTCCTATATATACGAGCTGGCGCATCCGACATTTTTTTGCCTTAGGGTTGCCGCATGTACCCAGCGTGATAAACAAACGGCAGCCATTGTTTCTACCGTCTAGCTCGTAATTTTAGTGAAATAAACTGCAATATGGGAGGTTGTTCAGCGATAAACTGCTGTAAACACTCCAGAAAAGGATACAAAATCTTTAGGTTTCCTTCGGATAATGCAAGAAGGAGAAAATGGGTAGCGAATTGTCGTCCAGATTCTTGGATCCCGGGACCTAATGCACAGCTTTGCATAGTAAGTTTTATTGTTATTCACTTATACTTTTCTTTGCATTTCTGACATTTATAAAGTAAAAAATTAAAAAAATAAGTATTATTTAAATCTAAATATGTATTTCAATAACCATAAATTATTTTAAGAAACGCTTTTTTACTGTGTGTTTGCAGAGTCTTGGCGACGTTTTTGCCAAAGTTGTCTTGTTTCTGTGTCCTGATAATATTAGGTCGTTGCAAAAGTTCGTGCAGATCATTTTATTGCCTCCAAAGACGAGAGCTTCTGTCGCCGTAATATACATTTGTTACCCGAAAAATGGGCAAAGGTTGTAGAAAGTAATGGAGAGTATTTTGATTAAAAATTGTTATTTGATTTGATGTATTTTTATGAAATGAAGCAATAAAAAACCGCACGAATTTATGCAAACACCTAATATATATTTTTTTTTAATTGAACTTTTGATTAATTAATTAATTATTTTGTTCTATTTTTAGATTTCATTTTCTTGAGTTATTTATTTCATATTACAATTTATGTCTACTTTCTAGGGGGAAAAATTAAAAAATTCATACTTTTTCTTTTTTTTTTTTTTTTTTACTTAAAAAAAATATGCATTAAATTAAAATAAACGTCTCTATATTAATATTACATATACATCACGTAACTGTACATAAATTCATATTAATAATGACCGCTACAAAAATCATATAATGTGTCATCCTTATATGATAGACATTGAGAATACCGATTTTAGACTTTCTGCTACTACTTGTTCTTCACACAGACTAACCGCTAAAAACACGATTTTCGGATTTAGGAGACTTTAAAACGTGTAAATGGGACAAAAACTCAATTTTAAGAATTTAATTTAAAAATAATACTTTCTCCATCATATATATATGAGGAAGCTAAAAGAATATTCATTAAAAAAAACTTTCCAATTTTAATTGGTACGCTCTTTTTTTTTTTTTTTTTTTGTTTTTTTTTTTCCCCTTTTCACATGTTATGAATTATTTAAGAAACAGGAACAGATTACTTGTGTTGCTTATCATTTTTCGCCGATTTTATTTTTAGATGAAAATTTCTTAAAACCGCCAGTGAAGCGATAAAATCGCCAAGCGGAAATGCTGTCCTCTTACGAGGCAAAAAAATGGCGGTGATGCGCCGGCCTATTATTTATTTAAGGGGCTCTAGCTCTAGGTATATCTATACCGACAGGTGATGGCGGGTATGACGTAGGAGTCACATGGTCTCCGCAGAGTCTATTGTGGTAAATTAGCGAACAAAGTAGTAAAGGGAGAAAAGATACTTTGAACTAGGATTACTTTATTTGCCTAGTTAGCGCTTTTAGAAATAAAATGTATAAAACAATACATGTGATAAATAAATGTGTGGATGTTATAAAAATCATGCTTATATATTTTCTTAACGTGAATTTGAAACAGGTTTTAACTTATGTTAGCGTTAACATTTTGTCTAATCTTATATTTATTTGACTATTACTAAAATATAAAAAAGTTTTAGAAGAGAAAGGACTCAGTATAAGCGAACGTGTTAAAATCTAAATCATAATCTTATAATACACGGATTACTAAAAACAAAGTGTAAATATTTAAATGCTTAAAAATAACCTTGCAGAGGATTTTTTTTCCCACAATAAATATGATTAGTTTTGTTTGTATCATTTCAAAAATAAATTTACTCAATTCTTTCATGATTTATTTCGCTGTGATAAGTTACAGTATTGCATACGAAGTTTCCAAAAATACATTAAATTGCCCTATACATGAATTTTGTGAAAGGGCAACTTAAGCGCCCCAAATTTCCCCTGGTTCGGCTCCTGGTTCCCTAACAAATATTTGTTCTAATATCTTTCTGACGTCTCGTTCTATCGATATAACTTTCGCAAAGCTTTTAGAAAAGAAATTGGCTACAAAATTTTAAGAATAAAGATGGCTGATTTATTCGGGTATTGAAAGATGATTGGCTGATTTTACATGAGTAGTGCAAACAGAAAAATACCACTATAGACAAGGTTAAATCACTGAGCTGAAGAACAACTGAAGCAAATACTTCCAATAACTTTACACAGTGTTCGTGCATGCCAGTTTTTCTGCAATCATTTGCAGTACAGAGTCAAACCTTGCACGGCAGGCAACATTTGTCGGGTCGTCTATTACTATTATACTCTTTACAGAATTAAAATTTAAAACTGTAATATCATGTTTAGCATATGGTTGTTCGAACAGAAAACCTTTGCACAATTTTACTTTGAAATATAAAGATATCAAATCGGAACACAAGCCTTCCAAAACGGCACGCAAAAACCGGTCTATCATTTTAACCAGATGTTCTTCGGCTCAGTTGGTTAAATAGATACAAAGGGTAAATATATATAAGGATTATTAAAACCCGAATAAACTACTACGTCAGAAACGGAAAAAGAAAAATATTTGCGATGCATCTTGTCTTCAGTTCAAAAAGAATTCTGAATCTAGAGAAGTGCTCGTATATATAGGAGAGGGACCGAATTTAGTTCAATCAATAGGATTACAGGAAAGGTGGAGTGTGTGGCCAATAGGAATTTAGGAATGTTAGCTGTGTAAACAGTAGAAAAATTAAGAAAATGTAGACTGAATGTAAAATTTCCAACAATCAGATAAATAGGGTACAGCGAAATCACAATTTACAAGGTTTTTAAAATTTTTATAAATATGAAAAGCTTCAAAGAAATCGAGTTCATGAATGGATTTAGGTCTGCAAATTATTTTAGCTGAATTAAATTTAAAATTATGATTTTCCTCCCTCAATGTTTAGAAATAGCCGATTTATTGGTTTCTTGTTTGCGGACGGAATTCATGTGTTCTTTTAGACGAAATTTAAGACTGCGTTTAGTTTGGCCAATATATGATAAACCACAATGACAGGAAATACTATAAATGCCCAAGAATTATGCATATCAATGGAATCTTTTAACTGAGAAAAGGTGACTTTATTTGAAGGCGAAAATATTATTTTAAAATCATATTGTTTGAGAATTTTAGGTAGAGTTTGAATGGGTTTTAATATTCCAAGGCCAATTTATATGGTTTGAATGTGTTTTAATATTTATGGGTTTTAATATTCCAACGCCAAGTCGCCTGTTATTATATATAAAGATATTTGAATGCAGAAATTTATTACAAATTTTTAAGTATTCGAGTATAAAAACTTATGTTAAAAAAATTATTTGATGAATTCACAAATAACCCAAATAAAACCCCGCAATTTAATATTCAAATACGTTTAGAACTACTCGTATAATAATGTAAAATTGGGGGAAATATTAAAATATTAGTCAGCATGCAGCATTTTAAAAATTTAAAAATTTCAAATTTTATCATTATTATTTTTTTAATTTTAGTAGTTTTTCGAGAAATTTTAACCTATTTATTATTGATACATTTCAATGCAAACTTTCATAACTCTAAAACAATAATTTCGAAAAATGATTTTCAACGTTCGAGGAGTATCCATTTATAAGGTGATCAGACGTTTTCTTTTTCACTATTCTCTCCATTTTCATTTTTTCAATTGGAAATAATATTTAGCCTGCAACTTGAAACTGAGTGAGTGAGTTTTATAAAATATTGATAAAAAATGACTATTTGTTTAAAAAAATAATAAAAAATGTTTCATTTGTTGATTGTTATTTATTTTTTTATTTTTTTATTACGACTTAATAAAAATTATTTACTCAATTTTTGATATAAGCATATGAAAGTACCTTAAAAAGAAATTTAGCCAGTAGCAAAAGTTAATAAAAATTATAATAATAATATTTATATTGTCCATTGTCACATATAAGACTTGGGGAAAGGGGTTTCTTTCATAACCGTATATTGTTAATTTGAATTAGGATATACTGCCCGAAGTCATCATTCGATTTAAAAATAATGTTTTGAACCCTTTAAAATATTACTGAAAATTGTCACTGAAGTAAAGTAGTTTATCAATCAGTTTTTATGATCATATTTTTATTACATTTTGTGTCCTCTAAAATGCCTTTTTTTTTTTTTTTTTAATTGAATGTCCTCTTTTTTCTTTTAAAAATAGAGGACATCGTGTAACTTGCTCTCAATTTCCAATCAAAAAAAATTCTTGTCACCTTATTCAATATTCCTTAATGTGTCTACATTTTATTATGTAACTCTGTACAACGGACAGTAGAAATTATACCATATTGTGTGTATATATATATATATATAAGTAGTGTACATTAATTTTATTATGTCGTGTGCATGATAAAGATTTTAAGATAGATTTTTAAAGAAATAATTCTCATAAATATCAATACCCCGGAACATTTTGTTTGTCCCTGCCTAGAATCCAATAATTCAATTAATACCCTATCTTAGTAAACCAGGATAACATATATCAATTTCCAGATATTTTTAAAATACAGTTGGCAGCAAAATTATTGAAGCACATATTCACATTTTTCATATATATATATAGGTTGTTTTTTTCCCTGGATTTCGATTTTGTTTGAGTTTTTCTGTTAGGATTTGGTTGAGTTGGTTTGTCGTATCGTTTGTTTTGCGGGCTGTTAAAAATTAAATTTGGTTTCTTTAAATATATGTATTTCATCTCCTGATGTTTTTTTTTTTTTTTTTTTTTTTTTTCCCCACATTTCTGAGCTTTTCCTACATAGAGAATTTGTTCATTCTTATTGGCCTTTGTGGTTTTGGTGATCGTGTGTCTGTTGCTTGGCTTCTAAAGTGCGCTTATTGTGTCATTATTGTTCATTACAGGGTTCTTCTTTTTCACCTTGAAATATTGTCCTAGAGTCAACCTTCTTTTCACCAGAGTCTAATTACACGGTCCTATTTCAATTTTCAACAGGTATTGTTGTACAGTGGATTGGCGTCTGTGCTATTGTTGAACTTGATAATTGAATCAATTTTGGGAAATCTTGTTGCTTTGTTTGGCGTGTGTATGTCTCTTTGGTGAATTGTTTGACTAACTGTTCTTCGTACTCATTCTTTGCTTCTACTATTCACCAACTTACTTTTTTGTATAAAGAGCATAAGACTAAGATCATAACTCGACAAATATTTACTTAACAAAATATTATTAAGTGCACATCTTTTAAATAGGAATAATTGCTAGTGCTTCAATAAATTTGCTGCCGACTGTCTGTACGAAAACTAAAGCGCGGGAGATCAAAATGTTAATTCTATCAGAAAACATATTTCTAAAATTTGCATCGAAATAATACATTCTCTAGCTTGGAGGACTGATGTAAGAGAAGTTGACATACAGCATCATCAGCATGCAGAGAAAATGAAGTTGTTAACTGTAATTCACTTAAAATGACTACCGCTACACTAGGAGCCATATTCAGTCTACCAAAACATTGACAAGGAAGGCTGCACATCAGTCCACATTCAAAAAAGAAGTTTTTCGAATTCTGTTTTATGATTATTACTCTTTGAACAGGTCGCCTTTTAGCTTATAGAATGTTGTTTTTTTTTTTTCTAAGAAGAGAAATTTAAATATTTTACTCCATAAAGGAAATTTAGGACTCTAAGTTTCGATCTCAAAATGAAATACTTATTTTTTTTTTTATAACTGAGGACTATACTGCGGATTTTTACGATACCAGTTTTACGATAGTTGGACATTTATCGAAATCTAAAATTTATCGAAAATACAATTGAATAATTTGAAAGCAATGTTATAATTAAAAACAAATAAATAAATAAATAAATAAATAGTTCTCCATCCTAAACTAAATTCTGCTTTTGCCAGAATTTCATCAAAATCATTTTTTTTTTCCTTTCAAAGAAAAAAAAAAAAAAATTAATAAAAATCAGTATCAAACAAACAATATCAATCTTTTTTATTTTTATTTTTATTTTTTAAAATAATTTTGAATTAGGAAATAAAAAGCGCTCGTCCAAAATGAAATAAAAGAAAGAAACAAGATAATTAAGTTTGAATTTGAGGTGGTAATTTAAGGATGCCATTGATATAGTAACTTTTTTGTTGTAAATTGTTTTTAATAAATTGAAATGCGGATACCATAATTGTGCTAGTAAAGACCTTTGCGAGAAATGTCCAAGTTACTTCGGTGCCAAATTTCAAATTTCGCAGAAAGTGTCCTATATACTAAAGCTTTTATTTTTCCCCCATATTTTGTCGTAATGGCTCATATGCGCATTTGAAAAAAAAAAAAAAATAAATAAATAAATAAAAATAAAAGATTTGTTTTTATTATTATTTTTTTTTTAATTGCTCGCTAAACGAAAGGTGAACTATGCAAAGAGTAATATTCGAAAAACAGAATTCGAAAATCTGCATTTTTGAATGAGATACTCTTATAAAACGAAAATCCCATAAGATAATATGGGATTCCTTCCAAATTATCTTATGGGATTTTCGTTCAGGGGGAATCTGATTAGTGCACAGCCTTATAATGATTATAAAAAAGCAGCCCAGAACACAATGGGCTCTTCCCACCGTCGTCTGCTCAATCACGTGATAGAGGGAAACGAATAATCGAATTCAATTAAATATTGTTCTTAAGAACAAAAATGTTAATATTTAATATAAAATAAAATAAAAGTAATATTGTGCATTTGTAAACAGTAGAATAGTTTTATTTGTAAATTTAATAATTTTTTTAAATCACTTTATGTGTTTATTTATTTTCAACTGTAAGAATCCATTTTTGTATGTTTTAATGTAACTGTTACATTAACTGATCTAGCAATAAATAATAGCTTGTACTAGTGGAATGTTTATGGATTATAATTTGATATTTTAATATGTTTTCATTTAATTTAATTGCATAAATGTGTTACAACAAGTTAATTAACTTAGTTACTGGTCTAAAGGAATTTACGCAGTACGATATTGCACTGTCACTGATTTAAGTACCAAAAATCAGAGTATTTAAGATGTTCTTCATGAACATCAGTAACAAATGTAAACTAAATGATGATTGTAAATGTATACAGCAAACAAAACATGATGAATAATGATATAAAATGGATTAAAAATGACGATGTATAAAAAAATAAAACAGATTAAATACGATTGATCAAAAATAAGAACAGAAAATATGTTATTTCGGTAATCGCTATAAATAAACAAGATTCCTCTATCATGTGATCTCTGACGTCAGGTGGGAAGAGCCCATTGATATTTAAAAGTAATAAAAAAAGATAGTAATATAGAGAGAGTTTTTGTACTTATTACAGCCTTAATGGCTTCTGCGGTTATACGATTTTGGCTTCAAGTTTTTGCGGACATGTCATCTCCTCTTATATCATTGCACTAAGAATTCCTCCAAGAAAAAAAAAAAAAAAAAGAAAAGAAAGAAAGAAAGAAAATTTTTAAGAAAGTAATTAGTTTTGACATAAGAACAAACTTAAAAAAAAAAAAAAAAAAAAAAAAAGAGTATTTTACTTACAAATAACTTCATGTTCGATGAAATATTCAGAAAGATACGGTAGTCATAAACTATATGAACTATTCATATGCTAGTTACGTAGCATCTCTTTATATACTAAACTATATTTTCATTTTTTACCGAATAACTAATGTTTGCATAGCTTCTGTTTAAAAATATTCTTCAATGGAATAATTAAAATGGATCAGATGTAATAAAACATGATTATGTCGAAATCCCTGTAGCCCATTGTTCCAGCTGTTCAGAATAGAAAACAATTTTATTAAGTTTTCGTTATGGTCGTTTGATACTGATGAAAACACAAAGAAGCTGTGTCAATTTTGCAGTTACGCAAAAATATATTACTTTGTTTTCACTTCACAAGACATGCGGAATTTTAGAAATTTCTCAATTTTATTTCAAAACCGTTAAATGTTGGATAATAATTTCTAATTTTGATTCTTAATAACTTTTATAAGGAATATTAAAAATAATGTTATTTTACATATTCTTTGGATTTTTTTAATATTTATAAATCGAAATCGAGACTTTAGATTAACTTTTATGAAATAGTCATTCGAAAATAAGCAAAATATTTAGTATTTAATTTATATTTCTTTAGTTACTGAACAAAGCCAGTCACGCGCAGTTAAAACATGTTACAAACTAAACGCGATGGAAGCGCTTCCACGTGTAGTGTGCATGGGTTCACAACTAAAATCAGTGAAAAACTACGCGTACTTAGTTTGTTTCTTAAAAATCTTAATTCCATTGCGAAATCTCATTCACCGAAAATCCCGAGATAACTCGGGGGCAACTGACTCTCCGGTTTTCGACCATGCCGAGTTACCTCGGCGCTTCCAAACCAGTCGATTTTCGGCTGCCCCAAGTGAATGATCAAGGCGTTTTTAGCATTCTTACAAGACATTTAGTTCCCCCCGCCCACTTTTGCCAAAGATATAGACTATATATAGATATTAAAAGCAAAAACTGTTTTATTTGAGAGACAAGAATTTAAGTTAAAATACATTTTAAAAACAAAAATACATATAAAAACAATTAAAAGCTTGACGTTTTGAAACCCGCCCGGGTTTCCTCATCAGTAGTTACAACACACTATGCAAACATTACACGAACACTCAAGGAATTTAAAGGAGTACAGAATATTGAGGAGCCAATGCGCATGCTTCATTGATAGTGTGGAGATGCTTGGCAGTGTGCCAGCTCTAAAAGAAAATACGCGATTTATAATTATGAAAGCCAGAATTTAAAATTTTTATATTATCGAAGTCAGGAATATGATCAGTTTCTATTGAATGGATTACAATTTTAGAATTTTGGTAGCAATTTTTAAAAGATCGTCTGTGGTCTTGTAGTCTAATTTTTACTCCTTTAAATTCCTTGAGTGTTCATGTAATGTTTGCATATTGTGTTGCAACTACTGATGAGGAAACCCGGACGGGTTTCGAAACGTCTAGCTTTTAATTGTTTTTATACGTATTTTTGTTTTTAAAATGTATTTTAACTAAAATTTTTGTCTCTCAAATAAAACAGTTTTTGCTTTTAATATATATAATTGAGACGGTTTGATGTTTGTGTACGTTATATATAGATAGATCACGCATCCCCCCTCATTATCTGTCTGGTACATGAGCTAGCTTCCCCGGCTGAATTATCACGTGATACGGACCTGGAGAGAGACGAGAATGAATATATTATGATATTTTTCCATAGAAAAGAAAGTAGTTTTGGGTTTTTTAATTTCTGTATTGTACACATACTTTTTATCTCAGTCTTTAGATTTACGCATCGTTGGAAAGCTAAAATGTCATTGATTAATTATAAGAGTTTCTTTTGTGAGAAACCATTTTGAAAGAGAGAATTTTTTTTTTGAATTCTTCCAAAAATAAGTGATTTCATATGGAAGAATTTCCCTCAAGTCCGTGTCACATGACATACGGCGCTGACCGCAAGTCGTCCTAAGTGCATAGTAGTTTATTCGGGTTTTAATTATCATATTACACCCTCATGTTGAAGACATTCACTATAATGATAAGTCCTATATTGGTGGCGTAGTCTATCTATATAAAGTCTATGGGCAAAGGAAAAGGGACTGTGATCAATTGCTTTTTGCTCATGTAAAAGGACAGGACTCTAGATAAGAGAAAAACAAGTTTATTCAGGATAAATATGCCGATGCGTACCCATTAGAGCCCCTATAAAGATCATATATAGGTGCCTTTCCAGTTGACTATGTGAGGTCACGGGGAATCGACAGTTCGAGTAGGATTGCTAATAAGCATAGAAAATCTTTAGAACTGTCCAAAAATGATTGTTGATACAAGTTAATGATTTTGAAGTTAATTATAAAATATTGTGAATTTAATGTTAGTGATTTGAAGATGATGCCTTGCGCAGTTGCCATTTGCTGCAACACGTTAAAAAAAAAGAAAAAAAAAAAAACATCGATTTACCCGAAAGAATAATGTATGTTTTATTATAAAGATATTAAATTATGTTTAATAGAAATATATCGGTTGGAAAGTTCTTATTTGAATTCTTCTGGTACTCGATATACAGTGATTAACAAAAGAATTGAAAATACACTAGCTGAGTAACGAGTCGATCTTGGATCGTTGAATATTTTGCGTACACCTTAGAGATGGTGAGATCGGTTAAATTATTGATCCACTTGCACTTTCCCTTTTCCAAACGTGGCCGAAATTATGTCACAACCGCTCCTTGCATGAAGAAATAGGATTGAATCCCAGCAATTGTTGGTAACAGAGGAATTTTGCAAGTTCTTGGAACTATAAATTTTTTTTAAAGATTTTCTTTCTTTTCTTTCCCCTCTTTCACGAGTAGAATGTCCATTTCTTCTGGAGTAAAAGCTATTAGTAAACTAGTAAGATCAACAGTAATAGTCCCTAATTTTCGTAATCTGAAGGAGCTATACAATTGAGGGGGGGGGGGAGGAAGGGAGTGTCTCCTCAGGGAGAGGGGAATTTTTTTTTCTTTCTAGACTATTCATGAATGTTATTCTAAAATTTCAAACATTTATAAATTATTTCATTTATTTTTCTTTATCTGAAAAGCTGTTCGGTTTGGGGAGGAGAAGGGTGGAAGAGGAAAATTTCCCCAGGAATAGGGTACTGTTTTGTTTTACTTTACTAGAGCTCTCAAGAATATTATATCAAATTTACAAAACTTTACAAATATTTATTTCTATATTATATTTCTTTACAGTCTCTCATTTTTCGTAATCTGAAGGAGCTATACAATTGGGGGGGAGGGAAATGAGGGGACTGTCTTCTGAGGCAGAGGGATTTTTATTTTTTTCAATTCCATTTCTAGGCTATTCATGAATGTTATCCTTAAATTTCAAACATTTATAAATTATTTTCCCTGTTTTTTCTTCTGAAAGAGCTATATGGTTTGGAGTAAAAATGGGGATGGGGGGGGGGAGGGAAGCTTCCGCTCAGAGAGGGAGAACTTTTTTGTTTTACATTACCAGAGCCCTCAAGAGTTTCAGTATTTCAAAATTTTAAAGCGATATACATATTTTCTCCTATAATACATTCCTTTATAATCCCACATTTTCTGTAATCTAAAGTAGCTATTCTGTTTTGGGGGAAAGGATTTTTTTTTTTTCCATTACCAGACTATTCATGAATCGTATTACAAAAATCCAAGCGTTTATAAATTATTATCTCTGTTTTTCTTAATCTGAAAGAGCTATATGGTCTAGAGGGGAAAAGGATGGAGGAATGGGAGGAAATCCCCCCAATGAAGGGGGAACTTTTTTGTTTTGCATTACTAGAGTCCCCAGGAATGTTATTCCAAAGTTTCAAAATTTTATAAATTATTATCTCTGTTTTTCTTAATCTGAAAGAGCTATATGGTCCAGAAGGGAAAAGGGGGGGGGGGAGATGGGGGAAGCTCTTCCCCAGTAAGGGGAAACTTTTATGTTTTGCATTACTAGAGCCCCCAGGAATGTTATTCCAAAGTTTTAAAACTTTATAAATTTTTTCCCTTATTTGGTGTTTTTTGGTCTTATTTGACTGTACTATATGTAAATGAAGAAGGTATAAACAATTTAACTGACAAGAAAGCTTCATGTTTTATGAAAGATACAATAAAAGAGAAAAAGCTGTCATATACGACTTAGATGTTGAAGTGCTAAATGTCTAGCTTCTTATATACAGTAAACAAAGTTTCTATTCTTTACTGAAAAATGTTTACATAGTTTCAAAGTATTCTTCAACAAAACAGTTGCGATACTATCGGCGACATATAAAAATATGATTATGTCGAAAGTGCATGAAATGCATTGTTTCAGCTGGCACGAAGAAAAAATATCTTATTCAGTTTTACGACCGTTTGGTAAAAATACACCCTTAATGTAAATACAGTTTACAATCATAAAAAAGCTGTGTCAATTTCACAATTACGCAGAGGCACTTTATCTGTTTTTGACCATCTTCATAGGATATACTCAAATTTAAGGAATTCTAATCTTTATTACAAAATCATTAAATGATGAATAAAAGTTTTAATTTAGCATTTTTATGACTTCTATAAGGAACATAAAACTAGTGTTGTTTTATATTTTCTCTAAATTTATAAAAGCAATCTCGTGTGATAGTCTTCAATTTTAGTTTAACTGTTATTTTTAATTACTTTTTTCAGCTTACAAAAGTCTGAAAAAAAAATTCAGGTACATGAAATTTTTTGGTAAAATGTATCTTTTCGCTGATACTTTACTAATCCGTTTTTGCAGATCACTTTTTTTTTTCCAGCGTAACAAGTCTTTAGAATATTGAATCACTAACTATTTTTCGTTACCAGAGGGCTCTATTGAATGATGAGAAATGGAATATAAACCAGTTTAATCTTAAAATTCGGCGCATTTTTAGGAACGGAATTTGAAATGCGTTTCTGTTTGTACTAATATCAATTTTTTTTTTTTTTTTTTTTTTTAATGCAATAGACGAAGATATTGGAATTTTTAAAAAAAATTCAACTTCAGGTTTTCGATGAATTTATACATTTTGAGAGGTTCAAAATACCATTTGACTGTTTTCTGAAAACATCTGACTGTCTGTCTCTCAGTGTGTGGCAAAAATATTGGGGGCAGTTCTAGCCTAAGAACTAATGAAGAGAGATTTATAAGAAAGTTACATGCAGTTTCACTTTGACGTAGATTAGTGTTCATCGACTTCTGGTTACAATCCCTTAAAAGATGTACTGACATCACGATTTCTGACAATATAAATTTATGTATGTGCAGGAGCATCGCTTCCGCCCCCTCCCCTCCCTTTCCCTTAGAAGAGAACCCCCTTTGCAGAGTGCTATAAATTTTCAGTTTGAAACAAAGTAATATATTTTTTTTCCTTTTTAACAAAATATATACTGAAAAAAAAAAGCATTTCCTAAGACGTTGTCTGTATGGCACAGAATTGACTTTCTTTCGACATTTCGGGTTATACCTTTCAGAGACGAAAACTGTCACAATTTACCAACGACATTTATTTTAATAAGCATTTTGCACTTATGAATTTGTATATTATTATTTATAATTTGCACCGCATGAATTTGTATACGAAAATATAGAAGAAAATTTTGCTGTGACCACAACAAAGTAGATAATATATAGTTTCTCATTGTACCATTTAGCTCAATCATGCGGTAAAAAATATTTTTTTATGTCTCAGGAGGCGTAAAAATTATTTTTTTTTAGTGCAATAGGTGCAAGGGAAACTTTCATCATTGGCTCTTGTTGTTATATAACAAAATATACTAGTGGTTCTGCAGATCAGGAGCCTCGATGTCCTATTTCCCCTCTTTCATTACGGAACAGGTATTTTTTGTTTATTCTATATTATTTAAAATAATTATAGATACATACATACGATTCATTCGTTGCATAACGTTATACGTTTCTGAAGGGGGCTACCGGCCACTTCAATCACTCTTTGAATCGCATCTGTATACGTGTGCATGAATGTCTCCCAAAATGAGTATTACAAACCTTACATACATATTCAGTAATTATTATGCTCAATACATAATTTATGAAGAACGCTTGTAAACGATTCAAATCAAACGCTTATAAACTTGTAAACGATTCCATTAAATTTACCTATAGCATTTTCTAGAGAAAATAGGCTTATGATAATTTCAATACGTTGAATGGAGTGTTAAAATTCACTTAAAAGAAATTTCTCCCCTAGAAGCGATTTATGAAACACTTCCAGCTTCGAAGATTTGGGGTGTGGTTTGATGACGTCACTGATGAAAAAGGAGCTTATGTTGAATGAATCACCTTTAGAATCACGATTCACGAACACACGTCTAAGAAAATGACAATGCGAAGCATAAATAATCAGTGAAATAGAAAAACGTTTTATTTAAAGTAAAATTTCTAAAAAAAAAGACTTAAAAAATACCCAGATCATCATTGTGTAATTATGCAGAAGTGCATCAATTCGTAACTATTATTTCATCGTGTGCAAAACAGACTGGAATAGATGTAAAATGTAATAAAATAGTGTGGATATTGATGATAATTATATTTAGAAAAATATATGGTTAAAGGCCTTTTTTGCTTAGGATAAATATATCCACTGATTTTATTTTCTTTTAAAAGGAATGTAAAATAATAAAAATAAAAATAATAATAATATATATATATATATACACTGATGGAAAAAAAAAAAGTCCCAACACCAAGAAAAAATTATTGTACAGTAATGAAATTTCAGCAATACATTTGTCTAGGTAACATATTGAATGCCATATTTTCCACGGTTAAAAATTAATACATCTTTTTTATTTCTTTTTTTTTTGTAAGTAATAGTAATTTTAATCAGTTTAAAGTAAATTAGTTTTAAAGTGATCAGTGATCCTTAAAAAGCAGATGTTTAACTGCGAATCACATGCATGCTACACAAATTATTATAATAAAGTAAACATCTACATCGGACAAAATGAATAAAGAATAATATATCTTTATTTTTTTTACCAGACTATAAGACAGGTGGCACGCTTGCGCGCTCCATCATCGACTGTCCTAGATACAAGGGGTATCCATGCAGTCCCTCACCAGACTATAAGTATACATTTAAATTGAAGTGCATTTTTTACTTTCTTCTGAATTCAATAGAAGAAAGTATTGGATTCATAAAAATTTTCGATGGATTTTCATGTTTTGAGAGGTCTAGAACATGACTTTACCATTTATAGAAAATGTCTGTCACTGTGTGTGTGTGACAAAAAGTTTGTGGCGACTGTATCTCCGGAACTACTGTTCACAATTATATATGAATTTATATGTAGAGGCACCTTGACCTAAATTAGTGCCTATAAATTTTTGTCAACTGATCAACAGGTGGCGCTGCTATACAGCAATTTCCGAGATTTAAGAGGAGGCTATATCTCAGGTTCTATTGAGTATAATCAAACAAAGCTTGATATATGAAAAGTCTATTATGAGACATTATGATGATTCAATTTGAATTTTTATTGGCCAACAAGTGGTGCTGCTGCACAGCGATTTCAGCAGTTAAGGCGAAGGCTGTATCTCAAGAACTACTGCATAAAATTGCATAAAAAAATATATGTAGATGCACCTTGACCTAAATTAGTGTCTCAACTGTTGGTGTCAACCGCTCAACAGGTGGCGCTGCTATACAGCAATACTTGCAATTTAATGGGAGGCTATATCTCAGATTCTATTGTGTATAATCAAACAAAACTTGACATGTGAGAAAGCCAAAATGAGACATTATGTTGAATCAATCTGGATGCTAATCGGCCAATAGGTGGAGCTGCTATACTTCAATATCCTTCCGTAATGGGAAGGCTATATCTTAACTTCTATGGCATATAACTCTACGAAACCTAATATGTGAGATAACCATTATAAAAACGTACTTTTTAAGATGCTATTTATAGGCAATAAAACTGTCACTTTGGATATTTAGTGTTAGTTGTTTCTAACAACGAAACATTCAAAAGGTGTCATCTTCAAAAAGTATTGAAAAAAATATATGTGATTCTACTCTTCATAAAACACCAGAAAATGAAAAAAATATCAGCTGAAAATAATTACAGCGACCACAAAAAATAACCAAAATTAAGCATATTTGGCGATTTAAAGCTCTTAGGATATACGTTTGCTAGTACCGAGGTTGCCGTGTACGAACAGAACCGTGCTCAAAATCAGTACTCAAAATCAATCGCCTAACAATGTGAAATCGCCAAATATGCTTAATTTTGATAATTTTTTGTGGTCGCTGTAATTAATTTCAGCCGATAATTTTTTCATTTTCTAATGCTTTAGGAAGAGTAGAATCACATATATTTTTTTGAATACTTTTTGAAGATGACACTTTTTGAATGTTCCCTTGTAAGATGAAAATCGTTTGCTTTCATCCTGTTAGATAATCTTAAAAAATAATATTTTTAATAAATTATTTGCACTTAGTAAAATACAAGAAAGTATAGAAGAAAGTCTTGTGGTGGCCAAAACATATTAGTTTACTCTTGAATTTCACAACTCACATAAATTTTTAAAAATTATTATTGATCCTTTTTTCCGTTTTTTTTTAAGTTTTAAATTAAACAATTAGTAATTACTTTTCAAATTCTTTTAAAAATAATTTACCAACTGCATGACAAGGAAAACTTACCTTATTTTATAACTAGCAGGCAACGCCCGCTTCGCTGGTCCCTATTTTTAAATGAATCACTATAATGAATTCTCAAAATTGCATTAATTTTTATCACATGAAAAAAAAGAGAAACAAAATCTGAGTAGGAAAAATGTCGCACCGGGTTCTCACTGCCTTCGGAAAAAATTCCCAAAATGCTCTAACTCTTATTTCTATTATTTTCCCACTTCGCCCCCCCCTCCTGTCTATCCTAATAATTTTACAAATTTGAAAATATCCGCAATCGATTTGTAAGTATCAAAAACCTCTATGCACCAGTTTTGAACGTTATATCTCTATTTTTATTTTTTTACCGCTCTACTCCCCCCCTTCCCGCCCTCCCAATAATTTTAAAAATTCGAAAATATCCGCAATCGATTTGTAGGTATTGGAAAACTCTATGTACCAATTTTGAATGATCTAACTCTATTTTTTTTTGCCCCTCTGCCCCCCCTTCCCGGCCCTCCTAATAACTTTTCACTTTCGAAAATATCCCCATTCGACTTGCAGGCATCTAAAACCTAACTGTACCAATTTTGAACGGCCTAACTGTATTTCTATTTGTTTTTGCCCCATAGCCCCCCCCCCTTGCCGCCGCCCCTTCCCGCCCCTCATAATAATTTTACAAATTCGAAAATATCCGAAATCGATTTGTAGGTATCGAAAACCTTTATATACCAATTTTGAACGATCTAACTCTCTTTTTATTTTTTGCCCCCCCCCTCTCCCCCCCCTGCTGCCCCACCTGGGGGCTGAATTTCTAAAATTCCAGAAATTGGTTTTTAGATATTTGCATTAGCTATATTTTAGAGCAAAAACTTCACGCATATCTATTTTTTTGTTTGAGATATATAGGATTATGCGAAATCACGTTTTTACGCATGTGAAATCACGTTTTGCCCCCCCCCCCGCCCCCCTTGGGGACCGAATTTTGAAAATTCCAGAAATTGGTTTTTTGACATTTGTATTAGCTATATTTTAAAGCAAAAATTTTACGGATATCTGTTTTTTTGTTTGAGATATGAAGGATTTTGTGAAATCACGTTTTGCCCCCCCTCCCCCCCTTGGGGGGCGAATTTTGTAAAATCGCTTCTTAGTGGATGCCTACGTCATAGAAAGAACATTGTCACAAAATTTCATGCTTCTAGGTCCAGGGGTTTGGTCTGGGCGTTGATAGATCACCCCCTCACTCACTAACTCACTCAGAAAGTGTTCTTTTATATATATAGATTTAAAAATGTTTTATATGATTTTTATTTTTATTTAGTTCTCGGGTTTCGGGTTAGGATCGGTTTTCGGGTTGATGAAAATGTTTTTGTCGGGTTCGGGTTGATATACAATTCATCTGTCGGGTACGCGCAGGACTTTAATTGAGTACAAGAAAGCACTTTCTGTGATTTTGAAATTTTCAATGTTTAAGAGGGGTAGGGTGAATTTTTGAGTAGAGTTTTACAAAAAGTGGTACATATTCTAAAGAAAAAGCATGGCTGTTTTCAGTACATATCTCCAAAAACCCATTCATGTTTTGTGATTTTCGATTTTGAGAGGTGTGTTGCAAGAGTCAAATTCGTGACCCCCTCCCCCCCCCCCCGTTTAAAGCGCTAAATTTGTCTTGGGAAATTTAGGTGAGTTGCAGTCATGTATTTTAATGCATAAATAGTTTATATGCATCCGATACCTATTGTAATGAGATTTCCCTCCTTGGGTTCAAAGGGAGGGGGGGGGAGAAAAAAGTTTCCAAGTGTAACTTTGCTCCAAATTATCTCAGTCAGATTAATTATAATGTGTGTGTTGGTTATGCATACCCAGCATGCACTATAATAGGATTTTGTAAAATTTCCCCCCTTCCCCCTTTTAAAGGTTTGAAGGAAATACATTTTCAAGACTAACTGTGTTCCAAATTATCTTAGGAAAGTGAATTTTTGATGTCGATTGGTTATGCATACCCAATACACACACCACAAAGAGATTTTGTGAAACTACTTTTTACTTCCTTCCATAGGAAGAGGGGGGGGGGGAGTAAAAAGAAAGTTTCAAGGTTAAATCTGTTTCAAATTATTGTAGAACAGTAATTGTTTAAGTGTGGGTCAGTTACATGTATCCAATACGTAGTATAAAAAGATTTTCCAAATATCTCCCCTTTTTCTACACTTCAGGATCAGGGCGTGTGCAAAGACACGTTTTTAGCATAACTCTGCTCCAAATTATCCGAGGAAAGCGATTTTTTGATGATCAATTTTGATATGTGTATGCAACGCACACTCTAAAGGGGTTTTGCGAAATTACGCCCCCCCCCCATCCCAACACACACATACCACCACCACCCGTTGGGTAGGCTCGGCAAAAAACACGATTTCACGTTTGAATATGCTTCAAATTTTCATGGAATGGCGAATTTTGGCATGAGTCAGAGATGCTGTTTACGTGCTATAGTGCATAAATTACGTGAAATATCGGAGGCAGAAACATGAAAAATTTATTGTGTCGGGTACCAGCGGACACGTAATTTTCATTCATGAAAAAAATAATAAAAAAAGACGAAGAAAGAAAAAAAATATATTTGAAAATATTGTTACAAAATTGTAAATAATTGTGTTTATTTTTGTATAAATTCTTTTAAAGAGGCTTAGTAAGTTGATAAAGTGCTAATTTCGTGCATTTCTAGTCGTTTTAGCGTTGAAATAGCCTTATTTTCCCTTAAAAACGCATTAAAAAGCCCCAATAAGGCAGGTAATGGATTTGGCGCCAAATTTGGCGACTTTTTCTCACCTTGGCGATTTTTTTGGCGACCTTGGCGAGAAAATCCTTATAAGGGATATACCAAATATGGAAGCTCTAATCTCATTGGCTGATGAGAAACGGAAATTCCCGGAACTTTCCACACTTTTCTACATAGGTAGATAAAGGCCGCATTCCCGCCAAAGCAGTCAGTCAGTTCAGTTCTCAACCAGCTTCGCTAATGCTTGCATTGTTTTGAGTCTCTTTGAAAGAGACTTGCTTTAAGTGTAATTGCTATACAGTTTGTACTGTGGATTTGCTATTGACAACTGTTGTTTAAGCTGTGTTTACTGGTTGAAGTGAAGCTGATACTTGGTTTATAGACCTGTATTTTTCTGGAACTTTCTGTGAATAAATTATTGAATTTTTTGTAAGTTTTGCCTTTATATTCTCGGACAACTCACGAACCCCCAAATATGCAACATTTCTGGTGTCAGAAGTGGGATTGTCTGTGAATGGTGATAACTAGAGCTATGGAGCAAAAAATGAAGAAGCTTCTGGAAGGTCTAACTGCCCAGATGAATGAGTTAAGATCTGGATTGATAGAGAAAATAGAAACAGGACAAAGAGAAATGAAAGAAAGTATGGAAACCGGACAAAAAGAATTGAAAGACAGTTTGACCGAAGAAATTAAATTTAATCAAGATGAGATGAAGAGAGAACTTTCGACGGTAAAGGAAGTGATTGAAAGTAAATTATCGGATATGGGAAGCAGAATAGATGGAGTAGAAGAGAAAGTTATAAAGATAGAAGAAAATTTTGAAGAGAAAGTTATAAAGATAGAAGAAAATTTTGGGGAGAAAGTTTTGAAAATAGAAGAAAGTTTTGAAGAGAAAGCTATGAAGATAGAAGAAAATGTTATGAAGGTTGAAGAGAGTGTTACGAGGATAGAACGGAGTGTCGAGGAGAAAGTTAAAGAAAATTTTGAACAGGAACTGAAAGGAAGGTTTTCAGAGATAGAAAGTAAACTGTAGCGAATAGAAGAAGATCTGGAGAGAAAAGTGGAAGAAAAGTTAGAATTCATGCCCCAGGAAACTGAAAAGAAAGAGAGAAGAATCCAGAACCAGGAATTTATTAAGCTATCTAGCTATCTACCTATGATGGCAGTTCCTCCTGGCATGTATATAAGACGCAGTTTTCCATCGTAGCTGAAGTTAACGGCTGGGACTCTACCGCCATGTCAGTCCACTTAGCAGCAGCATTACGGGGAGATGCAGCCGAGATACTGAGAAATGTTTCTAAAGAAGAAAGGAACGACTTCGAGGCCCTGACTAGAGCACTGGAGCTACGGTTCGGAGAGAAGTGTTCTAAGGACTATAGTCACCTCCAGCTAAAATCTCGTTACCAGAAAACGGGCGAAAGTTTGCAAGAGCTGGCAGCGGACATTCAGAGACTGTCACACCTAACAATCTCAGACTGTCATGCTGACACTCGAAACGACTTAGCTCTTCAGTACTTTATCGATGCTGTTCGTGATCCAGAAATTCAAAAAGCGCTGAAACTCTCCAACATCAGAGACGTAGAATCAGCTTTAGGCTATGCACTTAGGATAAAGGCAGCCCAACAAGCCTCCCGTAAAGACCGCCATACCATAAGAGCAGTCTCGTTAAATGATACGCCTGCTGATGAAAATGAAATGAAGAGAAGTCTCGCAGAGATCTTAATTGCGCAGCCTGGAAAATAATAAAGAAATAAAGGATCGGAATATAAAGTGCTGAGGCTGTGGAGAGGATGGTCATGTGAAGAGGAACTGCTCTGTACGACCAACTGAAGGATATCCCCCGGCTTCACCATCACTGCAGGGAAACTAGGAGGAGGCCATCTCACGGGGCGGAGGTTGCCTGAAGTCAAAAAGCCCTAGTTTACAGTATTTCATGTTTCATCGATGAGTGGCGGCGATAATGGACTTTACGTCTATGGCCAAGTTAACAACACCGCCTGCCGGATGATTCTGGACACGGGAGCCAACGTGACCATCATTAGAACGGATTTGGCTCAAGAACTGAAAGAGAAGATCATCTGGACTCCGCCCTGCGTTAAACTCCAGACTGTGACCGTAGACGAAATCAAAATATATGGAAATTGAACTTGATCATCACTTTTGGGAATGCCAGTTACCATCATATGGCATTTGTGGCAGATATAAGAGATCCTGTAATCATATGAATTGATTTCCGGAGAATATTTAATTTTAATTGGAATTCAAGAATAATGAACTGCATTCGAGTTCGGAAGACATAGCTGTGTTGAACTCTGAAAATCAAGATATTCAACCAATTTGCCAGATAACAGCCAAGTCTGAAATTTCCATCCCTCCACAGACAGAGACAATAGTTTCAGGAACACCTCCTACCAAGCAATACTTCCGCTATGGACTGATTGAATACCCGAATACAGACAATAGCCCAAGAGGAGTTCTGGTAGCTTCATCTCTAGTTGATCTCTTAAAGTATACTATTCATGTGAGAGTCACAAGCATCAAAGATAAGGTCCGGACAGTGAAGAAGGATGAGGTGTTAGCAACCTGCACTCCTGTCACCTGCATCAACCGCCCCACGCAATCAACCGAATCCAAGTCTTCTGAACAATTAATAACGGAATTACTCACGAATGCAGAGTTAGGAAAGGAACAGAGATGTGCTGCGCGGAGAAGCCACTCCAAGAATTTAAAGACCTTTTTTCTCGAACACCTGAATACGTCGGGAGAACGAACATCACCCAGCACAGAATTGATACAGGAAATCATCCTCCAATCAAACAACATCCAAGAAGACTTCCATTCGCTAAACAGGAAGAGGTCACTGAACTTCTAAGTGAAATGCAGCACAATGACGTTATCGAGCCATGAACAAGTCCTTGGGCCTCTCCCATAGTACTGGTGCGAAAAAAGGATGGTTCAACAAGATTTTGTGTGGATTATCGTCGTTTGAATGACATCATAAAGAAAGACAGTTACCCTCTTCCCAGAATTGACGACACATTAGACACACTTGCTGGCAATAAATGGTTCTCGACTTTGGATCTGAAGAGCGGTTACTGGCAAGTAGAATTACATCCTGATGATCGTGAGAAGACTGCATTCACCACGGGACAAGGACTGTGGCAATTTAAAGTTATGCCATTTGGATTATGTAATGCACCTGCCACTTTCGAACGCCTGATGGAGACAGTGCTAAAAGGACTTTCCTATGAAGCCTGTCTGGTGTATTTGGATGATATTATCATTGTGGGGCGCACCTTTGAATACCATCAACGAAAAATCCGAAAGGTGCTGGAGAAACTCAGAATGGCTAACCTCAAATTGAATCCAGGCAAGTGTAACTTGTTCTGTCGTGAAGTGAGCTACCTCGACCATATCATCTCTGCCGAAGGTGTGAGAACTGATCCTGAGAAGATCTCTGTAGTCGAGAACTGGAGTCGTCCTGAAAATGTACACCAACTACGAAGTTTCCTGGGGTTATGCACTTACTACAGGAAGTTTGTCAAGGGTTTCTCAAATATTGCCAGACCACTCCACAAGCTGACGGAAGCCAAACAGAAGTTCCAGTGGACAGATGAATGTGAAAATGCGTTCAAGCGACTTAAAGAGGCCTTAACATCATCGCCTATCTTGACGTATCCACAGCCCGACAGACAGTTCATACTTGATAGAGATGCCAGCCTTGAGAGTGTTGGTGCTGTTCTGTCGCAGGAAATTGATTGTCAAGAACATGTCATTGCCTATTGGAGTAAATGCCTGTCTAAACTAGAGCGAAATTACTGTACCACCAGGAAAGAGCTACTCGCCATCGTAAAAGCCATAGAACATTGCCATCATTACCTCTATGGCAGAAGATTCCTGCTCAGGACTGACCATGCATCTTTAACGTGGTTGCTTCAGTTCAAGAACCCGGAAGGACAGAATGCCAGGTGGATACAACGCCTCCAGAAATATGACTTTGAGATACGTCATCGTAAAGGGACTCCACATGGTAATGCAGATGCCTTGTCACGGAAGCCGTGCTCGGAAAGCTGCAAGTACTGCTCTAGAGCCGAACAGAAATACCTATCGATAAATACGGTTGCCTGCCAAGTTACTGTCTCAAGACCATCAGAACAAGATCCCGATCCATGGAGTGACGAAGAACTTAGACAAGCCCAGTTGGAAAATTCTGACATAAAACCAATATCAAAGCTGAAGGAGACGACCAGCAACAGTCCTACCTGGCAGGACATTTCCAGATTTAGTCCCATTACGAAAAGTTATTGGGCACTTTGGGACTCTCTTCATATCCGAAACGGCGTATTATACAGAAAGTGGGAATCTGATGATGGGAAAAGCTTCAGACGGCAGATTCTATTACCAAGATAAAAAATTCGAGATGTTTTAGAACAACTGCATAATAGCTCTACCGGAGGCCATTTTTGGTAATGAAGACTGCAGAAAGTTCGGGAACGCTTCTACTTGTGCAAGACAAGAGAGGATGTGGTGAAATGGTATAAATCCTGTGATGCTTCCCGCAGAAACGAAGTCGAGGAAGACTGCAACGGTATAACGTGGGAGCACCATTTGAACGGATTGCACTCGACATCCTGGGTCCTTTGCTACGGACCTCCAGTGGAAATAAATACATCCTCGTCGTGATGGACTATTTCACCAAGTGGCTTGAGGCATATCCCATTCCCGATCAAGAAGCATGCACAGTCACAGAGGTCCTAGTGCAGCAATGGGTGTCAAGGTACGGCACGCCCCTACAACTTCATACCGACCAAGGTGGGAACTTTACATCTGCTGTTTTCAAAGGGCTGTGTCAACTATTCGGCATAGACAAAACCCGGACAACACCCTTACATCCCCAGTCGGACGGCATGGTCGAGAGGTTCAATCGTACCATCCTGAATAACCTCTCTTTTCCAGTATCAAGGAACCAGCAAGATTGGGACTTGAAGTTGCCATTGTTCCTGCTGGCTTATCGAAGTGCTGTCCATGAGACCACCGGCTATACTCCAGCCCAGATGCTGTTTGGACGCGAACTTCGTCTCCCATATTATCTCCTGTTTGGTTGTCCACCAGATGCGCCTTCATCGCCCGAGGAGTACATCCAAGATCTCCAGGCACGACTTGAAGACGTGCACAACTTTGCTCGGGAGCGGATTTACATGGCAACCCAGAAAATGAAGACGATGTACGATCTAAGGCTACACAACATCAGTTCCAGGATGGAGACAGGGTCTGGTTGTGGAATCCTGTTCGACGCAAAGGACTCTCCCCCAAGTTACAGTGCAACTGGGAGGGACCGTACACAGTCTTAAAAAGGCTGAATGATGTAGTGGTGCGGATCACTAAAACACCTTCATGAAAACCGAAGGTGGTGCACTATAACAGTCTAGCCAAGTACCACAATTAACGGTAATATTAAAATTTAAAATGTAAATACTGTTAAAATTTGCTCATGCGCACTGTAAATATTTGTATATAAATATTTGTACATATTTGAGAATTTTGTAATTATTTCTCACTTAATTTATATTTCTATGTTATCGTTATGTGGAACGTAGTTTTTGTATTTTAGCTTGTGTAAATTTGTTTATTTTCACCTCTTGACCAAGGGTTGCACTGCCCGGGACGTGCAGTCGTTGGGAGGAGGGAAGTGTTACAAAATTGTAAATAATTGTGTTTATTTTTGTATAAATTCTTTTAAAGATGCTTAGTAACTTGATAAAGTGCTAATTTTGTGCATTTCTATTCGTTTTAGCGTTGAAATAGCCTTATTTTCCCTTAAAAACGCATTAAAAAGCCCCAATAAGGCAGGTAATGGATAAATTTGGCGACTTTTTTCCACCTTGGCGATTTTTTTGGCGACCTTGGCGAGAAAATCCTTACAAGGGATATACCAAATATGGAAGCTCTAATCTCATTGGCTGATGAGATACGGAAATTTCCGGAACTTTCTACACTTTTCTACAGAGGTATATAAAGGCCGCTTTCCCGCCAAGGCAGTCAGTTAGTTCAGTTCTCAACCAGCTTCGCTAATGCTTGCATTGTTTTGAGCCTCTTTGAAAGAGACTTGCTTTAAGTGTAACTGCTATACAGTTTGTACTGTGGATTTGCTATTGACAACTGTTGTTTAAGCTGTGTTTACTGGTTGAATTGAAGCTGATACTTGGTTTATAGACCTGTATTTTTCTGGAACTTTTTGTGAATAAATTATTGAATTTTTTTGTAAGTTTTGCCTTTCATTCTCGGACAACTCACGAACCCCCAAGTACGCAGCAATATATTTCTTGTTTAAAACTAATATTTTCTTTATATTTTTAAAGCATTCTGCTCTGTAGAAGGAAAAAAGATCCTTTAAAACTTCATTTTACCATAAAGGAAAAAGAACATATCCTATACAATAAGCAGAAACAAGCAGCCGGAGCGAATTCAAAAACAAAGTTTGAGACTAAAAAGAGAAGTTTCAATGTGAAAGATTATTAGTAAGAAGTGTACGATATACCAAATCACGTCACTATATAACGAATCACCAAATATCCTTAATCAAAGCTTAGCTGAAATATGAAATTCGAAAAATGATTGCAAAACCATTCTTTCAAAGAATCCAAAAACATTTCAATCCAATTCCAATGTGATAAACACATACGACTGGCCCGCGTGAAAACAAAGTTCTGAAACACAAAAATGAAGTCTCTATATGAAAAAGTTACCTGTTAAAAGTGCCGATACATTGAATCGTATCACTCTGCTGCATTCTAAATTTGTTCAAACAAAGCAAAAACAAATGGAAAAGAAGAACGGACATAATTACAGGAACATGACATATCTTATCAAGAAATTTTATTATTAAGAAAAGTATTTAAAAAAAAAAAGCAATATATTTGCTGTGTTAAGCAAAAAATGAAATATTTTTGCTAATGTCAGAATTATTATTATTATTGCTAATGTAACGTTTTTATTATTATTATTATAATTTCGTTTACAGGTAAGTAAGTACACTTCTTTTATTTTTTTCTCGAATACATTGTTTAAATTATCAGTACATTTTATTGGTAAGTTATTTTGTGGTTAAAGGAGGGTTGGGGACATGGGGTTGCTTTTTGCAGTCGTGATATTTAGGCCGACATCCAGAAAATTCCGATAACCGGAATCAAGTTGGTCCCACGATTGCTGGATAATGGATCCTGGGGGTCTAGCACCAACACATCGGAATGAATTCCACGTGGAAACTTTCCGACATCGGAAATGCGAGTTTCCACCAAAAACATTCCGATATGAATTTTAAGCGCTAGCATCATACCATCGGAAACGGTCTTCGGATTTCTTATAGAGCGAAATGAAAGCTGTCGGCATCGGATTGAATCGACCAATCACAGAAAAGCAAATATTTTCTAATAACGCGAGCGTGTGGCATCATAGCTTCATGTTTACATTTTTCTCTCGCGTACGTTTTGCGATGTTTTCAATGTTTTGTTGACATTTCTTTCGTTACTTTTCCTTTAAACTTTCCTTAGATAACAAAATAATACAATTCAGTATGTTTTAAATATATATGTATGTATATATATATATATCATAATGAAGTAAGATTGTGAGAATACACAATGAAAAAAGAAAGAAAGCATTTGATTTGACTGTCGATAAGAAGCTGTAAAATGTATTTGTTGTTAGATTTATTAACTATTACTTTATAATTTGTAAACAGCTGAGTCAACTAAATACTATGAATATTTCAATTCCTATTTGTTTAAAAATATTACTCCTTCAACGCCTTTAAATACCGATTGAAATACTGCACATAACACTATTTCAGGTTAAGATTTATTTTATTTTATGGAAAAATTTATCTCATTTTTCAGTTTTAAACCTATTTGTATAAATTTAAGGGGCACTTTTTTTTAACTTACACTACTTTAATATACTCTTTAAATGTATATATAAACAATCTGTATAAAGGGGAATTTAATAACTTGAGTGAAATTGTATAACTCAGCATTTGTTTACATATTTTTTTTAAATGTTAACAAAAACTATCACATCGAATTGCCCTCTGTGAGCCAAAACTTAGTATACTTTCAAGTTCCAACGAATTTTTTTTACTTTTTTAAAACGTAAAATCCAAAGTAAAAAATATCTTAATATCAACATATTTTTTTAAAAGTATATTCCTGAAGCTTCAATAAAAAAAATAAAAAAATAAAAAAAATTAGTAATTGTGTAAGGGGGGTTATTGATGAAAATTAAACACATGGTATAAACTTAAGTACATAAATTAATGGGAATACAAGAAATTTTAACAACTTATACTGAAACTGATAAAAACAGTCCTTATGTAATAATATATTGCTCTTTAATCACCTCATTAATATAACAATGTTAATGACAATGTAATTGTTTTTTGCAAGTCTTGAACTTGTAAATTCACTTAGTTTAATATTTATTCAAGATATATCGAATCAAAATATGAAAGTTATAAACATTTCAATAAATGTTTTTTTTTTGCCTTTCTTAAAAATAGTAAACTATATAGCAGTGGCGAAGCGTCCATGGAAAAAGCGCTTTCCCTATTTAAGATTTTCAAAAAGTAATCAGGTAATGTCGCTCGTCAAAAGACTGAATTGATTCTTCCTCTGCTTTTGGAAGCGCTTCCATAGTTTCCTGAACGATGCCTTGCCCCTGCTATATAGTAATTTATATTTTGTTATAAACACGACATGTATGTGCAATACATATCTATTTTTTTTTTTTTTTGCATTTTGTTTGAGAAAGAAAAATAATTTGGGGGAGAATCTAGTTTATTAGTGCCGTTTCGCAAATTTTTCAAAATTTGCCATAGTGGCAATATTTTCCATTGTATTTCAATTGCAACCATTGATCGTCTACATAAAAATGCACATTTTTCAGTGAACCAAACAATTTACTATGTACGATAAAAAAAATTTTTTAGAGGACAAAATTAAAAAAGAATAGTACATTTAAAATTACAAAATTTAATAAATATACAAGATTAAAGTTCAATGTGTTTTGCATTGCACTAGCGCTACACTATGGGCAATTAGTGATCTAAATACATCAGAAATAAAGAATTCAATCCGAGGCATTACATCAAAAACTAAATATATCATTATAAAAATTTTCAAAGAATAATTCATTTAAAATTTACAAAGTTATAACCTATCACAAACTAGTATGTTGTGGCCACCACGACTTTCTTCTATATTTTCCTATACAAATTCAGTCAGTAAAAATAATTTATTAAAATTATTATTTTTAAAAGTTATCTTCCATGATAATTTAGATGATTTCCATATTAGAGAAGTAGTATAACATTAAATAATAAATATTCAAAAAAATTCAATTTTATTCTCATTATTACATTAAACTTTTTTTTTTTTTTAAATATGAAAAAAAAATCTATAACTTTATTTTAAATTATCGCAGATTGATGGTTCAACCATTCGTTTTAAAGGCATTGGTGAGCTCTTTTGAAAGATACCTATCGATCATGAAAATTTACTCCCCTCGAGGGGGGGCTTCTTCCAGGGGGGGAGGCGAAGCTCGTACATACACAATTTTTTTTTCCCCATTTGACTATCTCTATTACAAATAATTCTTTTAAATTTCATAATGATTATTAAAAAATAATTCTCTTTATGCACATTTATACAAATTTTCGTCCTATACCACCATGTTAAAAAATTAGATAAAGAGGGATGGCGACGCAAGCTGTTGGACAATTTTGACCAAAAGTTGATAGGCCCTAATTTATATCAATGTGTAACTACATACCAATTTTATGAAATTCTGTGCAGCAGTACCTGAGATACAGTCGCCAAAAAATTTTGTCACACACACACAGACAGACATTTTCTAAAAATGGTCAAATCGTGTTCTAGAGCTCTCAAAATGTGTAAATCCATCAGAAACCCGACGTCTAAAATTTTTACAAATCCAATACTTTCTTCTATTGAATATAGAAGAAAGTAATAAAAAGATGAAATTTTGTATTGTAGCATTCATATTACAGCAAAAACAAAAAAAGAAACATTATTGAATACCCCAACCTAGCAATGCATAAAATTTTGTATTGCAGCAACCACTATCAAGCTATAAACAAGAAAAAAAAAAAAAAAAAAAAAAAAAAAACACCGCTGAATACCCTAACCTAGTGGTCGGCAAACGCATTATTGAACAGAACTACAGCATCTAGAATAAACAGTGTGCAATCGCCTATAACCGTGATGTTACAATGATGCTACAAAAATTAAGCTTACCCAGATGTCGCTCTGATCGAAGCTATTGCTCTAATCGAAGACCTGATTGGCTTTTCCCAGTTTCGTCAGTTTAATCACATGATCTAAGCATATAATTAACCAATAGGGAGTCTCGGTTTTGTGGTCGTGACCCTAGCTTCGATTACAATGACATCTGGTGACAGGCTTAATTTTTTTAGTACAATTTTATTCGCCGCTTTCCACACTGTTTATTCTAGACGCTGTAACAGAACCAAATATACACAGTACAACGATTAAAATTCCACTTTAGAAATTTAATTCATTAATTTATCTACCATGAAAATTCAATTTATATAGTGGAGTGTAATGTTGATTTTTACACCAACTATGTGAAAAATGCTAAGCCAGGAATTAAACCCGTTCACTCCATGGCTTGATTTGATTCTGGGCTCTGGCACTTTTTACATAGTTAGTGCAAAAATTAAAACTTACTCTCCATTTTATCTAAATTAGATTAAAATTTCTTTTAAGACAATTTTTTTTAAACTTTATTGATATTGGCAAGTTCATTGTTATTAACATAATTAGGGTATAAATTAAAATAGCTATTGCATCTGTGCAAGTAAAAATCTTGGTGAGAAACATCCAAGCTACTTCAGTTGCAAGTTTCAATTTCACCAAGTGTTAAGAGCTATACTAAAGCTGTTCCATTTCTTCAGCATGATTTTTCTTAATTTCATTTTATTGGGTTGTTCGGAAAGTCATTTCGTTTTTCTCAGCAGAGGACTTAATTTTATTTTTTTCACACCTTCTTCACATTTAAGTTGCATTGCCATTACATATTGTGACAGCTGATATAGCAAGGCTTGCTTGTGAAAAAGGTCGTTGTATTCTGCTCAATAGTTTTTGATTGGTGCCCTATTAAATAAAGAAAATCAGAAGCAACATTTTCGGCATATTTTGTTTTTGCTATCAAAAATGCGAAAATACTATTGAAACAACGAAAAAAAGTATACGATGTGTGCACAGAAAATTTATTTAAAGAACGCTATTGTCAAAACTGGTTTACCAAATTTTGTTCTGGCAATTTTTAATTGAAGATGCAAAACGTTCTAGAAAACCAGTTTGTGCTAATGAAGACAAAATAAAGTATTGATTTATGAAAAACTGCCAAATAACAACTCGTGAGATCGCTAAGAAACCGATCAAAGTGGAGAATATATAATTCATTAAAATATTTATACAATATAAGAAAATCATCTTTCATTTTCGAAGGAAAAAACGAAATTACTTTCCGAACAACCCAATAATTTTATTTTTTACACTTTTATTTTATGAACACATATATATATATATTTTCCAACTTGTTTTTTTTTCTTTTTTAATAATTTTAACATGTTCACGCCGGCGCATTCTTCTCAAAAGTATCTGAGCACTAGCCAATAATTCAGATATCAAAAAAGTATACTTAAAGCTGTTTTGTACAATAAATCCTAGTCGAATCATGTTCTTAGACTGACTAAGATCATGATTCGACAAGGATTTATTTAACAAAGCAGTATTAAGTGTACTTTTTTTGGACAAGGATTATTGCTAGTGCTCGGATACTTTTGCTGTGAGCCACCGGTGGACCACGCCAGCGTGAATGTGTTAAAGTTAGAATAATTTTTTTTTTTTTTTAATTTAATGTCTTTTGAGTCAGTTATCCAGTTGAACTGTCATAGCTGTACTGTTGATACTGTGAAAGCTAAATTTTGTTTACATACTAATTTTTGTAGCAATTGGTTGAACGGTGTAGCTTTGTATAGTGAATTACAATTAATATTACACATTATATATAGGCTTGACTCAAGGTAGGCTACTGAAAATTTCTACGCTAAAACCCATTTTTGCAAAACAACAGTTCTGTTATTAATTTATTGTTTAGCAATTTTTGTCAGTGTTAGCAAGATTAATAAGCATACCAACAGTAGTTATATAGATACTATGTGAGGGAGTGTTGAGAGTCCCCCCTTGAAATTTATAAATTTATCAAAAATTTTTTAGTTGTGCATCATTAAGAGAGGACAATACCTAATCCCGCAGACAGCCGTAGCCAATGTTATTCTATGGTGAAATTTGTTGCGACAATTAGACATCACCTAATATATATTTTTTAATTCTGTTTTAGCAGTCAGAAAATTCATAACCGTTAAATGAGTACTCATTTTTGAAAAATTCATTTTTTTACATTTAAATTTTGAGTTCAAAAATGCGATTTTTCACAAAATGCATTTTTCTCATTTTCTAGTCGCAAAATGAAATACTAAAATTTTAAAAATCAATTTTTGGAAAACAAGTAACAATTTAATGCTTATGAATTTTCAAAATGTGAAAACAGAATTGAAAAATATTTATTAGGTAATGAGTAATTATGTAAACAAATTTTTCCATAGAATAACATGGGCCAAGGCTGCCGGCGAGATTAGGTATTGTCCGCTCTTAAGGCTGCTCACTCCCTCTTACGATTTCCCCGTCTCAAGTCACCAAATACCATGCAAGTCTATGGAGAAATTTGTTTATAGAACTGCTCATTACCTAATTGATATTTTTAAATTCCGTTTTCACATTCAGAAAATTCACAACTGTTAAATGAGTACCCGTTTTCCAAAAAGTGATTTTCTTTTTTTTTTTTTTTTTTTTTTTTTTATATTTTACTTTGCAGCTCAAAAATGAGAAAATTGCATTTAGTGATAATTCGCATTTTTAAACTCAAAATTCAAATTAAAAAAATTTTGGAAAACCAGTACTCATTTAATGGTTGCGTATTTTGAGAATATGAAAATAACAATTAGGTAATGTGTAATTATATATTTTTTTTAATATAACATCTTTGTGATTGGGTTTTTGACGTCTAAGTATTTCTTGACATGACAAGAGTGAGTATAATACTGTTTTAAGCTGTCAAAAATTGTAAAGATAAGCTTAAATTTTCTAAAAAAGTTCTTTCATGTATAAGTTTGAATATAATTATTATATTGTTAAATTAGCAAATCTTAATCAATTTTTAAATGAAAAAAAAAAAAAAAAAAAAAAAAAAAACTGAAAAATTTCCTTTTGGAAATTCCCATGGTTTTCTCCAAAACTTCATAAATGCATGCTAGGATCCCTCAGAAAGACTCTCACAATGAGTATTTCAACTTTTATTTGTGTGTGTGTGTGTGCTATAATACATGAAGAAAAGTTGAAATGTTACTTATCTAGGAATAGGCTGTAGCATATATACCTCAGTGGCATATATCAATTTCATTCTAATTGAAATTACATGATATACTTTAATTAGGTGATGGTATGAGAATTATGGCCAGCTGTCGACTTGATGGACCTAGGAAGAGGTGGAATACCCTCAAAAGAGGGATCTTTCTAAGGCCTCTTTACCACATATTCACATGAGATTCAAAGAAAACTATGGAAAACTCCAAAAGGCTTGGTCAACATGCACAACTTTAAACCTTTCCCATCTAGTGGCACTTTAAGAGCAGAGCCCCTCCATCACTAATGAGACTGCTTCAAAAAACTGATATTTATACGCCATAATATAATTAAAATAGTTTCTATGCCCCCTGTAATCAAATATAAACTGCACATATGACTTTCAGTAGGGAACATGTTTTATACATTTTTACATACATAGGCCTACACTAATAATTTTTCCATTTATAACTGAAAAAAATAATGATTTATTTTTATTTTTTTTTTTATGACGCCTTCTAAATACATGTTTCAAAATGCAGTTTTTTTCAGTTAATGAAAATTAAATATAAAGAGTAAATGCAAACAAACAACAAAGTGAAATGTAAAAAAAACAAACTTCATAAATAATTGAAGATTATTTATTATTTAAATGTTAGTTGTTAGTGCCTAAAAATATTTATTTGTAGTAATTTACATTACTACAAAATATTTATACGTAAAAATATTTATACGTTAGTAATTTACATTATATTTTTAAAAATTCTGTGAACGCATTGCTCCTATATCAATAATCTTCAGCACATTTAGCCATTGTATCCTAAAATGAAAATAAGGAAAGTGTTATATATTTTAAAACAAAGCAAAAGCATAACAAGAATAATTACCATTTTTTTAAAAATAATTCTATACATATGAATAAATTTAGAGCTCTAAAAATTGCCTTAAATTATGCTGTTAGTAACCACTTAATATATCATTTAATGACCTGCATAATATATAAATCTATAAATGGCTTCACAGGCCCAGTGCAAGCATTTGCGTACATACGATTTGTATGAGTAATGCCAGGTTAATGCTTAGATTTTATGCTGATATTTTTTAATACACTTTATTTTTTAATTTATTGCATATGAAAAAGAATACAAACTATTGTTGGTGTGAAAAAATATGGTCAAAAACACTATTCAGTGCAACTCTGATATAATACTAAAAACAGGATTTGGACATTTTACAATAGGATTATTCAAATTTTATGTATTTTGCAATTTATATATAAATATTATATCTTTATATAATTTTTTAATAGACATACCATATTTTCAGTACATATTTAGAATAAGCATAAAACATAGTAATTGATAAAATCGAAGGCATTATTTTTATTATTTGTTACAAAAATAAATAGAAAATTTCACATTTGTTAATACAATTTTTTTTTCTCTGAAATACACCTCCAATATTTTAAACCCTCAACTTCACTTCAGCAAGATTTATATATACAATATCATAATTTCAGGAAATATTTATGACAATATTTCATGCACATACTGAGAAGGAGCTTACAATGTAACAAGGTACATAAATAAGCTATGCAAAATGAGATTTATTTTCATCTGATTATCATATATTGTTTACATTTAGCGAGAGATCAAATTAGCAAATTTGGTTTTAGAACAATTCTTGTACATAAATAATTTTTCTATTTATTTTACATACTGAAATCACTAAACAATACAGCATCTGCCACATGCATTTTTTTTTTTTTTTTTTTTTTTTTAATTGACAAATTAGTAAAAAGTTGACGACAAAATTAAGCATTTTTAATTCTTGGCCCTACGACAAATTTTTTATGCTTTCTTTCTGTGGCAAGTCTTCTTCGTGCAAACCTTTACTGCTAGACAATATTGACATATTTTCTTATTTACACATAATATGTACATGTAACTATAAAGACCAATATTATTAGTAAACTGTTGAAGAATTCTTAAATACAAGACATGAGTTTCTATTTTCTACTGAAATTTAGAAATAGCCTTTTCATTTTTATGGGCAAATCTTTTTGCAAGTGTTGATTTCTTCTCTGCGACAAAGTTGCTGTGTCGCCTAAATTTTGCCACAGGGATTCTTAGGACAGATCTATTTAGCAATTTTATTTTAAATTCTTAGAATACTGCTTACATAATATGTTAATTACCATTTTTAAGAATAGATATATAGGATTAATATACTCATTATATTTAACAAAACTGCTTAAATCTATATTTTTTGCACTCGATTGAGTGGCAAAAACGTGGATTGCCCCACGTACATTTGTTGCTGTGGCTTAAAGAAAAAATATGTCCCACCCAAATTGACGACATTATTAGTGCCGAGATCTCTGACCCGAGTACGGATAAAAAGTTACATGAAATTACTGTAAAAAACATGATTCACGGACCCTGCGGCATAGAAAACCAATTGTCTCCTTGCATGAAGGACGGAAAATGCACAAAAAGGTATCCCCGGGCACTATTGAAGGATACGCAGACAAATAACAATGGATATCCCCTATACAGGCGGAGAGCACCCGATCATGGTGGTAGGACTACTAAAATTAAAATTCGTGGCGGTCCTGTGGAAGTTGAGGTGGACAATAGTTGGATTGTGCCGTATTCGCCCCTGTTGTCTAAAATATTTAATGCACATTTAAATGTTGAATATTGCAGTTCTGTGCAAGCGATTAAATACATTTGCAAATATATTTGCAAAGGAAATGACCAAGCTGTTTTTAGTATCCAACAAAATAACGCCGGTATTACATTCAGAGATGAAGTGCAAACATTTAGGGCAGGTAGATACGTCAGCAGCAACGAAGCAGCATGGAGGATCTTGGGCTTACCTCTGCACGAGAGACACCCCACTGTCACCCACCTGGCAATTCACTTACCCAATGGCGAGCGAATATACTTCACTGAGCAGAATTTTCTAGACAGAGTGGCTACACCTCAGAAAACAACACTGACTGCATTCTTCGAACTGTGCGAAAATGACAACTTTGCCAAAACCCTACTCTACTCTGATGTACCACGGTACTATACGTGGAATGCATCTAGGAAGGAATGGAAGCGTCGTGTACAGGGAACACCGGTTGAAAACTGGCCAGGTGTGAAGGCAGGAGACGCATTGGGTCGGATATATACTGTGCACGTCAGCAACTTTGAATGTTTTTGCTTGCGAATACTGCTGAATCAGTTGCGGGGCCCGACAAGTTTCCAGAGGCTTAAAACCGTAGACAGTCAAGAGCGAGTAACGTTTAGGGAAGTATGTGAGGCTCGCGGACTATTAGTAAATGACAACCAGTGGGACGCAACTATGGCGGAAGCCATCCTTTGTCGCTCAGCAGCCAAAGTTAGGGACCTGTTTGCGATTTTAGTGAGCACCTGCGGACTATCAAACCCGCTCCAGCTGTGGGATAAATACAAGGACGCTTTATCAGAAGATATTGCATATAGGCTGGATGGCACTCACAATGATCTAATCATTAACGAAGCTTTAGTATTGATTGAGGATAAAATGATTTCCATATCTGGAAAATGTCTTGCTGATTTCGGCCTACCCACACCTCAGAGAAGAGGGGAATTGTCAAGCGATGTTGTAAAGGAGCTAAACTACGATATCGCGGTTTTAGAAGCGCAGGTCAATGAAATGGTACCACGATTACTTCCTGAACAGCGTCAAGTCTATGAAACGATTTTGTGCCGAGTAAATAGTGGAGAGGAGGGATTATTCTTTCTTGATGCACCAGGGGGTACGGGAAAGACATTTGTGCTGAATCTTCTGCTTGCCCAAATCCGCAAGGACCGCAATATAGCTCTGGCTGTAGCTTCCTCGGTCATTGCTGCAACTTTGCTTAACGGTGGACAGACTGCACATTCCATTTTCAAATTGCCGCTTAATCTTGCAAGCGAAGATACCCCAACATGCAACATCACCAAAAACAGCGGACGGGGAGTCCTTTTGCAACAGTGCAAGTTGATAGTATGGGACAAGTGCACAATGTCGCACAAGCATGCAATAGAGGCGTTGAACCGCAGCCTACAGGACATCTGCGGCAACCATACGTTGATGGGCGGCATTGTCGTTTTGCTCGCAGGCGACTTTAGACAGACACTACCAGTTATTGAGAAGGGCACACCGGCGGATGAAATAAACGCATGTCTCAAAGCGTTGCCACTCTGGTATAGGATTGAAAAGCTCCATCTTACATGCAACATGCGCGTCCGACTGTACAACGACCAAGAATCAGGTGTCTTTGCAAATATACTTTTGAAAATTGGTGAGGGTCGTCTAGAAACGGACGCAGATGGGAAAATTCAATTTTCCGAAGAATTTTCCCATCCAGTAGCAACAGAAGACGAACTTATCATGCAAGTCTTTCCTGATTTGGATGTTAATATAAGTAATGATGAATGGTTGTGTGAGAGGGCAGTGCTATCGCCTAAGAACGAGTGGGTCAATAAAATAAACAAAAGAATTTTAGACATCACCGCCGGCAATTCAAAGTTATACACATCCATAGACACTGTGATGGCTGATGAAGATAGTACTGCCTACCCCGTTGAATTTCTCAACTCTCTGGAGTTAACGGGAGTACCGTCCCATATGTTGGAGCTTAAAGTTGGCGTTCCAGCTATGCTGATGCGTAACCTTGATGCACCCAGACTGTGCAGTGCAACGGCACTAGGCTTTGTATCACAGAGCTGGGTATTAATATTATAAAATGTACCATTATTACAGGAACTGCTAAAGGAGACAGCGTTTTGATTCCCCGCATACCTATTATTCCCAACAACTTGCCATTTCATTTCAAGAGATTGCAATTTCCATTGAAATTGGCTTTTACAATGACGATCAACAAATCCCAGTGCCAAACCTTAAAAGTGGCAGGCATTCATTTAGGAACTCCATGCTTCTCACACGGCCAATTATATGTTGGTTGTTCACGTGTTTCAAGTGCCCAGAACTTGCATGTGTTGACGGAAAATAATAAGTCATTTAATGTTGTATACAGATCGGTATAAAAATAAAAATAAATTGTATATTTTTCCCGTAGATCTTTCAATGAGTTACAAATTTTTTTGAGTATACTTTATCAGACTCTATTTTGCACAGCACCACAATGATAAGGTTTCATTACATTACATATTATGATCAAACCGTCAGTTCCCACACATACACATCAAAATTTCTACGTGAACGAAGTCGCGGGTAACAGCTAGTATAAGATGTAGGCTGGGATTGCGGTGCCTCGCTCAGCACTATCTTACGCACAAACTCTGTCTTAAGATGTAAACAAAACGCAAGTCGTATTGCAGTGGCTCACTATCTTACGACGACCTCAGAGCTATCTTAAGTCGAATCGTAACTGGATGCGCGCGCAATCACAACATAGCTCGCTCTGCGTCTCCCATTGGCTGGCTGGCTTTCTCTTACAAGGACAGGCGGAGGACTTACGCTTGAGGCACCGCAATACCAAGTTAAGATCGTTCTTAACCACGCCCTTCTACGAAAATTCGTAAGATTTAAGATCAGACTTAAGAACGAGGCACCGCAATCCCAGCCATAATATAGTTAAACTAATTCAATTTAGAGAAATAAGTATAGAAATTATAAGCATTTTAGAAAAATAATTACTTAAAAAGAACGAAATAATAAAATATTAAAAAGAATCTTACCTGTGAAATAAAATCCTTATTTGACATAACTTCTAGGGTTTTTAAAGTACATCTAATTACTATTTCTAGGTATAAAATTCTTTTTAAATTCAAAACAATCTAACTTTTAAAGTGAAAAAAAAAAAATTTAAAAGAACTTTCAAAGAAAAAGGAAAAATATCGTCTGCTTAATAAAAAGTCGAGTTTAGAGCATGGCGAGTAAATTTCAATATTGGCTAGCTTGGCTTCTGTAGATCAACAATCACGTGACCTTTTTATGAGTTATCTTAGCACTCAAAAAGGTTGCCATTGTCCCGTCCACTCTACAATAGCTATATGGTGGAGATTGGTTAATGTATTGATGTTAATAATTTTTTTTTTTCGGATTATTAAAGTTGTTATTGATTATTTTGCTAAAAAGGCAAAAATTGGAATACTATAATAACCCGTTAATTTACTTCTGCTTTTAGTTTATTTTGAGGACTATAGGGTTAGCTACACATTCTTTTAAAGAAAACGCAAATTATTTGTGAAATATTCCATAAATAATCACTGAAAATATGAATGTACATCTACTTATGAATGCGGAAGGAAAACCATATGTTTGCAAAGAATGTTCTAAAGAATTTTCTCAAAAGGGCAATTTAATGAAACATCTTCGCATTCATACGGGAGAAAAACCATATGTGTGTGAAGAATGTTCTAAAGGATTTTCAAACAAGAGCCATTTAATGGAACATCTTCGCGTTCATACGGGAGAAAAACCATATGTGTGTGAAAAATGTTCTAAAGGATTTTCTCAAAAGAACACTTTAATGGAACATCTTCGTATTCATACGGGAGAAAGCCATATGTGTGTGAAGAATGTTCTAAAGTATTTTCTTACAAGAGCAATTTAATGGAACATCTTCGTATTCATACGGGAGAAAAACCATATGTGTGTGAAAAATGTTCTAAAGGATTTTCAAACAAGAGCCATTTAATAAGACATCTTCGCGTTCATACGGGAGAAAAACCATATGTGTGTGAAGAATGTTCTAAAGGATTTTCTCGTAAAACACATTTAATGGAACATCTTCGCATTCATACGGGAGAAAAACCATATGTGTGTGAAGAATGTTCTAAAGGATTTTCTCGTAAAAGACATTTAATAGAACATCTTCGCATTCATACGGGAGAAAAATCATATGTGTGTGGAGAATGTTCTAAAGGATTTTCTCAAAAGAACACTTTAATGAAACATCTTCGTATTCATACGGGAGAAAAACCATATGTGTGTGAAAAATGTTCTAGAGGATTTTCAAACAAGAGCCATTTAATGGAACATCTTCGCGTTCATACGGGAGAAAAACCATATGTGTGTGAAGAATGTTCTAAAGGATTTTCTCGTAAAACACATTTAATGGAACATCTTCGCATTCATACAGGAGAAAAACCATATGTGTGTGAAGAATGTTCTAAAGGATTTTCTCGTAAAAGACATTTAATGGAACATCTTCGCATTCATACGGGAGAAAAACCATATGTTTGTGAAGAATGTTCTAAAGGATTTTCTCGAATAACTAGTCTTAAGATTCATCTTCGTGTTCATACGGAAGAAAAACCATATGTGTGTGAACTATGTCCCGAAGGATTTTCTACGAAGGATCATTTAAAAAAACATGTTACAATTCATACCGAAAAATAAAGAATCACGTGTGTGAATAATACTGGGACAGATTTTCTCGAATAACTGTTCTAAAGAGGTATATTTAAATTCATACAGGAGAAAAGCCACAGTGTGTGAAGAATTTTCTCAATTAGTCATCTAAAAAATCAAGTTTACATTCGTGCCGGAGAAAAATTATACGTGTGTGAAGTATGTTCAAAATAATTTCCTCATCATTTTTGCATTCATGCATGTGAAAAGGGAGAAAATCTACAGGTGTATAAATAATAATAATGCTTATTAAAAAGTCATCTACGCATTTACAACCTAGACAAAATATATGTGTGTAAGGAATGTTCTACAGCAGCATTTTCCAAACTGTGGGTCACGAGTTGATTTTTGGTGCTTCGCAGAATAGCTGAATGTGTATGTAACTTTCCTGAAATTTCACAAGTAAGTTTTTATCACGGATTACGACTATCCGATATCCCACAAAGATTTACTGATAATAATTACAGATATTCTCATATTTCAATAGGAAACAGAGATTTGTTTTATATATAAGAATTCTACAGTATAATAATAATATTAATATCTATCTAATTAAATAATGTCATCTTGCGGAAAAGGTTTGCATAAATGAAACTTGTCACAGAAATCATAAAAATTTTCTGCCACAGGGAGGTTTATATAGCATGCTTCTTAAAGAAGATTATATTCATAGTACTGCAAATTTATGTACAAGCACTTATATTAAAAATATTTGGATATTTCACGGTCTACGAAAGGTGTTTCTTTAAGCATATTTTATTATCTGTATGCTTAGAAGTGTTGTTTGGTTTTTTTCCATAGTGGAAAAAAACCTTGTTAAAACATCCCAGACAAAAAAAAAATACCATTTCTAAAGACGCTAGTCGCATCGCCGTAGGCTGCGATAGTGCATAAGTATAAGTAGGGTGCCTATATTACTAGAGTGACGACAGTTCTCAGTGCGCAACCGCTGTGGATGAAATCTTGGGTTGCTTGCGTGAGCTACGGGCCATGCTACGGCTGGGGTTGATTCTTTCTAGATATGATCTTTATCTTATGTTGGCGAGAAAACCTTTCTGGTGAACATTTACTTTTCTGGCGGGATATTTAATTTTCTTAGAAGTACAAAAGGACTTAATTTATTCATAATTCGTTTAAATTGTATTGAAATTAAGCATCTTCTTTTCACTATATTATTTTTAGTTTTGTCAAATAACAAGTTATTGATAGACTTAAATTGCCAAATTTATAAAAAGAAAAATTGCTCTTATAGAAACTTACGACTTTTAACAATTTTATTTAATGATTATTTTCATTTTTTCTGTGTGTTAATTTTCGATTTATTATTATTATTAAACCATTATTTTTAACTTAGATTTAAAAAAAAAAAAAAAAAAAAAAAACATTACACTGAACCAAAGAAATTTTTTGTTTATTGTGAACTAAGGGAAATTTTTCATTTAGGAATTTATAATGCATCCCGGTTTAATTTCATTATTTTTCATTTTGTAGCACAAAAATTCTTTTAAATAAACTTTAATATTTTTTCCTTAATAAGTTTAATTTTTGAAATAATAAGTACTTTTAGATAGCTACAGGGCATCGTTGCTTTCACACTACACCCGTGCCTTGTTGATGAATATATGAGCTCAATTTTTTTCTACCCGAAATAATTACTGCAGGATTTCAGAATTTATGGTTTTTATATTATTTGTTTAAATTAATTAAATGTATAAAATAAATAATTTAAATTGATACTAACTGTCAATTTTTTTGTGTGCATATTTTGTATAAATGTGCTTAATGGATCTGCGAGGAAGGCTAGGAGATATTGATAAGCACATTTATCAATAAAATTTAAAACGGTAGCATTTTATTTTTCTTTCTTTCTTTTATTTATTTATTTTTTATTTTTTAGATTTAAATATATTTAAGCAATCATTCACCTACTTTACATATTAACCATCTTAACTATCATGTTTGATACATTTATACACTATAGAAGATGAGATCTAGCTTTCCTAAAAAATCAGGAATTTCAGCATAGTAGCACCATTTGTCAACTAATATGCACCAAAAGTTGAAAGACACCAGATTATACTAAAATGTGACAAAATAAAAACTTTCGTAAAATATTGTCTATTAGATCTTGATCTCGAGCTACCACAAAATTTTTGTAATATACACTTTAACAGAGAAAGAAAGAGAGGTTTTTAAAATTAGACTTTATTTATTTATTTATTTATATTTTTATTTTATTTTTTAATTGTAAGCACTATAATTAAACGGGATGGGGAGGGTGAAGGCGGCAGCTTCCCTCATATAGAAGTTTATGCCAAATGGAACAATGCCCTACACCTTTTTTAGATTAATTTTAAAGTAGATTGAACTATATTATTTTACCTTACTGAACTTAAGACTTAATATGCGATCGGTCTTTATAACATTGAAATGCAGTGTGAGGTGTGAGAAAAAGTCGTGTTAGTGACACACAATATAATTTAATCTAAAATCGTATCATCATTCTTTTTCTAATTAAAGGTATCACCAGATTTATTTCACACCCTATGTAAACATTTCTAGGGGAGAAATAATTTGCCCCCCACAAAATAAATGTTTTAACAAACAATTAAAAAGAAACAACTTTTGTAAAATGTTGTTTAAATATATTTATAAATTGTAATACTTTCAAAACTCACTATTTTCAAAAAAAAAAAAAAAAAAAAGAAAGAAAGAAAAGAAAAAAGAAAGAAACTAATGAAGTAATTTTTGGTTATTTTATTTTTATCTTTATTTTCAAAATAGTAAATAACTATGAATTTTATTGAAGGAAATTAAACATTAATTCGTAATTAGTCAGACGTAATAAATAAGAAACAATTTATATATTCCTTAGTACATACTCTTACATATAATACACACAGATATACACACTTATAAAGCTTTTAGCTTTCTCTGAGAAAAGATGTCAAAACGCTGGCGAAGAATCTCTAGCCAAGTACCATGTTAAATATCGCCAAATGTTTCTACTTTCCGTTATCAATAAAATCATTATTTTTTAAATTTAAAATAGCACAAAAATTGGACAAAAGTAATATATTTAATAAAGAAGATGATTACAGATCATTTATAACAATAATCATACAGTATTTTTTCTATTTATATCAATTTATAAGCTATGAAACAGGCTAGTAAAAGAATCTGCCTATCAAGTCCATCAATAAAGTCAATAAAACAGATTAATAATTAACATTATTCAGTAAAATATGTTTTGATATTTTACAAATAACCTTTCTTAATGTATTTCTGAAAGAAAAAAAATCAAATTTACTTAATATCAAGAGATAAAAATGCTTTTTTCGACATATGCAAAACTCTCAATGTAAAACCTACGGCCCATCATCCAACAATCGCCCCAGGCGGCAGATGGTCAGTCTTGTCCAATGAGAATCTGTCACTGATCTGTCGCCACTCTTATCTTATCGAGGCACCCTAAGTATAAGTAGTAGTTTTTATATCTATTTTGTATTTTCTATCTTGCTTAATCGTGTGCCGCCAATATTGTAAAATAAAAAAGATGTAATTGTACAATTAATAAAAATTCATATTCTTAAAAATTTTTCGTAAATATTTCAGCAAAACACATCAGCGTAAACCCAAGTAACACAGACTGTTGGCCCAATTATGATTTATTGTTAGTTCGTTGGGGAATTGTTATCGTTGGGAAAAGGGCTCAAAATAACAGTGGGCCAACAGTAAATAGTATTGTTGGCCCACCACCAGTCCTCAAATACTGTTTTCCCAACAGCAAAATATAACAGTTGGTCCTACAGTGTCATTCTGTTGTTGGGCCATCTGCAAAACAAGGTGGATGGGCCAACAGTATTCAGCTGCGGTTGGGAAAACTGCTAAATATGATTGTTGGGCCTACTGTATTCAATGACGGTTGGCCCGAACGCAAAATATTACCTTGCGGAACCTGATGACAACTCAACTTAGAACTGCGCAGTCGCAGTCATGTTGTTTGTTGTAGTTGTTTCAATTGGTTGTGCATGTTCCTTGTTCTCTATATTTCAGGTACATATGTGTATTACTTATTTTTAATTTAAAATTCTGTTAATATCATGTCTTCAGATCGTTCTAAACGTCGTAAACGACAAATAAAAGTTAAAAATGAGCTTAATTATAATCGTTATGGGGTGAATGCCTGTTTGTTCGGAAACAATGATGTAAATAGTAACGAGAGAATTGAGAATAATTCATCATCCGAAATGGAAGATTTGGATTCTTCTAATTCCGATGAATTCTCTACTGATGATGAAATTGAATATTATTCTTATAAGGATAACAATAATGCTGATTCACAGTGTGCTGATTTAAAAACAACGTTAGCCGAATGGGGGATAAGCCACTGCATTAAACATGTTCTTAAGGATTTGTTAGGTATTTTAAACGAATTCGGTTTTGATCTCCCGACTGATCCACGCACACTTTTGAAAACTCCACGCTCAGTTCCAACGGAGGTAATTGATAATGGGACTTACAGTTTATTTGATTTCATTAAGCCTATTAAAGACACGGTTAAGGAAGGTTTAACAATATGCGATTATCCGATTATTAATAAACTTGATGAGGATAACTTAATCTCTCTCACTTTATTTATAGATGGTTTACCCATATCCCGATGCGAATTTGGAAAATGCCTACTCCTCAGAACCTTGGCGAGAAAATTCTTGGCGCACAACATATTTTAAGGGAAAAATATGAAAATGTGGAAACTAATCATTGATTGAAACAAACCTGTCAGAATGAATCAAGAATGAATGATTCATCGATTCACATCCACCGTGCTAGCATTCGTATAGTATAAAAATAAAACATTTTGTTTAATAAAAAAAAATAATTTTCTTCACATTTAATTGAATGAAAAGCGATTATTTTACAGAAGACATTTTTTTTTCTTTTATGTTTAAAATGTGCTAAATAAAAATACAAATTTATTACAGATAACTTTTTTTACCAATATGTAAACGTATCATAATAAATTTCTCCACTAATTTATTAACTTTATCATTCAATATTTTTCGTTGTTCAATATAAATTATTTTTATTCAAATAAATTAATTTATACTTTTACATATTTCTTCTGAAGTATTCTTTCTTTCTGTCTCATTTTCGTTAAGGGAAAAAAATTGTAATCCTTGGTAAAGTAATGATGTGCTTAAGTAATTACAAACATAAGTAATTAAGTAAAATGTTTGTTAGGTAATGTTAATTTTGATTAATGCAGATTTTTTTTTCTTTGCCTAACTCTGAAATTAAGTATAGCATGCACAGTTTTATTCATTAAGCTCGATTAATTTTTAAAATAGCAACACATTGATTTTCTTCTATTTACTTATGTAGATTAATAAATAAATAAGGCTCACTTTCTAAAAATTGAACTAATTCAAATGTTTGTGCAGGTATAAATTGATTACATTGATAATATGATTAATTGCATGTATTATAATCTCTTCCTTTGAATGAAAATTCTAATTATTTTTATGTAAATGATTTTTAACTTAAATTATTTCAGTAATAATCTTGCTTTAGTAAAAATAAACTATGTCCAAACATTTAAAAGTATTTATATAATTTTAATATATATATATAACCTTTCATTTTTAATATTTCATGCAAACAATTCTCCATTCAGAGGCCTTTTTTGTAGCCTTTTATATTGTTACAACTTGAATGGGGACAAAAAAAAAAAAAAAAAAAAAAAAAAAATGATATTTGAAAATTAAATTTTTATTATTGAGAAATTTTTAGTTATGTTGATGCAATAGACTGTGCCAACTAGTCATATAATTTATGATACTTTGATATAGTTAATATACAAGTGATGAAATAGTATCACAGCCATTTTCTCAGCACATATGGTGTTGTCATTACAAACATTGGCACTAGAAGTTGGCATTACTCACTAATTGCTCATCATTTTATGTGCATATTATTTCCCCCCTGATAATCACATGATAATGATGAAATGAATATTTTTAATGAAAATGTTACAAAATAAAAGAAATATAAAAATATATTTAATATAGAAATATATGTTTTTCATTAAAAGCTTAATCATAATTCACTGTAAGAAAAACATTGATATCTGTGATAATTTAGATGGATTCCTCAAAATAACTTCTAAAGGCTACATTTTGCTATCTGAAAACATGAAATTAAAAAGTAAAATTTACAGTAATTAAGGATATCGACTTAATTTTCAAAGTATACCTGATATACTCTAATAAAAATGTTGATATAAGTATTTGAGATGTATCCACCAAAATAACTTATTCTAACAATAAATAATCTATATCTATAAAAGAGTAAACTCACTGATTACTGACTCAACACAATCGTGGCGATTCTATGGGAGGAGATACAGGTGCAAATTTTGGTGAGCACGTCGGTTTTAGGACCTTGATGACCACTGGGACGGGATTTTGCAAAATCAGAGAGAAAAAACATTTTTATAAACATAACTCTGCTCCAAATTGCTTCACGGTGAAACAATTTCAGAGGGAGAGACTAGACTTGAATACAAAAGAAAAAAAATATTTTCTGCAATTTTGGAATTCCAGATTTTTAAGGGGGTAAAAATGATTTTTGGAGGCAAATTTAGAAAACACGCATTTTTTAATTAAGCCTCGCTTTCCCAACATCAAGGCGTCACTGCAGAAAAAACGCTTTCAGGTGCCGCTTGGCATGTTTGGCGAAAATCACTAGCACAGCACCTTTTGTACAATTTAGAAGTTGCAACATTCCACTGGTTATGTTTGCTATCTCTGACGAATTAGCGCACTTCTTGAATGAGGTGGGCTTAACTAAATTTCACTTCAAAATGGGGTCAAAGTGATCCCATCTTGGGAAAACGAGAGTTAAACTCTACCAATAATAACACAAAGATATAGAAAAACACTAACAGTCAACATGAGGATATTTCCAAAAAATCATTATTGGTTTTCTGCAATTTTCGATTTTGGGGAGAAGTTACGAGGGGGCAAATTCAAGTCCCCCTTTTAGCACTAAATTTGTCCGGGGAAATATATAGAATCACAAATTTTAGTGTGTGGCTTATTTATGTGTGCCTGACACCTGTTGTAACGGGATTTTGCGAAAGTTCCCAATTGGGGGGGGGGGAGGGGGGCAATAAACCTTTTTCCAAGCATAACTTTGCTTCAAATTATCTCAGCAAGATTAATTTTATGTGTCGGTTGTTTATGCTTTCCCAACACGCACTGTAAAGGGATTTTTACGCAATTTCTTCCTCCCTCCTTTGCAGGTGGATAGGGAGGCAAAGGAGGGAGAGTAATTCCGCTCCAAATTATCTCAGGGTAGGGATTTTTTAACATGTCGATTGATTATGCGTTCTCAAGACATATACTACAAAGAGATTTTGTAAAATTCCACATTATCCCCCTTGGGGGTTGGAGAGGAGAAAACATATTTCCAAGTGCAAATCTGCTCCGAACTATCTTAGGTGATTTTTTATGTGCGGGCTGGTTATGAGTTTCCAACACACACTATGAAGGTATTTTGTGAAATTTCCCCTTTCCTCGCTTTAAGGGTGTTGAGTAGTTGAGTAGGGGGCAAAAGCCTTTTTTAATGTGTAACTGCTCCAAATTACATAGATACCAAGTCTACTGTTTTTGGCGGGGACTTCAGACTGGAAAAATTTTATAGCTGATTTTAGTAATACTAATCGTCGAAAATATATATAACATATTCCATTTAAAAATACCAATGTGAATTTTGATTTAAAAGATTAAAAACAGCACCTATGAAATTATCTCATGAAAGTGATTTTTTGATATGTCGATTGGTTATGTGTATTCAACACACACAAACTACAAAGAGATTATTTGAAATTCCGTGCCATCTCCCCTCTTGAGGGTTGGGGGGGGAGATTAAAAAACATGTTTGCATGTGTAACTCTGTTCCAAATAAACTTAGAATGGCAATTTTTGATGTGTGGACTGCTTATGCATATCCCACACACACTACAAAGTGATTTTGTGAAATTCCACACTACCGCCCCTTAGGGATGAGGGTAAACTCTGCAGTAACTCTTCATGCGTAACTCTGCAGTAAATTATCTTAAGGAGATTTTCGATGTGTGGGTTAGTTATATAAATCAAACTCATAATATAAAATTATTTAGCAAAATTCCCTCCTCCTTCTTCCATTTAAGAGCGGGGAGGGGGGGTAAAAACACGTTTTAAAATACAGTGCTGCTTCAAATAATCTCAGGATCCTGATTTTTAATGTGTTGGTTAGGTATGTGTATGAGACATGTACTATAAAGGGATTTTGTGAAGTTTGGCAAGTGGAAAAACCTTTACCGAAGGTAGCGAGAACTTTAACTTAGATTTTGACTGATTTCAATGATTTTTTAAAATTATTAATGGTATAGCGTTTTGAAAATTCATTTCAATATAATGACCAGCGAAGCAGGCAAAGCCTGCTAGTACATTATAAAAGAGCATCAAAGAACTGGCGTTTAAAAGTAATAATTACAAAACTTTGAATAAACACCATAAAAGCAAGAACTTCCAACAATTGTTTCGGGTCAAAAGAAAACCTAGCCCTTCGTCAAGTGAATAACGTAGGCACGAGTGCTGTAACAAAGCGGCAACACAGTGCAACCTGCAACAGTGTGTTGTCGCTTCTTTTACAGCACTCTTATGTACTTTTTTTGCATGGTGAAGGTTTTTTTTTTTTTTTTTTTTTTTTTTTTTTAACCTGAAACAACTTTTGCGAGTGTTTGCTTCTATGGTGTTTATTCAAAGTTTTGTACTTAGTAATAAATAATACATTTTCCTATTAAAAAAAAAATTAAAGTGTAAAATTTACTGTCATTCACTTAATTTTAAAGTACACCTGATATATTTTTTTTTTCCATAGATTTGGTAAAATAGAAATTTTGGCCAATGACAGTCCTTCGTATGTTGTCATTCTTTCTAACAAGGCACCCAAGTATAACTTACTTGTCAATATTGCAGCCATATTTATTTTAATAATTTAAACTTTAAAAAGAAAATCTTTATTAAATGACGAATTAATTGCCTTAACAATGTTACACATACATACATTTTAATAAATTATAGCTATATTTTAATACAGTTGTACACATTTTTTATTAATACTTCCTTAATATCAAAGCCTATTTTTAAGATTAATAAAACAAATATTTAAAATTGAGCTATTTTACTATGCATAGAAATCTGTATAGTAGCGATCACTTCCATGCATGTGAACTCACTTTGCAACCATTAAAACCAAAAGAGAAAAAAACATCACTGGATACAACTTGCACATTTTGCATGAAAATCTGTATAGCAGTGGTCACGGGTACCATACATGTATGCTTGCTTAGCTAGCATTAAAAAAAAAAAAAAAAAAAAAAAAAAAAAAGAATCTGACGTGGACACCACGACTTCCTTATACATCTATTGGAATATACATATGGTTATGGAAACACTGATATTATTGTGTGAGGTAGTTGTTTTGTAAATAAACAGGCAGGTTCTAGTCCATGAACATTCCTGAAAACAAGCAAAAAAAAAAAAAAAAAAAGCTACTCCAACCACAACAGTTCTGATGATAAGATTATATATACCACCAATTGTAATTTTTTCAGGAATTTTCTATGGCTTATTACAGAAAATATCATTGGCAAATACTCAGCTTAGACAGTACAAAAATAAAAAAAACTGGTGCACAATGAATATTTAAATTAAAAAGACTTTTTATTCACCATAAAATTATGAAAGCATTACCAGTTTCGAAAAGACATGGCCTTTCTTCTTCAGGTACAAAAACCACCAGTCTTGCTTTTTTCTCCAAGGTAATAGCAAGTGCTTTGCACCTGAAGAAGAAAGACCATGTCCTTTTGAAACTGGTAGTGGTTTTATTAATTTTATGGTATGTGAACAAGTTTTTAAGTTTAAATATTAAACACAGCTTAGTGTTCAATGAAAATCATTTCAGTATAAATTGCCTACTTTTATTCTTGTAGGCAAAAATTAGTGGTGAGGAATGATACATTTCACCAAAACAAATAATTCTGTTAAAATTGAGAAAAGGTTTACAAATTCTGGCTCTCCTGAAGCAATATTTGTCACCAAATTCGATTACTAATCTCGTCAGGCTGCCAAGTTTGTAGCCGATGCAAATGTTGATCTTGGCATCAATTTTAGCGATTTGCTGAAAATTTTTGTAATAAATTTTTGTAAGAATAAAACCTTACATTACAGCTTTATGGAAGTTTGAATAGCTGCTTTTGTGAGGGTTTTCCTCCTTCATCAGCTTACTTCCTCGTGGTCCATGCCATCGGTAGTGGATGTTTTCTTCTGTTTCTTGCTTTCTCTTTAATTAGATCGTGTCACTGTCGGTAAGCACAAATGCTGATATCAAAGCGGCAGCGTGTGTTGCCACTTTGCTTGCAGCACTCGTGCTTCCTTTGTTCACCTGATGAAGGGTCATGTATTCTTTCGATCCAAAACAATTATTGTGAATTTATAGCATTTTATGGTGTTTATTCAAAGTCGTGTACTTATTACTTTAAAACGCCAGTTCTTTCTTATTTTCTCTTCTGTTTTTGTCCGTTTCATGATATTTGTGAAATATGCTAGCAGACCCATAGCTGCAGCCACAAATATTTCACTTTTTAAACATTTTAGGATGCTATGCTTTTTTTTCTTTCTCTCTTGGCGGTAATAATAAACTTATACTTAAATTGTAATTTTTAAATTTACTAGATGAGGCTAAGTCTTCAAAAACAATTTGTTAAAAATGAAGTATAACTTAAAAGTTTTCATGAAATTTGTAAAATTTTGGGTGTGTAGTGATTAAATCTCCAAGTCTCTCATGATTAAGATCTCAGCAGAAGAATTAAAAATTATTTTGCATGGAGCATTTTTAAAAATTTTATCTTATTAAATTTATATGTAATATGTAAAATTCTGAGTCAGGGAGTGTAAGCGAAAAGTTGCCAATTAACCCGGTAGCACTCGCTGGGGTGACGCAGTTACCCCAAAAAAGACAATTCATTGGAATAGGTAGCCGTTTTCGAAAAATCGCTAACATGGCGCTTTTCTTATCGTGCCGAAAATTGCAACCCTCCACAGCATACGTAAGAGAGTGCGAGTTACGTGAAACAGAACGCTGAATACATGTGGATTAGACTAGAAAGGGTTTATTAGTGTCGCTCTAGAACTGCATAGTGAGCTATTGGAGACAATATTGATTTTAAGCCTAGAGTTTAAAATACGTATGGAAACAATTTATTATATATACACATACATGTTTTGATTATATATATATATATATAATTTAAACATTATATATAAAATTAAATACACATAATATTATATGTAAATAATATAACACTTTAACCCATCCCTTAAAGTTAATCACAGACTATCGCTAATATCCCACTGCGCAGTTCTAGTTAGACGTTAAACTCACTCAACCTCATTCTTGATGAAAAAAAAAAAAAAAATAAAAAAAAAATAAAAAAAAAGAAAGAAAGAAAGAAAAGAAAAACTCCCCCAAACGCCATTTTTTTAAAAATAACTTTTGGGGAAAAATGTTTAAAATCGATTATACACTAAGCTCTATAAGTATATAGTGAGCGTCTTCAAATAACGAATAAAAAAAGAAAAAAAAAAAAAATGAATATTTAAATTTAGTTATAATATATTACCTTAAGAGGTCATACCTTCCGTGGAGGATCAAAATTGTGATGGCATGTCTCCGGACCATTTTTAGGTGTACATTCAATTACCCATAGCGCAGTACTAGTGTGACGTTAAAAATCAACCAACTAACTATAGAGCGTCTCCAATTGCCCATTACGTAGCATAACGCAACGTTAATCCCTCTCAGCGCGGCTCCCTTAATTTGTATTCATTAAAATATCATTAAATTAATTAGACCGGTAGCACTCGCATGGGATGATTGAGTCACCACAACTGCTAAAACTTTTTAGGGGTACATACAAATGAAACACTTCCAGTTGCAAAGCCGTTTGCAAGCGTTCGAAATCTATGGCTGCAGTCGGTAGCAAAAGTATCCGAGCACTAGCAAAAATTCCTATATGAAAAAAGCACACTTAACACTGTTTTGTTAAATAAATCCTTGTCGAATCATGTTCTTAAACTGATTGAGAACAGGATTCGACAAGGATTTATTTAACAAATCTGCATTAAGTGTACTTTTTTTTTTACATACGAATTTTCGCTAGTGCTTTGTTACTTTTGCTGCTGACTGTATTTGCAAAAACTTGCAAAATTTACGTCATCGAAATTGCAAGCGTTCCGTTTGTATGTAACCCTAAGAGAGAGAGCGGACGTGCGTTTTATGTCACACTAGTGCTACGCTAAGACAATTGGCTACAGTCTAGGACACACCACTTAAGGGTGTATATTTTTTGTATATTTACAGGGTGGGTAGGCAGGCTGGGTTTAACGTCGCACTAGTGCTGCACTGTTGGACAATTGGCGACGTACAAGGACTCACTCCTAAGGATGGTCCAGAGAAATACCATCACAATTTTGATCCTCTACGGAGTAGATGGCTCCCTTGCTTCGGTGACATCTTATATTTACCGATAAATGTATGTACATGGTTGAGATTATATAGGTTTTAGGTAGCACTATTGCTACACTATTGACAAATGGCAACTCTCTAGGATACGCCCCGAAACGTGGTCAGAAGACATCAGTGGCGGCTCATGAGTGACGTTTTGGGAGGGCTGCAGGCTAATGACTGAAAACAGTATGTTAACAACGAAAACGTTTTCTTTTAATTGGCTCTTGAAATGTTAACATATTTACTTAGATTGTCGAAATAAGCGAATCAGCCAATTAGGTGAATAAAAGTTCCATTATTTGTACTTTTTCTAGACGTTTCGATGAAGTACCCCCAATACGAGCCGCCACTGGAAGACATGTCATCAAAATTTTGGTCCTCCATGGAGGGGAATGGAGCCTTCATGGTGAAGATAGATTAAATCGGAGAATCATTTTGAATGATAATCATAACAGAACTTCATCAAAAATATTTTCCAATGCACCTACAATATTAAAAATTTATCAAAAGCCATAATTCCGATACAACTTGAAACTTTATTAAAACTTGTAATTCTATTCATAACATTTTTCTCAAAGCACCAATTCCATTTACTTCCCCAGGACCAGGTGAGTCCCAGACTTTTTGCCAATTACCCAAAGCGCAACACTAATGTGACGTAAAACCCAACCAACAAACCGTTTAATATTCCATTTAATATCTTACTTTAAAAGCAAAACTATTCGAGCTATGTAAACCTTCGTATACAAATTTCGTATGGCAGATCTTCATTTCAAATTACACTTTCATTATTGTTTGCACAAATATGAGGCTTTCGCTAAATCTGTTTGCTCCTTGTGTTGCTAACAATAATGTAATGATGGGGTCAATGATGAGAAAACGCTGACACAAACTGAGCAGAAGGAGCAAAATGAGAGTTTACTATTTTTGGCGAATTAGCACACTTATGGCATCAGGCAGCTGCAACTGAATTCCAACAGTTCAAGGGTTAGCGCGCGCCTTCCACCGGGTTAATGAAAAATGTGTTTTTTCTTTGGACTAAAGCTGAATTGTTGCTAATTGATCAAACTATGTTCGATTTGAATGAAACAATTGAATATTACCATAAAAATTAAGTAATAGCAAAATAAATAACACCATAAAATTAAAAAACATACAAAAGTTCAAATGGCGAACAATTCAAAAGAATGCAAGAAAATTAAATGATAAATGTTTATCTATTTTAAGAAAAGATTTATTTACTGCATGTCATGATGAACTTTCTTTCTTCAATAAGCTTTTCCTCCCTTTTCTTCCATCTGACATCAGTGTTAATTAAATGAGCTAGCAAGCCCACATCTACAGGCGCAAAAACAATTTTGTGCTCTATAGATATGTTCCAGCTGGCGTAGGATGCAAAGACTTCACAAATGGAGAACTTTCTAAGGAAAACTGCTCTTTCTTTTCTTCTACAGTCTTTTTTAAACAGTAACTATATAAATACATATTTTAATATTTAAGGATAATGTGCAATTTTTTGGAACTATAGATTTATACACTGAAATTGCTTATTTCAAATTAGCCAGATAAAGCTATAAGGGTAGGTGCTCCAGTGATTGGCATGCTCCACTAATTGACATCTATCCCGAAATAATAAATAAGAAAAATAATAAAATCATATTTTACGTATAAGAATTTTAACATTTTTTGTCAAACACTGGAGCATAGTGTGCTAATAACTGATAAAATGAATAACTAGCAGTGTCAAACAGTGAAACATAGGGGTCCAATTACTGATAAAATAAAAAACTGGCAGTGTCAATTACTGGAACATTGAGTGGGTGTCAAATAAAAATTCATAAAAAAAATAATTGTTATAAAATGTATATATTTTAACATATATGTGGTTCTGAATGTCTTTTATGCCATATGTACTAACTTAAGATTTCTGAAAATATTTTCTGATGACTAAAACATTAAAAACATCAGAGATTGCTCTAAAAGTGTCAATCACTGGTGTACTTACCCTATTTACAAAAAAAAAAAATAATAATAATAATAATAATAATAATAAATAAATAAATAAAATAAATGAACTATAACAAAATTTTTATAAACAAACACGATAAAATTAAAAAACATACAAAAGTTCCAATGGCAAACAACTGAAAAGGATACAAGAAAATCAAATGTCATATTTCATATCTGATCGATTTTTAGATTTATTTACAGCATGTCACAAGGAACCGTGTCTTCAATAAGCTTATCCTCCTCTTTCTTCTTCTATCTGATGTCGATATTAATAAAAATCGCTAGCAAGCCCACGTCTACAGGCACAAAATCAATTTCGTGCACTGAAGCTATGGTCCAGCTGGCATAGGATAAACTTCATAACTAGAGAACTTTCCAAGAAACACTGTTCCTTCATTTCTCTTCGATCTTCTTTAAACTGTGATTATTTATAATTTTGAGCTTTTCAACAGTTTTTTTTTTTTAATTGTACTTTATACATTTTTTGCATTTAATTTTTTTTTTAAATGTATTTTGATGCAATTTCATTTTCTGCCATTTTGAGTATGGCATTCTTTGATAAACTTTCCTTTCCTAAAGGTTTGTAAATTCCAAGGATAATAGCTAAATTGTGCCAAATTATTGATTTATTAAAAACACGCTAAGTCATACCATAAACTGTATTATTATTCACAATTAACAAAAATTAATTCTTGTTTTTATAAATTCAAATTAACTTCACTCAGAATGTATGTGTACTACTTTAATCAGCAGTCTACATAATGCAATCTATTCTATGTAAATATATCTCACTATAATATTCAAAATGTAGTGTGTAATAAATATATTCATCGATATTATCATTATAAAAATGATTGAACTGATAATTACATGTTATCATCAATTCAACCAATTTCATTTCAAACAGTGATATTTAACAAAATAAACATCTAACTAATATACTAATTAAAAGGAGAATGATCACAATTATATCATAATTTTAAGTCAAATTTGTTTTCAAATATCTAAACAAATTTCCTGATATAAGATGAGTCATCAGGATATAATATCAGATACTAATATTTCAAGGTTATAGCAAGAATGTACAAAATATTATCTTTTAATTAAAAAAATAAAAGAAATGTTAATTCTAGGCACTTATACAACTTACAGACATTAAATTAATAATTATAAAACCATTGAATGTTGTGAACATACCTTGCAATAAGTTCTTCACACACACACACAAAATAAACATTTGGATTCCAGCATTATTAATTACTAATTCACTTAAATGAATATGTGAAATAATAACTCATACATAGGCAAAATATAAACTAAATATACGTCAATCTCTTTTCAAGTTTATCTAGACATAATATAAACACGACAATTTGTTTACATGTAGGATGTTTCCAATTAGCTATGAACGTTTCGAAACTTATTTAGAAAATAAAAATAGCTATTCAATTACAAAATGAATGCTTTAAATCATACTTCAAAGTATCTAATTCAGGAGACAAAAGCACCTAAAATTTATTTAAAATTATTGAACAAATTTCTATTGTTATTGCTAATACGAATTCTGACGTCCGCTTGTCAGCTTGTCATCAGACATGCGAGCAACCCTACCGTCTATCATCATGACTCGCGCTCGCCAAAGCCCAATTATGTTTTTTCGCCAAGGTTCTGAGGAGTAGGCATTTTCCAAATTCGCTATCCCGATCGAGTAATGCACAATTTTGGCCTGTACTTGGCAGATTAGATAGATCAGTCGGTTAACAAACAGCCATTTCTAATCGCGTTATACAAGGGTGATCATAAACCTCGAGGAATTGAATATCTTCGCTGTGTTGTTAATAAGATCGAAAGTCTGGAAAAAGAAGGTCTTCTTATAAACGACATTTGTCATAAATTTTGTGTTACCTGTATCGTAGCTGATGCACCAGCTCGTAGTTATATTAAATGCATCAAAGGACACAATTCATATTTTGGGTGTGAGAAATGTACAGAAAAGGGGCAGTGGGATGCTGGTAGAGTAGTTTTTGTCAATCAAAACGCTTCCAAAAGACAAGATATCGACTTCAAAAATTATAAATATGCTGATGATCATCAAGTTCAAATATCACCTCTAAATTCCCTTAATCTTAGGTTAATTACACAAATACCTCTTGATTATATGCATTTGGCTTTATTAGGGGTAATGCGTAAATTATTAAACCTTTGGATAATAGGGCCCTTAGAAATTAGATTAAATTCCAGTAAAGTTACTTGCCTTTCAAATTTAATTGTAGAAATAACACCATGCATAACCTCAGAATTTGCACGAAAACAACGCAGAATTAGCGAATTAAAATACTGGAAAGCTACTGAATTTAGGCTTTTTTTGTTTTATGTTGGTCCAGTTGTTTTGCGAAATATTCTGCGAAAGCATCTGTATCAACATTTTCTACTACTTCACTGTGCATTACGTATTCTTGCAGGGGAATATGCATGTAAGCCAGCAGACAATTTATGTGCAAATAAAATGTTAAATGAATTTGTAAAACTTATGTCTGCATTTTATTATAGGAAGTCCCTTGTCTATAATGTACACTCATTGATTCATTTATCAGATGATGTTCTCAATTTTGGCCCACTAGATAATTTCAGTGCATTTCATTTTGAATCCTACTTGCAAATCATGAAAAACATGTTAAGAAGTGGTAATAAACCTTTGCAACAAATGTTTAATAGAGTAACTGAAATGGCACCTTTTACCACTTATAATTATAAATCTTCTCAGCAGCGACTTATTAGTAGTAAAAAAACAAATAATTGTTATCTAACAAAAAAACAAAAATGTGTTATTGTTGATGAAATTATTGATGAGAATTCCATTGGTGCTCATAGTAAAAAATTGTTATGCCCCGTATTTGACCATTCAGAAAGTTACTTTAAACAGCCCTGTGAAGTAGCAAATTAAATATTTTCTCTTTATCTAGCTTTTCTAAAGAACGACTGACATTCTCTGAAGCAGATGTATTGTGTAAATGTATTCTACTTATTTGTGAAAATTCATATGTTTGCTTCCCATTAATAAACAGTCACTTTTAAGTTCATTTAAATATTTTCTCTTTATCTAGCTTATCTAAAGAACGACTGACATTCTCTGAAGCAGATATATTGTGTAAATGTATTCTATTTATTTGTGAAAATTCATATGTTTGCTTCCCATTAATAAACAGTCACTTTTAAGTTCATTTAAATATTTTCTCTTTATCTAGCTTATCTAAAGAACGACTGACATTCTATGAAGCAGATATATTGTGTAAATGTATTCTATTTATTTGTGAAGATTCATATGTTTGCTTCCCATTAATAAACAGTCACTTTTAAGCTCATTTAAAAATTTTATTTATCTTTAACTTGTGGAAATTTATAGATTTTATTTTATTTATTTATTTTATTTTTTTTCAATTGGCCTGACAGGCATTTTTTTGTTTGCATCTTACAAAAATGTTAATGTGTATAGATAGAGTGGAGATGCAAACAAATGAGTTATTTCTCAATGCTTGTATTAAATTACTCATATTATTTTAAGCTATTATATATATATACATATAGGGTCTGACAGTGTTCAAAATTAGCACTCGTTAGGCTTATTTTGCACCTGGAAATTTAAGTTTTGCATCCATAAAATTACACTTAATGCATCATTTTTGCCAGCTAACTTTTGACCACATTTAAAAAAATCAGTTTTGTCAATATATTTTTTTTTTTTTCGTTGTTGTTGTTGATTTACAAAATTTTAGTTTTTACTATCTTTTTTTTTTTTTTTTTTACATTTTCAATTTCAACACGTATACATAATAATAATAATAATAATAGAAAATCTTTTCACCGTTATCCCATTAGACAATTTTTAAAACAATTATGCCTGAGTAGACTATTCTGACAAGTTAGAACAAATAGTAGGTGTCATTGACACCTGACTTTCACATTCCATTTTCTAACCCAGTGGTCTGACAATTTCCCAGAGCCAAGCCACCTTGGCGACTAATAGTATCTCATTGGCGATCAATTACTACACACGAAGTGAGGAAAATTTTTCCTATTTTTTTTTTTTTTTTTTTTTTTTTAAACAATTTGTTTGTTCAATGTAAAAAAATACCTGTAATGTATGATCTGCATTAATTTTTTGAGTGACGAAAATTTCCCCTGCACTGTCTGTTTCATCGTCAGTGCTTGCTGTCATAAAAATAATGTGCTATCTCTGGCTCGTTGAAACTTTTCCAGGATCCTAAGATATTAGAATTTTTGTCAGTCCCTGTTTATATATTTAAGTTATTAATATCAGCTTTTTGTTTATATATTTTGTAACTTTAAATGTAATTCAAATCAATTGTAAGATTAACTTCTTAAGTTTGATATTGTTATATATTTTTTTTTATAGGTAAGAGAAATTGAGTAAAACTTGCCTTTACTAATAATCGTTGCTGTATTGATAATTGAATTAAGTTTTCTGATTTGATTATTTTTGTGATAATGCATATCTTCAAAACCTTATGAAGATTTAAAATTATTATTGTTACACTCCACCCACCCAAAAAAAACATGGACTGTATAAGTTGTTACAACCACAAAAATAAATAAAATAAAGTAAAATAACAGTGAGGTGTTAAAGCCACCAAAGAATACAATGCTGAGTTTTTTCTGCCTGAGAGATGATAAAGTGTGTAGGTGTTATGGACTTGGTCAAGAATGAATTGAAAAATCTGATGGATATCTTACTGTACATTCAAAAGAAATGTATTAAATCTTCATTGAAGAATATTATTTTTATTGTATTTCTATGTTAAATTAGTAATTAGAAATAGGTAAAAGATAATTTAAAAAAATATTAAGATATGCATCTGTACTGGTTATTATCACTAGAACAATACAGATTTACATAAGTAAAAATTGTAGTTTTTTTTTTTTTTTTTTTTTTTTTTTTTTACTGGTATAAAAAGTAGAATTTCCATGTAATGTATTCTATATACTGTAATTAACGCTAAATTGATTAAAACTTAAAATAAATAAATAAATGTTTGATATTGCTCATTTATTTATAGTTTTTCTTTATTTAAAGTTTTGAAAATTTCATTAAGGTGTGCTCATATCATTTCATACTCCTTCTGATCCAATATTTATTTTGTATATTCATATAACTATATATTTGTCTCGTTTTATTTTATTACATTGAAGACGAATCGATAAATACATTACTTTAAAATGTGATGATGAAAATAAGTCAGTATTTTGTTGCCATCTATTGTATATCATGTTTTGCAGTAGCCTTAAAAATGTATAAATGCAATTTATTTATTTTTTATTTTAAAGAAATAAGTCCAGTTTTTCTATAGTCGAGTTCATAACTGAAGAAACAGTAGATGTTGTTCCGACAAAATGGATGATTGACACCAATAAATGTTGGTAGCCAAATGTAAAAGGCCCTAAATTGCAAAAATTATTAAGTAGTGATTGTTCACAGCCAGACAAAAGTAATGGAGAAATATATGCAGCAAAATTGCTAAAGAGTTTTCGTAAATTGTATTTTACGTATACTGACCTCTATATTAAATATAAAGGCATGCTTTTATTTTATTTTTGCAACATTTTGTCCAATTTTCAGTCAATAATAATCATTTATAAGTGCATAATCTTTCCAGTGTAATATGACGTTTATTCATTTTAATTTAGCAAGTTTTGAAGTTGCGAAAGGGCATTTAGAAAAAGCTCAATTCACTTCATCTCTGGATACGGAGGAAGATGGTATCTTTAATCTAAATTTCATTTATTTCTAATTCAAGTATAAATAACACTGCTCAGCATGAAAATTGCCCCAACACCATTTCGGCAAATTCTTATGTAAACTGGCCTCCTGAATCTGAATAGGATGTCCATTTTGCCCTATCACCCACCATTTTTCAGGAAAAGGCCCATATTTTTTATCAATTTTCAGTAACTATATGGCTATAAATTCGATTTTTAAGGGAGGGGAGGATTGTTTTAACTGTTAAATATCTTCTGATGGGCTAGAGAGTTGGAAAATTCTAAAACATCAACATTTTGCGGCAAGGGAAAATTTAGGGAGGGGGGATTTGCCACTGAAATTATGCATTGCATTTCTTATATGCTTTTAATCTATTATGAATGTTATTTATTAAACATTATATATTTTTGTTAAGTGTTAAATTCTTTTTCAGTCTCCAAATCAAATTCATGACCATAAAATTAATGAACAGTGATAAAAATTGGGGGAGGAAGTGATGTCCCGAGAAAGCGGTTGGTAACTGGGCAAAATGATAGTCATATTTGGATTCAGGACGTCATTTTACAGAAGAATCAGCAAGAATGATATCAGGTGTTGAAGTTTTTTTTTTTTTTTTTTTTTTTTTTTTTTTTTTTTTAGCAGTGTAGTATATTTATTTAAAAGCTGTTTTTAACAGAAATTTAATTATAATCATCTTTTATATATGGTGTAATAAATTAAATATTTTATAAAAATTTTGTCATAAAATTGTATCTGTAAAAAGAAAAAAAAAAAATAAATAAATAACCTAACTTTTTCTCCAGACTTAAAAAAGGGCAATTTTTAGAATGGTGAGAGAAGTTTTGAAATTTTTTTAGAGCCCAATTCACCATAGTTTAGTTATAGTGTACATGGAGAAAAAAAATCTAAATTATAATATATATATAAATGATGTATAAATGAATGTTAATTGTTATTATATATAATTTTGTATATATATATATATATATATATATATATATATATCTAACATCTATCTTGAGTTTGTGGATTATTTTCTACAAAGAGCAGAAGAGTGCTATTATTGAGATAAAGGGTAAGAAAGGTGTTTTTTTTTTTTTTTTTTTTTTTTTTTTTCCAGTTTTATTGACCTAATCAATTTAAAATTTATTGAATTTAATAGTTTTATTAGGAATAATGAATTTTAATTCTATTTTAAGTTATTAAATTTTAAAAAAATATAAAGAAAATTGTCGATAGATTTTTTTTTCCTTATATTAAAATTTAACTTATATAGGTTAGGCATGTATGAAATCCCGAAAGGAAAAGAAAAGAAAGCTTGTGCCAGAAAATTTTGGACATACTCAGTGCAAAAAAGTAGATATTCCTACCGATACATCTGAGGAGGACAGTGTGTCGCTCCTTTCTGTTCCTGCTAATAGAGTTGTTGGTAAGTTTTTCTTTCGTTTTGGATAATTTTAATGTCATATAGCTATTTAATAAATATAAATACATATAATATTAATATAAAAATAATAGCTGTATTATAATACAGCTATTCAATAAATATAAATAGCTTTCCTTAGTTTGTTCAACATGCAAGTATTTATTTATTTTATTTTTTTAATATTGTCTGTAAAGCATTATCGCTCTTTTTCTTACTTATATACCTTTTAAAAAAAATAGTGCTGATTCTAGAACAAAACTTTTAGGGAAGAATACAATAAAGAGGGCTTAATTTTAATTGGTTGTCCTTTATGTCACGATTTTTGTGCATGGCAAAATAAATAAATTTTATGTGTATATATGTAGGCTATATGGATTTGTTCCTGCAGGAATGCTGTAAAACTATTCGTATACGGTGTTCGCCGAGAACTGATAGTGAAAGTAAATAAAGCTACTCATTCTTGGCGATACTGTTGAATGACTGGTGTTGGATTGAAGGCTAACGGTGTCCTCTGACAAGAAAGCATTCTTTTTTTTTTTTCTTTGTTTGTTTATTTTGTAGCAGTGTTTTTCTTTTTTCACGTATTTAATAAGAATTATGGAAAATGAAAACATGGAATAAATTCCTCGGAAGGAAAGATAAATGCAATGAAGCCAGAAAATAGTTTTTATCCAGCTGTCACAAACTATACTCGCATACAAGGCATAGAAAGCTAAGCTTCGCTCAATATAAACAGAATCGTCCATTCAGTGAGAAAACGTAAATATGGCAAACTCTGGGGATAAAACAGCAACCCTTTATGTTTACTTTCACTATCATTTCTCAGTGAACAGAGTATAGAAGGCTTCATGTCACGGGGCATTGGGTGGAGCACACTTTTATTCACTCATCGCCAAATTAACTAGAGTCAGCACTAAATGAAATACAGTGGAGAGCCACAAATCCGCCGACCTAAAATCCGCCAAAGTCTGAAATCTGCACAGCTTGTCTAATATATAAACGATAAAATTCACTATTAATGAATTACAATTGCTCGAATGAAGATTCTGTACTTGCATTTTATGATTATAAAACAAAATTAATAACATAAGACTATCAGAACCAAGTTACTGATAATGAAATTATTGACTGTATATTAAATCCATCAATGAGGTATACAATAACAAAAAATTTTTTTAAAATGTTATCTGATGAAAACATAACCATACGAAAGAACTAACTTAAATTCTTAAAATAATAAATTTGTGTTACAAAATAAGAATAAATGACAATTTACAATATACTGGGGGAAAAAAAAAGAAAATCTCAATGATGTATGTATGTACAAGTGTAGTTTTTATAACAAGCTACATGTGAATAGATTTTATCGAAATTTGACAAATTTTATTTTTATTTATTATTTTTGTTATGTAAATTTTTTTAATATGCAGTGCTATACTTATGTACCTAATAATTTAATATTCAAGGGAAATTGAGTCATTATTCGTTAGTGTGTGTTTAGTTTGAATAATATTCTGCTTTTATTATCAAAAGTGATAATTTTTTAAGGGCCCCAAAACTGCCAAACCTAAAATCTGCACAATCTCTGATCCCAAGTTGTGCGGATTTTTGACTCTCTACTGTAAATCCACCCTGCTTATTCTAACTTTTTAATGTTTATATGGTTCAACTAATTTAATATTTAGAAAAAGAGAAAAACAAAGGAAATTCTGAGAGCTTAAGATTCACGTCAGAAACATTGCAAAGCATACCAGTTTTCGATGTGCCTGTACATGGATTTGTCGGTAAATATATTAAATCATAGCAATAACTTCACATATTTCATTTCTTAGTGTGTTATAATTGATTAGAATAGAAAAGTATACAAGTAATTTATAAAATGAATAAAAGCTAATAATATGTAATTAAAATTTAAAAATAAATGTATGTTGTAAAATAATTAAAATTGAAGATTATAAGCATTGAATTTTAATAATACGTATAATATGATATATACCTTTCTTTTTTTATTTTTTTTTTTAATGTGCTGACTCTAGAACAAAAGAGCCTTTAGAGAGGAATTTAAAAAAAAACTATTTTCAAACAGAGCATTTTTACGTTATTCGTTGTCGTTTATGTTGCAGTTTTTGTATGTGGCAAAAGTAAATTACTAATTTTAAGTGTATATATGTGGGCTATATGCATTTCTTCCCGCACAAATTCTGTAAAACTATTCCTAGAAGGCTACATGTCAGGAAAGAAAGTATCAGAAAACCCCTACGCATTAAAAGTGTTAAAAAAAAAAAAAAAAAAAAAAAAAGTTTCTGAATACTAAAATGTTTTTAAAAAGGCTGCTAGATGCTAAAATGGATTTTTTAAAAAACTTAGGTGCTGCAATATGCTACTGAGAGCCATTAGGTGGAGTTAGCACTAAATGAAATTAACTTGCCCAGCTTATTCTCACTTTGTTTTTTTTGTTTGTTTAATGCTTATCAGCAGCAGCTTGTGAAACGAAAATAGGTGAAGAGCTGAAACATAACATTTAAGTAGTTTTTATGCATAATTTTTATTCAGCATAGTTTTAATTAAAAAGTAACTGAATATACTTATTTCATTTAAATACAAATTTATACTCTATGAATGAATCCAGTTTTAAATTTCAGGTGAAATGCCTCTTCACCTATTTTTGGGTCCACGAGCTGTCACTTATGCTTATATGTTTTAATTTAATTTTTAGAAAAGGAGAAGAGCAAAGCAAGCTTTTGAGAGCTCTTTGAGGTTCTCTTTGGAAATTTTGCCAAGCATTCCAGTTTACGGTGTGCCCCTACACATGGATTTGTTGGTATATATATTAAATATTGCCTATCGCTCCCCATAACAATTGTGGCAATACTGTAATTGCTGTTATATATGGCATTTAATCCATGCTTTTGATTTATTTAAACCCTCGCTTTCCCACGATCAAGGCGTTACTACAGAAAAATTGCTTTAACCTTCTAAGAACGGCGCATATGAAATAGAAACGTGACCCTTGAGTACTGGAAATTTTTCAGAATTTTCCCTCCGTTGTTCAGGATTCGGAACTGCTTTGAAGCATTCCTCTCTTTATACTGATAAAAGCTGTGCGTATGTTGGAAGCAAGGGTTGTTGTGATATGCTCAGGGAAAATATTTCAGGGGTTGTCAGTAATCTTTTTTATCAGCATTTTGTTATCCAAAATAATATATATTGTAAAAAATTTTATTTCGGTAATTAAATTTTGACTTTTACAAGGAGATTGAATCGGATCAAAGCGCATATTTGTAATAATATTTATTTCAATGATTTTAATATTGCTTTATTTTACATATTTATTTTCAGTTATAATAAAAAATAAAGTAAAATAAATCGTGGAAATATTACATATATATATATATCATTATGTGAAATAAATTTATTATATATTTTAGTTTTCTCTAAGAAGAAAATATGTGGATTGCTTTTAAAAACAATCATGAAACATATTAATGTTTTATATTACTTAAACAAACAAACAAAAAAAAAAAAATCAAACTATTATTATTTTTTGTTTTTTTAACAACAGCTAAATAAAGGAATGAAAAACATAATATATATATATATATATATATATATATATATATATATATACATATATATATTGGTAATGTAAATATTTCTAAAGTCTAAAATAAATCACGAATCTAATACTTATTAGAAGGTAAAAATTTTTATTTGAAAATATATAATAAGACGACTTAATTTTTAAGTCGTATAGGTAATTTATATTACAACGTATTCATTCAATTTAAGATAAAAAGTATGGCAACAAAATACTCATGCGTATTTATAACGACAAATAAATGATATACAAATAAAATAAGAGAGAGATATTATTTTAATAATTCATATAAAGTACTTCATATTTGAATATGAATTATATGGCAACACACTAACATACTAAAATTAAATATTACTGCATATTTTTTATTAATCCCCAAAATAATATATATATACTTTTTTATTCTCCACGAATGACGCAGAGATTCTGCTCTCTAAAGTGCAGGCGTCCGGCTCAAATCCAGGTCGTGCTTGTTGACCTACTCATTTTGCGTTTTCCGTGGTTCTCATGAAAACTCGGGTAAATATTGGTTAGGTTTTCTTGAAGATCTTTACTGTTTGGAATCCACCAGACCTAGGACCAAACGTAATCAAGCGGATTGAATTCCGAACATTAAATATCTATACGCATACGCTGGAATGTCGAATATAATAAATTTCTTAATTAAATATTCAAAAGCCTATAAAAAAATAAAGGCTAATCAATAAATAATTGAACGATATTAATTTATTTTATTAAATATTAAAACAATACTGAAAATAAACATAGTTAAAAGTAAATAAATAAAAATAAAAACATGATATTAAAGTTAGAGTTTTTAAAACAGAGTTAATTTCTCCTTTTTAGACAAATACACTATCATATGTTTATTTGTTTAATTTTTACATTGTAAAAAAAAAAGAAAGAAAGAAAAAGCACACATACACACACATGCATGATTATTCCTTGACGCAATACTTATAGCATCTAATAGATGGAAATAAAGATCGAATCACAGACTAAGGAAACACTTAGACCGGGCAAGGCGGTTCTAAAAGTGAAGTTTCAACTGTAACCGAGCCGCCATATTGGTATAAGCAAAACCACAGACTAAGGAAACACTCAATCAAAAACTGGAGGTCGAAAATTTTTGTACTCCAGAACAATACTTTCATCTTATGTCTATAGAATTAATAAAGGGATAAGATGAATATATTTAAACAGTTTTATTTGACATATTTCTGTGTGAAAGGAACAAGACAGCCCCCCGACCCCTATTTTGATGCGATGTATAAGTAATTTTATAGACTATGCTTTGCTGGTCATTATATTTAAATGAATTCTCAAAATACTATATCATTAATAACAATATGAAAAAAAAAATCTTTAAAATAAATAAGTCATTGAAATTGGTCGAAATCTAAGTTGTAGTGGTTTTCCTGCTCGCCACGCATCGAGTCTGAAGCCCCCGATGCGTTTGGAAGCACCTTACCTGTTTTTTACTCCCTCTCCCTCGCTGTGAAGTTGAAAGTTTTGCTAAATCCCATTAAATTGTTTATTGCATATACGTAAGTCCACACCCACGCACCAAAATTAGCATGAAAATTAATCTTACTGAGATAATTTAAAGCAAAGTTATGCTTGGAAACGTGTTTATTGCCCCCCTCTCATCCCTAAGAGGGGAAAGGGGGGAAATTTCGCAAATACCCGTTACAATGGGTATTAAATATATGTAAATAAGCTAGACACCAAAATTTCTTACCTCAAATCCTATAGGTTTCCCCTGACAAATTTACCACTAAAAGGGAGCTCGAATTTGCCCCCTCCCCCCCCCCCCCCAGGGAAAAAATTCGAAAATCACAAAAAAACAAAAAATCAGTTTTTGGAACTATCCAACGCTTGGTGGTTTTTATATCTTTGTGCTGTTACTGGTAGAGTATTTGCTAAATCTGCCTCTGAAAATCGCCCCCCTCTTCCCTTAAAAATCTAAAATCCCGGAAAATGATTTCTACTGAATTCAAGTCTCCCGATCTGCAATTTCTTCACCGTGAAGTAGTTTGAAGCCTAATTATGCTAATAAAGGTGTTTTGCCTACTGCACCCCATGCGGGGGGGGGGGAATATAATAAAATCCAGTCTTAGTAGGGATCAGGGTTCTTAAACCAACCTGCTCACTAAAATTTGTGACTGTATCTCCCATAGAATCCCCACGGCTGTGTTGAGTCAGTGAATCAGTGAGTTTACTCTTATATATATAGAAAGAGATTTTTTTTGCCCCCCTCCCCCCCTTGTTGTCAAAAAAATTTTTAGATACTCTGTAATATCTGTTTTTAATATCTTGTAGTTAGAACCTTTTGGATATTTATTTTTTTCATTGAGAAATAAAACAAATGTGAACTAGTATGTTGTGGCCACCACAAGACTTTCTTCTATATTTTCCTATACATATTCAATCAGTAACAATATTTAAAAAAAAAAAAAAAGAATTTTTTTTCTCAGTTTCTATTTTTGTTAAAAGCAATACATATTCAAATAGTAACAATAAAAAAAAAAAAAAAAAAAATTAAAAATACGATTTTTTTTTTTTTTTTTTTTTGGTTAAAAGTAAAAAAAATCGATAACTTCGTTTTAAATTATCACAGATTTATAGTTCAACATTCATTTTAAAGGTATTGACGAGATCTTTCGAAAGATACCCATCTTCAAAATTTACCCACCCCTAGGGGGTGGGGGTACTTCCCCCCCAGGGGGGTAGCGATGTCCCCACATGCACAGAAATTTTTTCCTAGTTAACTATTACTATTATCAATAACTCATATTAATTTTACAATCATAAGTTAAAAATAACTCTCTTTATGTACATTTATACGACATTTTGTCCTATACTACCATGTTAAGAATTTAGAAAAATTGAGATCACAGCGCCACCTGTTGAGCGATTGATCCCCAAATGTAATCAGCACCAGTTTATGTCGGGGACTAACTAAATACCAAGTTTGGTTAAATTTTGTTATTAAAAAAAAAAAAAAAAAAAAAAAAACTATTTTTTTTTCTAAGTTTTTTTTTGTTAAAAGTAAAAAAAATCGATAACTTTGTTTTAAATTATCACAGATTTATGGTTCAGCCATTCGTTTTAAAGGTATTGACGATATCTTTCGAAAGATACCCATCTTGAAACGTTGCCCCCCCCCCAGTGGGGGAACCGATGCCCCCACATGCACAAAATTTTTTTCCCAGTTAACTATTACTATTATAAACGAGACCTTTCGAAAGATACCCATCTTGAAAATTTACTTCCCCGGGGGGGGTACTTCCCCCCAGGGGGGGAACCGATGCCCCCACATGCACAAAATTTTTTTCCTAGTTAACTATTACTATTATCAATAACTCATATTAATTTTGCAACTCATATTATTTTTGGTTCGTGAGATACAGCGTCCACAAAAAAATGATACATCAGACAGACAGACTGACAGACAGACAGACATTTTCTAAAAACTATTTATTCGTGTTCTGGACATCCCAAAACATGTAAATCCATCAAAAAACGGAGGTCGAAAATTTTCGCGAATCCAATACTATATTACATATAGAAGAAAGTAAAAAATACGCTTTAATCCTGTTCTTGCCCCCCCCCCTTCTCCCTGAGGGGGGGGGCGATATTAAAAAAAATATATATGCCAGAAATCTTCGCGGGAGTGTACTCGACAACTTCACAAAGTTTCATGGCGATCGGATGAATGGTGTTGTAATGGATGAAGGATAAACAGACAGACATGCATTCGTTTTTACATATACAGATTGCAATGTTACTGGTTTCTTGCTTGTACCAATATGGCCGCCGGTCGCTCTAAGCGCCTTACAGTTACTTCACTTTTCCACATTCAAGAAAGCCGTCTGACCGGGTCTAAGTATTTTCTTAGTCTGTGGATCGAATAATTTTTAGTAAGTCAGAAAAATGAATAGATCGGGGTTCGAACCCGGGTCATTTCAACTTACGCCAAAACTTAGCAATCGAGCTATACTGTTAAAACCTGATGGGAACTATTTTGTAATATGAAAATAGAAAATATCCATCTGTTCCAGAAAATCCTATGTCTTCTAAATGACTTTATTTTTTATTTATTTTCTATAAATTCCAATTTTCATAGATTAAAATTATATACTTAAAGAAAAAAAAAAAAAAAAAAATTCCCTCACGCACGTGAACATTCTTGACACTATATTTATATCTTCAAATAGATGTAAATAAAGATCGAACAATTTTTAACAAGAGAGAAAAATGAATAAATCGGGCTTCGATTTCGAACCGGGATCCTCTCAACGTACACCAAAATTTAGCAATCGAGCTATACGGTTGAAATCGGATGGGAACTATTTTATCACATGAAAATTGAAAATATTCATATGATTTAGAAAATCCTCTGACTGTCAAATCACTTTATTTATTATTTATTTTTTATAAATTCTAATTTTTATGGATCAAAATGAACAGATAAAAAAAAAAAAAAAAAAAACACACACACACACACATGATTATCTTTTGATACAATACTTATATGTTCAAATAGATGTAAACAAAGATCGGATAATTTTTAGTAAGAGAGAAAAATGAATAGGTCGAATAATATTATAATATATAATATTCTATATTCAATATAATATTATAATAATCTATATAATATGAATAATATTATATAGAAACAGAAAACGTACTATCTTCAGTTCAACTGATAATAAGTAAATGAATCCTGGAATGCAGAAACTAGCTATCGCCAAAGATCTCTCCAAGAAAACACCACCGCGTCCCCTTTCTTTGTGGGAGAATATTTCTCGCTTTCAGTAACAGGAGTGTGACAGATGAATAATGACGTTTGCTTTGAAAGAGGGGTAAAAGACACTGGTACGAACGTTCGTAGCAACGCCGTAGTAATATTTTTCTGCTGGTAAGACAGGTTTACTGCGCCGTAGCGAAAAGGTTAAGGTGCTGCTTGGCATGTTTGGCAAAAATCACTAGCACCGCGCCTTTTTGTATCGGTTATACGTTGCAACATTCTACTGGTTACGTTTGCTATTCTCTGGCGTATTAGCGCACTTTTTGAATGTGGCAGGCGTAACTAAATTTCAACTTCAAAATCGGGTTAAAATGACCCCATCTTGGGAAAGCGAGGGTTAAGCAAACTTTAACATAATCACCACATTGACAACCAGGATTTTATATTTTAAAGCAGCCAGTTTCAATGTAATAGTCGCCCATTGGTGATTGGCACAAAATAATCTAGAGTTCTGATATTTAGATAAAACCTTTTTATTTTAAAGAAATTATTTTACAGAAAGAAATTATTAAATTATTAAAGAAATTCTTTATATTAAAGAAATTCTTTATATTAAAGAAATTATTTATATTAAAGAAATTATTTATATTTCCAAAGAGACATTACTGTATTAATGTGTGTTGTGTGTCTACTGAATAATAAAATTATTTAAAATTTTAGAAAAAAAAAAAACAGGAAGCGATTCCCCTTCAAAAATGCAGCTGCTCAAAAGGGCTCAAAGATGAAATAAAATAACTGAGGGAAGAGAACGAACGTAAGTATAATTTTGTATCTTAAAATTTTATATGTATGTCTTATACACATAATGTCTAATAAGTCATGATAGCTAGGAAATTTCTTTTGGATAAGCAGCCTTTTTTTTTCCCTCGAAATTTTAAACTTGTATTCTGTAATGGAGTATTTTGGATGCAAATTTCACGGTAGTCTGCTGAAATTATGAAAATGCTTCTTTTGTCTTTATGAATGTAATAGCACACTTATACAAAAAAAAAAAAAAAAAAAAAAAAAAAAAAAAGATGAAACAAGATTATAAATATATTTAGCTTTTAATTTATAAATGTGAAAAAGGAAAATAATGAAAATACTATATTAACCTTTCTAAAATGTGTGAGAAAACAGCTGCTGGGTGCTGCATACAGTTTTGTAGAACAGGACCAGCAATGCGATAAAGACCTTGTTTTTGAAAGTCTGAAGATGATTTTTTTTTTTTTTTAATTAAAAATTTAGAATTTTTTGTGTTTATATATATAAAAAAAAAATCTAAGGTAGGAAAATTAAAAACCTATGTCTTGCAATCAGCGTGCAGTTTATTTAGATTTAAATTAAGATTCTTAATTCTAAATATCAAATGTGTAATATATATCATATGAACGTAATGAATTTTTTTTTTTTTTTTTTTTTTTTTTTTCATTTGAAAATTTATAGGTTTCGAAGAACGAGTAATGAAGAAATTGTCTCTAATAGAAAGATACTCTTGCTAACGTTAGTCATTCCCCACTACCTCAGTTGGTAAGTGAAGGATTACCATCTTTTCCCATAAAGGACCTGACAGACTTTGAAAAAGTTGAAGAATTTTTGAGGAGTAGTGCAGAGAACTTCCAGAAATTGGTAAACAAAAATTTAATTATGTTTTATCCCCTTATAATTAAAGATCTTTAATTATTATGATTATTTATTTGTTTTTTCGAAAGGTTCAACTTTTTTCTACATTGGGTGGATCCACAGTGAAAGACAGTACAAGACGGATCTTGGGAAGAATGTTCGAAGGATCCATATGCGAGAGGTTCAACTGGACTGGGAAAAATGATAAAATACCACTGATGAAAACATCAATAGCCAAAGTTATAATAAGTACTTTTTTTTTTCTCTTGTATGTGCATTTTTTAAACATAATTTTTTATATACAGTTATGGTATGTTAATGTAATGGTTTTATACTTTAAAAATATTGCAACAGTGTTCTAATTTTCTATCTATTCACTTCGTTGTAAGTAAAAGGGCACATATTGATTGATGAATTTTAGCTCTTTGGTAAATAGTTTATTTAATGTACAACTTCTAAAAAAAGTGTTAAAAAAAAGAACACACAATCTTTTTTCTCTGGAAACCAGGAGCCACTGTCAGAAATTTTATAAAATATTGTTTTAATGTTGCTCTTTTTATATGCTCAGAATTTTGGTACTTTATTTACTATACAGTGAAACTTGAATAATTCGAACCTGTTTAATTCGAAATTCTGTATAATTCGAATTTTTTACTCGGTCCCTTGAATTTTGTATTAAAATAATGTTAAAAAATCATGGATAATTCGAATTCTGTTTTGGATAGTTCGAATATTTCATACGATTACCTTTAAAATATCACAGTACAATTTTTTCCCGAGATTTTTCGCAGCTAAAGTGCATTATTTTTTTTTATGTCTCAAAAGGAGGATAAGGAAATACAAAAGTGTTTCCTACCTAGTGCATCAGAAGATATGGTGCATATATATGAACTTTGATGGGTTTTTTAATTGAAAGTCATGTCTAATCTAGAAGATTCTATTTTTGTATTGATTGATAGGTTGAAGTCATATGCTATGACGCAAAGATTGTACTCAAAGAAGCAATAAAAAATATCTGACTTTTTAAAAATGGTTGAATAATTAAGCTCCATAGCTGACAATATTTTAATTTATTCCGGAGTATTTTTTGGCCCGCCTTTATTTCATACCACTTTTTATTTAAGAGTAATTTCTTTTTATTTTACCGAAGTTATGTATAGGAGAAAAAAATTCTACAATTAAAGTGGAGCGAAATAGAGGCGGGGCTAGTAGTACTCCGGAATTAATTAAAATATTGACAGCTATGAAGCTCGTAAAAAAAAATATTGATTTAATGTGGGGTGGGGGGGGAGTAGCAGTATTCTTAGATATAAAGTTTGTGTTAAATCTTTGATCGTAGAGTTTCATCTTTTTAATTTATCTCTTCCTTTTGACAAAATAGTATATGTAATTCGAATTTTTGGATATTTCGAATTTTTCTGTCGTCCCTTCAACTTCGAATTATCAAAGTTCTACTGTATTTAGAAAAAAAGAATATGCTATCAGTCTTTTGAAACCCACGAAACCATTTAAATCGTTTCAATTATTTTTTATACATAGTTTATTTAAATATTTTTGATTTGTAATCTACAAATACTTTAAAATTATTGCACGCTTTAATGCTTAAATAACTTAGGTATTTTTTATCATAAATAATTGAATTATATAGAAGTTTGTGAGGGTCGATATCTATTGCTATGGATCTTCCATGATGAAATAGAGATTTTTTTTAATGGCTGTACGCTAATATTTTTAAAAAAGGAAAACTAAATGCACAGAGTTTATTCAAAACTTGTGAAATGAAATTCTGTAGCAAAACTGAATTCTAATTAACCAAATTTACGTTCAGTCGCAAGTAATTCATAAAATATGCTATAATTTTGCAGCTGATAGCTAAAATTGCCTTTTTTCCTCAAAAAAGCTGATACCTGAAATATGTAATATATTCATGTTTGATAAGCACATTTATAATTGGTTAGCAGCTAATCTATGATACTCATGCTCTTTTCAAAGTTGAATCCCTAAATAATAATAATAATAATAATAATAATAATAAATCTGACTAGCGACAAAATAAGTATTCTTATTTATTTTTAACTGAATGTCAAGATGTGCAAAACTAATTTTGCTGTCTATCTTAAATACAAAATTTGACTACTAATTGTCAAAATTTTACATTTAAATGCAATTAATTGCTAATTTACAAATTTTGTTACTAATTGATAAAATTTGATTTTTTTCCGAAAAGTGTTCCAGAAATTCAAAATAGCTTATTGGCTTACTGTTGAAATCCACTATTACTTCGCTCCTAATCAAGGCAGTTGGCATTCTTTGCAAATTGAAATTTTCAAATGCTCGATTATTTTGTTAATAATAATAATTGGTGAAATTATTTTATGATTAAAACTTTTGTTTTTAAATATAGTCGAACCTCATTAATGTGAATATCAATGGAAATAAAAAATTTCTACATGCTATCAGTAGTTCATGCTATCAGTAACTCAAGCCAATCTTTATTTTTCATGGGGATTGTGGAATCAGTTTAAGTTAAAAGTAATTCAGGTTAACAGGATTCAACTGTATCTGTAAGCTTGTAGATACTTTGGCTGATAATAAAACTTAAATAAAATTACAATCTTCAATTCACTTTGGTATATCGTATTCTCTACAATTCCAGAGAAAAAAGTATCTAAATGTTAACTTGAAAAGGGAGAGGGATTCAAATGCTACATAATTTTGTAGAATAATAATTCAATTTTATTTTTACCTTTTAAGAATTTAAGGAACTGAAATATTAACTTGAAAAAATAAATGAATGTATGTGTATGTGATTTTTTTTTTTTTTTTTTTAATGACTTACTTTAAATTTGTCAATTTTCCTTTTATAGATTCTGTGCAACTGTCACATAACATCTGCATAAGCATAACAGAAAAAGAGGTTGAAATTGAAATAAGAAATTGGTTCCGGATCGCCAAAGACCGCGAAGGTGGTCGAGAGAAACGCTGGGTGGAAAAATCTATGAATAATAATGTTTAATTTTTTTTTTTTTTCTTTTTTGTATATATCGATTTTTTGCTACTTAAATTTTTCAATAAATGTTATTCAAATCTAAACTGTCTGTTTAATCATAAAATAAGACCTAATAAATTCAAGTGCTTTTTCAAAAAGTTAATGTTAATTTTAATTGCTTTATTTGCATTGAAATTATTCAGCTACATTCATTTAATAATTTATAAATCCTAATTTTATAGAAAAAAATATTAAGAAATTTTTATTATTCTATTCTGATTCAGACATCAAGCTTGATAATCTCCTTAAATGCATTGTGTTGTACTTCTACCCCCCCCCCCCCCAAAAAAAAAAAAAAAAAAAAAAAGCAATTATCCATAAAAGACATTTTAAATTAATTTTAAACTGAATTCCCTGATGTCAGAGTATTTCAAATTAGTGGAAAAAAAAAAAAAAAAAAAAAAAGGCAGGGAAAATTGCAAGTTTCTACAAACAGCTGGGAAAATATTATGAACTTGCTTTTTAATCATACAGTTTAAAATGTACTTCTTTTACATCACAAACCAAATTTAGTGACCTGGAATTTTATAAAAGTTGACCTGGAAAGTCAGAATTTATTTATTTTTTAAATTCAGTAGGAATCCTGTTTTGCAATGAAATCTACATACCATTAATCGTTGTTGCCAGCTTTAGTATTGGGTTTGTGCTTTAATTTTGGAGGATTTTTGAGTGGAAAAAAAGCTTTTATTTCGATAAAATGATACAAAGTAATTCATTTAAACTATTGTCCATCGCTAGCTATGACATATGATTTTCTGTACTTAGGATTATCATAATGGATCCACTTTTCGTCGCCAGTAATAATGCGAAGCAAAAAAGACTTTTTTTTATGGCGATTAAGCAGCGCCTCGGACATGCAAAATCGCCTTTCGATGTCTCTCGGCTTTAATTCGTATGCTACCCAATTTCTTTGCTTTTAAATCATTCCCAATACCTTCAACCATCTGGAAATTGTTGCTTGGTTAATATTTAATAATTCTGCAAGTTCTTGCGTTTGACATTGATTTTTATCAAGTATTGCTTTCAATTCTTCATCTTCAAACTTCTTTAGTTGTCCCGGACATTCCTTGTCGTTCGTGTCAAAATCACCACTTTTAAAGCGACAAGATCAGTACTCACAGGTCAAAATCGATGCCGTATAATCACCGTAAGTTTCCAATAGCAACCGATCACTTTCACCAGCACTTTTCTTCGAATGAAAGAAGTACAGTAAAACTCCCCGCAAATGCTATTTTGTTGGCACGTATTTTGACATATTCGCAGATCAAAAACAATATGTTGATTACACTTTGGTACATGGATACATACTACAAACTGAAGCCTGATGATGTAGTTACAGTATGATTGGATACATATAGTACTAGTAGCGCCATCTCTTATAAATCCTTTGAAATTAATGCATACACCTAATGCCTTTTAGTTACTATAAATTAGTAAGTTCTCGAACAGTTTTCTGTGATTCAATACAATAAATGTTTTTATTAAAAAGAACCAATACCGAAAAAGTGCAGAAGTTGATAACTATGCCTTATGTTCCTTTTTTTTTATTTTAGGGCTGAGAACTAAAACTAATAGTCCTCCGTCCTAAACTAAATTCTGTTTTTGCCAGAATTTCATCAAAATCATTTAAGGAAACTAAAAGAAAATTAATAATAATCAGTATTGTTACAAACGATATCGAATTTTTTTTTTTTTTTTTTTTTTTTTTTTGAATTGGGAAATAAAAAGTGTGCAAGCAATATGAAATAAAAATAAGTAAAAAAAATGAATTTAATGATTTATTTTTTATATAAAACACGATCACGTGCTATCTTAAAAAGTAGATGTAAAATTTAAAGTTTCATTTTATTGGCAACAATTATAAAATAAATAATTTAATGAAAGTTTAGAAGTTAGAATTTCTAATTTTATTTACTATTATTTTTTCATGAAAGAAAGGAAAGTTAATTTTAAATATTTATTTTTAATAAAAAATCCTTTTTCATAAAAAAAAAAAAAAAAAAAAAAAAAAAAAAAAAAAAAAAACCGAAGAATTAGAAGTGGTAACTTCTAATTTTTTAATTTGATGGCCATTTACAGCAAAACATTAAATTCTCTTAATTTTCAAAATTTATTTTATTAATCACATAAGGAAAATACCGTTTATACACTTTTTATGACCTTTTAAGTAAAGTAGTTCAGCTTAATTTCTGTTCGTTTTAATGAAAAAATTCGTAGTTGGTTATACAGTTTTTCTAAAATTCTCAAGTAATTATTATTTTCCATTCTAAATAAGTTTTTTTTTCCCCTTAGAAAGAAAGCTTCTTAAATGGAGAAACACAGGAAAGATCTAAAAATACTGATCAAAGAATCAATTGAATTCATAATGTAACTTTACACTTACAGGAGATCAGCATGTTAGACGAGTATTAAAGATGTTTTTAGTGTAATTAAATAGCTACATGTGTGAACATAAATCGTACAGTGCTTATTATTAATGATACATGATTTCTAATGATAAATGATTTCTAATCTATCTATCTCATGTTATATTATTATAATCACAAGAATGACGACGAAAAATAAACAATTTAGAAATTCTTTATTCATCAACCTTAATTCATTTTAGATAATTTAGAGTGGAAGGCTGATTTTTATACCAATTATGTGAAAAATACCAGAGCCGGGAATCAAATTTCGTCGTCTATTGGAGTTGTGCCACAATTAATATTGTCACTTGATTTAGCTGTGTTTGCAGACTCAGTGAATGAATATTATGTAAGAAATTCCTAGCTGGTTATCGCCCAGGGTAGCTCAGTGGTAGAGCATCTGCGGGTTAAGCAGAAGGCCCGAGTTCGATTTCCGGCTCTGGTATTTTTCACATAGTTGGCATAAAAATCAGCCTTCCACTCTAAATTATCTAAAAAGAAAATTAAACAGTTTAATAATTCACCTCAAAACACACAAAGGCCAGGTTGGTATATATATATATACAGTAGAGCACCGATTAGCCACGAGTGCAAGAGCCACGAAATTTTTTTTAATTATTAACCTCTAAAAAACACAATTTTAAAACAAGCCAACAGCAGGAGAAATACAACAGGTTCTACAGTGCGAAGGTCGAAATTACCTACAGTCGGCTGGAAAATTATTCGAGCACTAGCAATAATCCCTGTCTAAAAAAACTACACTTCATACTGCTTTGTTAAATAAATCCTTATCGAGTCATGTTCTTAGTCAGTCTAAAAACATGATTCGACAAGGATTTATTTAACAAAACAGTCTTAAGTGTTCTTTTTTAATATAGGAATTATTGACTAGTGCTCGAAGAATTATGCTGCCGACTGTACATGTTTATTCTGCATCGTATTCCTATAGGCCTTCACGAAATTTCACTGATGGCTTTAAGTGGAAATGGATCTTTCTACATTGCAGTATTGTTTTTTGTTTGCTGTTCAAAATTTACATATATTTTTTTGTACAGTAGAGCATTTTTTTTTTGCTGAAGTATGTTTTTTTCATGTTTGCTGACAAACAGTTTGCACCCCATTTTACTCTGTTTTTCAGGGTATCTGCAATTTTCACTGTCTGCAATGTCCTCTCCACCCAATTTCGCAGATTATCGGTGTTCTACTGTATATATACAGTGGAACTTGTAAAAAAGACCACCTGACTAAAGTGACCATTTTCCAATTTTAAAGAGACTTTATAATGTGACTACCTGCGTATAGTGACTATTTTAGCCGGTCCCTAGGGTGGTCACTTTAGACAGGTTCCACTTATTTAATATTTTTTCTCACTTTTTATATATTTTTTAAATTTATATCTTAAAAAAAATTGCCATAAACTGCTATGTATTATCTTAAGAAATTTTATTAATTAGGATTTTAACATAAATTTTGTTTATACGTCCATTTTATTTCATTATATTATCTTATTTATTTATTTTTTCTGTTCAAAAGAATCTGAAACATAATTTTGAATTACAGCTATATAGTCCAATCAAATTTTTAAATGTATCAACGTCATACTTGCCAACTTTTCCGGTTTTTCCAGAAGACTTCCGGTTTTTTAACCGGTAAAATTAAGTTAATAAATCAGTAAAATTAAGATATGTAGAAATATTTATAAGAAAAATTAAGGGACATAGTTCCATATCAAAACATTTACTCTCGTAGTGAGAAAAAAAAAAAAAAAAAAAAAAAAAAAAAAAAAAAAAAAACTTTAAATGCAGTTGAACAATCTAAATCCATAGATAAGTAATGAACAAAATGGTGTGTCAATATTCAGATGCTTACAGTCCTGGCTAGCAAATTGGCAGCACTTGCATCCAAGCTCCTAACTTTATAGAAGTAGGATATCCATCTTTAATGCATTTTTTACTGTTTATTGTGGGTGTTACCTCTCTGATTAACAGAGAGACGAAACAATTAAAAAATCTTGACAACAAGTCGCCAACCAATCAGAATGTAGCATTGTTACAACCCCAATACCCGGTCATTCGTTGACTAAACAAACTGAAACTAAAAGCAGAGCTGTTAGCATTTTTAACTTTAAAATCAGAATTGACACCAGCATTTTTAAATGGAATATATTGTATATATTTTCGATGATTATTATTACCAAAAACAGCTTAAAAATTTTCCTGTTTGAAGCCTCGCCACAAATGGAAAACTTGTCACCTATGCAAAAGAAATATGCTACATCTTGTTCATTATTTATTTCTATTGTATATAGTATAAAAATTTTGCTGATATAAAATTATTATATTCCTTTCAATCTATTATGAGCAGAATCAGAATTTAAATGAAATCATTTGCTGCTAATAACAGTCAGTTTAAAAAAGGAGAGTTAAATGAAGAAATAATTTTAATTTTCACTCTGAAGTTATGTATTTAAAAACAATATTTAAATATGAGACATATGGTACAATTTACTAGTGCTCTACCCACTGAATTATTTAGTCCAAATCAGGCAATGTAACCTGCAGTAATCACTTATATAAGAGCTTACAGAACACACTAAAAATTCTTTCTGTTTCATATGAGTAATTCCTGTAGGTCATATAATTGGCCAGGTTGTTCAGTGAGTACAAAACTGACACAGTCAAAGGTTCCAAGTTTGAATTCTAGCCAAGTCATTTTTCCATTTTGCTAAAAGTAATTCACTTTTAGTATAAATCATGTTAAGAATTTGTAGTCAGATAATTATGCCCACAAAAAATCAAATATTTATTACAATATGCTATAAGAAGTAAGGACATAACGACAAATAAAAATGTTTTTATATACTACATAGGTTTTCGTATATTTCTTTTATGTATATTGAGATTTTTTTTCAGATTTCATAATTTTTTATATAATTACAATTTAAAGTAAATAAGATATTTTTTATTCTTTTTGAAATTTATAAATAATATTTATTACATTTAAAGAAAAAAGTATCTTTAAATTTGTTTCAGAAATGTATGGGGTCGTTTCTCAAGAATTCTGTGTTATTTGGGTTAAACTCAAGGAGTTATATGAACAAAACACCAAATTAAAAAAATGGTATTTTTTAGGCCATTTGGTTTTATTTTTACTCAATAAAATATATCTTTTAATTAATTATAGTTGCAACATTTTATTAATTAATTCTTTTTTCAATTTAGATGCGTTTATTATTTGTAAAAAAAAAAAAAAAAAAAAAATCGCAGTTAATGTCAGACATACTTGAAGGGGGTTAAAGAAGGAGGGGGGGCAGAGGAAAAAAAAAATAATTCTGTAACTATCACTTACTTTTTATGAATATCACAATGAGTGCATATCTGGGGGGAAAGGAGGGCGCAGATAGAATTAAAATGTATTATTTTTCAAATTACCACATTGTTTATTTAAAAAAACTTTATATATCTACAAATTTCTGCTTATGTAAAATTACAGTGAGTGTACACATATCTGAATGATTTGTTAAGGGGGGCACAGAGTGAAGAAAATTTTTGTTTTTATATCACCATGCTACTTATTTATAAACTTTGTACGACTATCACTTTCATTTTATTAAAATCATAGTGAAAGTTACCTATAGTTGATAGGGGGGGGGGGGGGCGGTTACAGGGTAGATGAAAAATTTATTATCGTTTGTTTTATTGTTTTATTTGCATTTTGTGTAAATATCAGTTACTATTAATGAAAAATTACAGTGAGGCACGCAAAAATTTAATGTATGATTTAAGTTTGTAAAAAAGTTGCTCAAAAATTAATTTTCTTCTTTAAATCTGTCTCTTTTGTCCTCTCCCAATGTAGAAATAAAAAAATTACACTATTGTTGATGTTTAGCATCAGTTTTACAAGGAGAAATTAAGAAAAGTGCCCTATTTTCCGCAATCCGAAAAAAAAGGGCAACGGAAAAAAGGACTCTTTTCTTAATTGTTACTTGTAAAATACTTGCTAAACATGGACGATAGCAAAAATTTTTTGTTTCTACGAGGGGAGGGGGAAACAGATGAAAGAAAAAATTCTGTTTTAGAATAATCTTTTACCAATGTTTGATATTAACTTTTAATTAATGTCTGATATTAACAATGTATTGAATATTTGGATTGTGGGAAAAAAGGGCATTTTTCCTAATTTCTCATTGTAAAACTGATGCTAAACATCAACGAGAGTGTAATTTTTTTTTCCCTACATGGGCAGAGGACAAAAGAGACAGATTAAAAGAAGAGAATTCATTTTTGAGTAACTTTTTTATAGATTTAAATCATTCATTGAATTTTTGCATACCTCACTGTAATTTTTCATTAATAATAATTGATACTTACACATAATGTAAATAAAACAATAAACAAGCTATAATAAGTGTTGTTTAAATAGAATATTTTATTTTTCCCCTGTCCTACCCTCCCCACCACCTTATCAACTATAGGTAACTTTCACTATAATTTTAATAAAATAAAAGTGATACTTGTACAAAGTTTCATATAAGTAGGTAGCATGTTGATGTAAAAACAAAAATTTTCTTCGCTCTGCCCCACTCCCCCCCTTTCCTTAGCAAATCATCCAGATATGTGTACACTCACTGTAATTTTTCATAAGCAGAAAGTTGCATAGATACAAACGCTCTTTTTAAATTGACAATGCGGTAGTTTAAAGAATAAATATTTTATTTCTATCTTCGCCCCCCTTGTCTCCCCTCCCAGATACATAATACACTCGTTGTGATCTTCATAAAAAGTAAGTGATAGTTATAGAATATGTCATTAAAATCGGTAAAATGGTGATATAATAAAATATTTTATTTTCCTCTGTCCCCCTCTCTTTAACCCCCCCCCCCCCACACACACACACAAGTATGTCTGACACTTACTGTGATTTTGTTTCACAAATTGTACGTTATTATAAAAGTTTTTGTTTAAATCGATAATAGTGTAGTTTAAAAAAGAATATATTTTATTTCCATCGTCTCCCCTTCCCCCCCCCAGGTATATAATACACTCACTGTAATCTACATAAAAATCACGTGGTAGTAATAGAATATATCATTAAAATCGCTGAAATGGTGATATAGAGAATCACTTTATTTCTCCCCCCCCCCCTTCCCACTAAGTGTGTTTGACACTTACTATAATTTTTTCATAAATTATACGTGATTATACACAACATTTTTTAATCAATAATAGGCTAATTTAAAAAGAATATATTTCATTTCCATCTGCTCCCCCTTGACCTCCCAGGTATACAGTACACTCACTGTGATATTCATAAAAAGTAAGTGTTAGTTATAAAATATATCATTAAAGTCGGTAAAATTGTGATATAAAACATCATTTTATTTTTCTCTGCCCCCCCCCTTCCTTTAACCCTCCCCTCCCACAGGTATGTCTATCGGTAAGAGTTCATATAAAAACATTTGCTGTTTTTTTTTTTTTCAATCTGCTACTAGTCTCCTCCCCCTCTTCCCCCAGGTATTACATACTAAATGAATGTTGTACCAAACCAATTGAAATTTCAAAAAATGTAATTTGAAAGTCAATTTTTAAATTCATTACTTGGTATTTATTATTTTGCGATTTGCGAACTGGAAAAGTGCCCTTTTTTCCGGGTGGCCTTTTTTCAGGTGCTCTTTTTTTCCGAGATCCACATTCTAGTCATTCATTTTAGGTTTTATTTACTTAAAGAAAAAAAATTAATTTCCTTTTGTGAATAAGTATAAAATTTAAAAATTTCACACTTTTAGGTAAAACCTATTCATGAATTAACCAGAAACTAGCTAGTCAGCATTTAAATATAACTGAACGATATATTATAATAATATCTTTTTTCGATTATTATTATAATTATTTTTTTAACATTATGATTTCTTTTAAAAAATAATTAAAATCTCATAAATAGTAAATACGTGAATAAAGTAATAAATAAAAGCTTTTTTTTTTTTTTTTTTTTTTTTTTTTTAACTGAAAAGGATCCTGTGAAGGATTTTTTATATTCAGCCCTTTTAAAACATTAAATTTTTAACTGAGGGTGAAATAAATAATCAGTAACAAAGATGAAATGTCTTCGAAACATAATTTAATTCTATGGCATAATTTGGGGGCAATTTCAGTATATGATTCGCAAGTAGCAATTCGCAAATTACCCATTCTTCCGTTACCCATTTTTCCGCTTACCTTTTTTCCGTTAATCTTTTTTTCGTTTATCCATTTTTCCATTACCCTTTTTTCCGCTTACCCATTTTTCCGTTACCCATCTTTCCGTTACCTATTTTTCCCTTACCCATTTTTCCGGGATCCGAATTCTTGATGCTAACACTAATGTTTAAAAATCATCATTTTTATATCATTTCTTTGCGTTTGACGTTGTTGTTATATAATTTGACCCGTAAATAAAAAATAAACATATTTTGTTTAATTTTCCTTGTTATTTTTTAAGATTTGATTCGTTATCTCATGCAAAACTTTATAAGAGACCGGCCCCCTAAACCACTCCAAAAGAAAAAATTATTTATATCTCGAAAACTAATAACTGGAATGAGCTGCAAATTTGCACACCCATATTTTTCAGCATTAAGATTCAATCGATCAAATTATTTTTTGTGGAGATATTAATAAAAGTTTGACATATGAATTTAACATTAGCACCTTCAAACTTTGAACGCTTACTCACATGTCACATGCATTAAAAAAAAATGTGCAGGAACTGGGAATGCATGAAAATAAACATATGCACAAAATATTCGTTTGTTTCTCTATCATTGGATAGGCTGTCTATCGGGCATGTGGCAACAATTTTTTAGTTTGCACAAAAGGTCCATGGCTAATACATAAGAGGTTCCTTTTCATAAATAGTGATGACTAGAGCTCATGCCACTAATAAAAGCATTTTTGTGGTCGAAAAACATAAAATGATAGACAAATGTATACAAATGTGTACTCTTTAAACATTTTTCTGCATGTATCGTAGCTTTGATGTAAAAGCCGTACACTTATATTTTTAACGATAAACAAGGTTTTCTTTCTTTCCTTCTTTTTTTTTTTTTTTTTTTTTTTTTTTTTTTCTTTTTTTTGTCTGTTTTGACGACTTGACCTTCTGTTGTCATTCGACGTCATGGTGAAATTTAACCTATAGGAGTCTTAATTTACCCCACAAATAAAGGACTATAGCCAATCATAGCGCAGCTTTTCCCCACAAACAAAAGGAAACTCCGCCTCGTTCTAGTCGTCCATTCACATAAATGGGAAAAATATTCTCTTTTAAAAATTAATTTCCACACATGAATTATGCCAGATAGGTTTTTAACAACTTGCAATATAAAATGTTGGGAAAATTGGTGGTAAAATATACACAATAGTTGTTTTTAGTTGAAATAACTAAGTATGACCTTTCATCAGGTCAAAAATGTCATAAACTGCAGTGGGAAAGCAAAAGTGTAATATTGTAGACTTAAGTCAACACAGACTACATACCTGCAAAATGAAAATGTAATCAAAGTCAAAAGGAATTCCTAAAAAAAAAAAAATGTATTTATTTGTCGATTTTTTGCATCTTAAACCATCCTATTCAGCAGGGATTGGGTTTTTAATGTCAAAAAGTGATATTTGAAATAACAAGAAATAACCATCTAAACCTTCCCAGTAGCAGAAACAGTGCAGCATGGCAGCGAGCGCTGCAGATTTTTTCAAACTCTGTAGATTAATTTAACATCTCAAAAATAAGTGACAAGCAAAACAAGTCCTTCCGGCTCATTTGGAAGAGTAGGTTGATTTCTCTTTCTTATCAAGTAGCCATCATTTTGCTTCAAAATGGCAGCTACATTTTATTAATTGACTTGGTAGAAATATTGATATGGGCTGTACATATGGAGTCTTAAGCAAATCGGTTCATAAACACCTTTTATGTGAAATTTCCAAGTGGCTTATTAGCACTTGGAAACAAGATGACGAGCATTAAAATTATGAATGAATTTCTGCCTATGACAGAATTTAATTTAGTACGACAGGACTGCTTATATTTGTATTTTAACACTTTTTGAAAAAAAAAAAAATCTGAAAATCTAATTTAAATAATTTGGAAATATTCAGCCAAGACCTGTTGGTTCTGTAGTCAGAATACACACTTTTGAATCTGAAGGTTGTGAGTTCGATCCTCACCAATGGGGAATGTTAAAAAAAACATTTTTATGGATTTCAAAAAATATTTTAAGATAGAGTAAGAAATTATATGGTAAAATTGCATATTGGCAAGCATTTTCAAAATGAAACACTAAAGATTTGCTTTCAAACGAATGTATTAAATACAAAAATACATAGCGTAATAGCTGTTGCTAAAATACGCAGATGATTACAATAAAAGAATAAATTTATGAAAAATGAAGCATAGAAGCCAATATTTAAACTCGAAAAAAAAAAAATTAAAAAAATTCAAATTTGAAAAAAATCACTATGAGGTGCACACCTGCAGGATCTCAGGTACCTATATGCCAAATTTGGAAGATCTGCGATCAGTAGTGTGAGCACCAGAGTGCAGACAGACACACACACACATAGATACTTTTTATTTATATAGATGGGAGATAAAGTTCATTAATAAACTTTGATGATACCCTTATACGGTCTAAGTATGTACACTAGAGTTTTTTTTTCTTGCAGGGGAGGGGGTGATAAGATCATGCCTCCTAATTTTATATTTAAAGAAAAACCACCAAGCAGTTATACAGCAGTAAATGACTTCTAACTCACAATTTTTATCCACCTGGTGCTTATATGGCCTGTTAACGTTCTCACGCATTTTATAGATTTATACAAAGTGAGATAAGGGTACCCAGTTTTTTTTTTTCTTTCATGTACACGGAGCATACATTCATGTGTATAAGTGTTTGCTGCAATATAGAATCGTTAATTTTTTTTTTTCTTGTTCATGCACAACAAAGTAGAGTTATCTTTTGTTTTTTTTTTATATTTTTTTGTTTTCATGCATCTGAAGCGTACATACATGTAAATTAGTGAATGATGAAATACAGAATTTCATGCATTTTTTAGTTACAATTACAACAAGTTAGGGGTATCCATTGATGTTTTTTGCACACGATTGGTTTTCCTTTCATGCATGGGACGGGTACATATGAGCACATTACGATCGCTGGGTTTGGAAATTTCATAGATTAAAACAAAACTTCAAAAAAATATTCCTGGATGCAAGGTTACAGTCGGCAGCAAAATTAATGAAGCACTAGCAATAATCCCTATTTAAAAGATATACATTTCTGTTTTGTTAAGAAATATTAGTTGAGTCATGATCTTAGTCTTATACTATTTATAAAAAAGTAATGTGATAAAAATTAGCGAACAAACTAAAAAATATATATATATATAAAAAGTGGGAATGTGTGCATCAATAATTTTGATACCGACTGTATTCATTGCGTATGTATCTAAAAATGCATGAAAATCTGTACGGCAGCAATTACTATTGTGCACACTTCACATAGCATATATAATATATATATATATATATATATATATATATATATATATATATATATATATATATATATATATATATATATATATATGCCTGAAAATAAACATTGGTAAAAATATGCTTTAGCGCACTGCTTGGTGACTTTTTAAAAAAATCACCAATTTGGCAAGGTGAAGTTGCCACATTTCATAGATCAATCGTTCAACGACTGAGAAACATCAAGCTTCACAAGTGTGGCATCTTTATCACCAATTGCAAAGATGCTAAGCAGTGAGCTAAAGTACATTCTACCCCTTTTTTAACCGACTTCAAAAAAGAAGGAAGGTTCTTAATTCAAACCGTATGTTTTTTTGTTTTTTTTTTTTTGCTTTTTTTTTTGTTTGTTAGCTCATAACTTCTGAATGGATGCTCCGATTTTGATACTTCTTGTTTTGTTGAAAAGGTCTTGGTCTGAAATAGGTCCCATTGTAATATCTTTACGATCTAAAGAAAATACAGGGTGTCCAAAAAAATCAGTCCCAACTCTTTTAACTGCTAAACGGCTGCAGCTACAGTGATAAAAATGGTATGCAATTATAGCAAAGTGGACATGCAATACAAAGCCACCTGGTGGAAAATAGCGGAGTTAGTGTTCCTATCTCGAAAACGGTTCTAGAGAAAAAGTGAATTACTAAGTTGAAGATTGTCATCGATTTAGTACAAAAAGATAGTTTAGATATTCATGCTAGAGTTCCTATCTCGAAAACGGTTCAAGACAAGGGGAAAAAGTGAATTATAAAATTGCAGAGCATCATCGATTTAGTACGAAAAGATAGTTTAGACATCGATTCTAAAAATACAATGCTAAAAACATGCATTTCTTTGCAATTTCTCACACTATGCACACTTGAGCTACATTGCACACGTTGTAGCGTAGCTGATGAGACATACGCTATATAGTTCAAAATACGGTTACTTGATACTTTTTGTTTTGTTGTAAAGATCTTTTGGTCTGAAATAGGTCCGATTGCAATATCTTTACAATCTAAAAAATAAATAAAGCGCCATCTGATGAAAAACAGCGGAATTAGCGCTCCTATCTCAAAAACGGTTCAAGATGGGAGAAAGTTAATTAGGAAGTTGTAGAGCATCCTCGATTTACTACGAAAAGACAATTTTTAGACATTATTGCTATAAATAGAACGCTTAAAACGTGCAGTTCTTTGTTTGCAATTTCCTACACTGTGCACACTTGAACTACGTTGCACACTTTGCAGCGTAGCGGATGACACGTATACTCTGTGGTTCAAAGTACTGTTACTGTAAGCGGTCACATCGATTAGTGCAAAGTCGTTTTCAACCAACTTCAGATAGGAGGGTGTTCTTAATGATGTTTATCCGGGTGACGTAATGATCACATGTCGGTGGTATTTACCTCTAACCTCGTGGATTGTTTACTCTTGAACTAAGCAGTGAACACCATTATTTTTATTAAATTTTTTCATTATTTTTTGTTTATATTTCTCCCCTTTTTCTCAGCAGTGAATTTTTAAGATCATGGTTTGATCCTTGACCGGCCGTTATGATTTTTACCATGAAAATATCCAAGAATACATTCTCTTAAATTCACAGAATGAAGGACACGGAAGTTCTGCTGCTTACAAGAAAATATTAATGGGTGTAAGCTTTTCAAAGCAGGGTTTGTAAAAAAATTGACATTTCAAGAAGTCCATAATGGGAGAAATACTACTACCATTGTATCAGCAGATGTCAAAGCTATATATAAAAAAACAGGAATAAAACTTAAACGTGACCATCGCAAGTGACAATGAGGTATGAATGTTTTCATATTCCATAGTGTTGAATGTGATTAAAATTAGTTGTAAATATATTTGTAATACTATAGTTCATTATTGTATCTCTTCCATTCCTTGTATGAATGATTTTTTTTTTTTTTTTTTTTTTCATTATGCTGTGTTTGTAGTGTAGCTAGAATGAGAAACTTTTTAGACTATTCGAGCGAAGCATATATGGAGAAATGTATTAAAATTAAGTAGTTTATTTTTAATTTATGACCCAATTTAATCCCCTTTTCCCGTATTTTTGGAAGTGCCTATTAAAATTAATAAATAAGCTTAGTGTAATTACATATTGTGCAAAAAAACATATTTAAAACGTCGAATTCTACAAGGGTACCCAGCTTGATAAATTATAGAGGTAGTTCCGCAATTCTAATGTCATATATATATACATATATATATATATATTTTTAAAGATATTTATTGTTTATAATTTACGTATTTCAATTAATTTTGATTTCATTTTCAGTGATGAAAGTTCATGCAATAACTTTTATTCTTCAGAAATTGCAACTTTAGGAAGTTATTGTGCCACGAAATATAAAGTTCATTTTTGTTAAACGATTAATGTTAGAGAAACTGTTATTTTATTCATCTCGGAAAAATCTGTTTGTAAGAAATTTTATAGATATCTGTGTTTTGAGCCAGAATCATGGACATAATTTCAATTAATGGCAATGGTTACACTTTTAACAACTTTATATCATATGGCACCCTTGAATTACAATATTCATATAAATTACACCCCTCACCCAAATTAAATATTATAGGATATAAAATGTTTATATATTCCCACTCCTTTTTTTACCTAAATATTTTTTTGTATATGTTAATTCCACTTTGTTGATTTAAATAAGAAATTGACCAAATGCATTAAAAAAAAAAAAAAAAAGTGTAAAACGCATAAGAATTCTTATGTGTGAATAAGCCACAATAACTAAATTAATCCGAAAATCATATAGCTGTATGTAAATCAAATATTTGTTGTACTAAATTTCCAGTCAATTGAAGGATTACGTAAAGTATCACAATTTGTTTTAGCTTTATAAAAATAATTACTAATTCTGTGTCTACCACTTTTTATGCAAACCATGCCTTTAAACATTCTTATAGCATGCTTTAATTATGTTGCATGTATAGTTTTAAGCGTGTACAAGGAGGCTTTCTACTTATTGCCTGCTGAAGCCTAAGACCATCATATGTTCTGTGAGGAATGTTATTACAAAAGTTACTTTCTACCTAATGTATGTTTTTAAATTTCATTTTCACATTCAGAAAAGCACAATCATTAAATTTGTTCTTGTTTTTAAAGATTTATTGTTGTTACTATTACTTTAGTTTCTTAAATTAGAAAAATGAATTTATTCATTTTTCAAATTTTATAGGCTATTTGTACCTAAGAATTTTAGTTTGATAACTATAAAATTACATCCAATTATCAATTTTGACAGTTAGATTTATTTATTTTATTTATTTATTTATTTATTTATTTTTATTTATTTATTTATTTATTTTTTTTTTTTTTTGCTTCAATGCAAGGCAGTCGAATTTTAAAGTGACTGCATTGTCTTTTTAAATTAAATACATTATACATGAATTTAATCAAAGCTAACAAATTACATAAATAAAGAAATACTGCACACAAGAAGCATCTTCAAATTTACAGAAAATATCAAATGAATAAAATTTATTTTTTCTCTGTGTTAAACCTGAAAGTATAACAAAATAATTAGTAAAAGAAAAAAATCTGTTATTTTATTTGAAGATGTTAATTCATTATTTGGGTAATTTTTTCATTCCACAAGATTGTGAGAAAAGTTTGTCTACTGTTAAATTGTTATTTAATTTAATCAACGTTTTCAGACTTTAGTCTGAAATCCTTCCTTTTGAAGACCATGTTGGCTGTTTCCGAGATCAGTGTAAATCCAAAGAGAAACCATAACCAAACTTTATGGGGGGGGGGGGGATAGAAAATCATTTTAACTTCCCAAAGTATGTGACTATTTTGCTGAAAAATCACAAAATTACTACTTTAATGTTTTTAATCTTTATTTTGCTACAAATTTTTGAAATAACATGATTATTTTGCTGTTAAATGTGACAAAATGTTGTACTATTTTCAAAGTTAATTCCAGAAATAAAAGATTATTTTAGTGTAATATTATATATTTGCTTTTTTGGTAGCAAATTTCTGAAATGTGCAATATTTTCACAGTTGATTAGGGAATTATGGGTTTATTTCACTACTGTTAAAAAGAAAAAAGAAATTACATTTATTTACAGCTAAATTAAATGCTGAAGTTAGGGGTAATTTTTGCTGCCAATTTCCAAAATAATGAATATTTTGGCACTACCAGGAATAAAACTTTTTTTTTTTTTTTTTTTCCAATACGTGTTTGTCTGAAATATGTAATTATTTCATTAAAATTTCTGCTTTTTTGGTTAAATGTATGATTAACAAATATGCAAAATTTGCTGATTCTTTTTTTTTTCTTTTTTCTGCCAACTTCAATGAATTTACTAATTGATTTGTCAATTGCAAGTTAACAATTGTACGCTTTTGTGAATACATATTTTTGCATTGTATTGTGATAAATTTGTATTGTGTGCAAGTTCAGACTTTTCATTTTTTATAAAACAATTTTATTAGTTAGATAGTTATTTTTGTTTGTTATTCTTTTTTTAACAAAGAGAGATGGATAACCAAGGTGAGCTTGAACCTCCGACTACTTCTGTAACACGAGATACAGTAGACCCAGACCATAAAGCGAAAAAAGGAGAGGCAACTTCAACTAGCGATCACAAAGAAACGTGCCATCTTAAAGAAGTTTCATCAGATGAAGATTATTCAATATCTAAAGCCAGCAAGTCCACAACCTGAGGCACGAACCATCCCGCTGGAGAAAGCCATCAACCTGAGGCACCCCACGACAGCCGGCACAGAGAGCTTGTAAATATTTGTAGAAAGGATTTAAATGTAAATAAAGGCAAACGCCTGGTGAGTGTCTAAGTTGTGTGGTGTTTATTAAAATCACTGCACGACTAAGATAACTCTCCCTGGCAATGCAAAGAAGAAATGGACATCGCTTCATCAAAGGACATAGAGGTAATAATTTAATTATTATTATTTTTTTTTAATTAATTTCATGTAAATAAAAAAAAAAAAAATTTTATGACAATACTTATTTATTTAAGCACTTATATTTAAAATAATGATTGTTATTATATGAAAGATCAGGACCCTGTGCATTTTCGAGAACGTGTGTATACGCAAGTGAAGTGTGACATCACTGACCATCCGTGGATACAAGAAAAATATTTCCTATGTTAATCGCCCATTGGATTTTTTATAAAAAAATTATTAAAAATCAAGGGAAATTATTTCCCGATTTCAATCCCCATATTTAGGTATAGATATGCATTAGTTATCGTGTGCATGCATTAGATTAAGTTGTTTTTGTAGTAAAATTGATAAAATTTGAATTTTAAATTTCGAAACTCTAGGGGAAAAAATGGCAAATTTCTATATTCGGTTGAAAACATAAGCATTTCATTTCAAAGGAAGATATTTACACAATAAATATCCAACTAATATACAAATTAAAAGAAAAATGATAAATATTCTATCATAATTTGAAGTCAAATTTGTTTTTGAATGTCTAAAAAAAGTATCTGATGTAAGCTACTAATATTTTGCAACGGAATAGATTTCATATGTCATCCTTGACGGAAAAAAAAAAAATATTGCCAAATTATTTGGCGAACATATTTAATTCCTTTCAAAAATCAAGGTCAGTTTAACAACGTATATTAAGAAAATAATCAGTAATGTGAAACAATATTTCGTACCATAAAGCGAAAAAAGGAGAGGCGACTTCAACTAGCGACCACAAAGAAACGTGCCATCTTAAAGAAGTTTCGTGAGATGAAGATTACTCAATATCTAAAGCCAGCAAGTCCACAACCTGAGGCACCCAACCATCCCGCTGGTGAAAGCCATCAACCTGAGGCACCCCACGACAGCTGACACAGAGAGCTTGTAAATATTTGTAGAAAGGAAATTAAGAAAATAATCAGTAATGTGAAACAATATTTCGTACAATATATATTACAAAAATATACATCTGGCATGTATATTTTTGCATTACGTTTTTGATCGCCAAATACAAAAAACGCTAAGAACAACAGTGTCTTGAAATTAAAAATTAAAATTTTGTCAATTTCACAGCAAAATAACTCAATCTAACACATGCACATGATAACTAATACATATCTATACCCAAATATGGGGATTAAAATCGGGAAATAATTTTCTTTTATTTTTAATGATTTTTTTAAAAAATCCAATGGGCGATTAACATAGGAAATCTTTTTTTTGCATCCACGGATGGTCAGTGACATCATTCGCTTGCGTATTGTCCTGATCGCCTTCTTCATGTTTGTGTTTTTTGTTGCAACGATGGTCGCAATCCAGTTTTCTTTTATTTAAATCGTCATCTCTCAATAAAGAATTATCTGAAATATTAGGAAGCGCCTCATCCTCAAGATTTATTGAATCACCGGTATCGCCATAGTGCGGTGTGTCCGGCTCAACTGGACGACCCATTGTTTTGTCTAGTATCTTTTTGAGTATTTGCTCTGTGTTTGCACTCATTTTCTTTAATCGAAAAAAAAAAAAAAAAAAAAAAAAAAAAAGTCGAAAGCCAAAATTATCCCCTGTATCTTTAGAGTAAAAATTCCTACCTATGTACCCAAGCAGCACCGAAACGTTCTCTGAACGTTCAAAAATTGTTCTGCAAACACGTTCTAAGAACGTTCACTCTGAACGTGTTATAGACGTCTATTTGTCCATCTTGAAGACGTACAATAGTACGGTTCAGAGAACGTTCAATGAACGTGTAACTATCACCATCGGTGTTATAGAAGCGTTCTGAGAACGTTCTATGTATACGGTCTCAGAACGTTCTAAACGTTTTTAGAACGTTTTCAAAACGTTATACACAATTTCAGGACGTTCTAGAAAACGTATTGTAAACGTTCTAAAATAGTGTAGAAACGTTCTGAAAACGTTCTATACACACGTTCTCACAACGTTATGTAAACAATTTTTGAACGTTCTTTGTACGTGCTAAAAATGTCTTTCATGTATAATAAAATGGAAGAACTCGCAACAATTGTTCCGGGTCGAAAGAAGACACGACCCTTCGTCAGACGAACATAGTAGGCACGAGTGCTGAAAATACAAGAGTTACGTTTCAGTTTTTCTTGCAGCATTCGTGCCTACTTTGTTCGGTTGATGAAGGGTTGTGTCTTTTCTCGACCCGGAACAATTGTTGCGAGTTCTTCCATTTTCTTCGAGTTCTTGAATTTTATAGTGTCTATTCAAAATTCTGCACTTGTTGTTTACTTATTTTTTTTTTTCTTTTTTTCCTTCCTTTCCTTATTTATCTTTTCTTTTCTTTTTGTGTAGTACATTGTAATATGGTATAACAAACGATCAAGTATTTTGAATATTCTGGATAAATATTTGAATTAAAAAACAAATAAATAAATTCAAGATTTGGAATATTTTGAAAAATTTTAAGATATATGCCCCCTGCTAACTAATTATTATTCCCCCCTAGATTTTGCATCATTATAATTTAACAATAGAATATAACCGTATTTGGATATTAATTTTAATAAGTTAAGCAAAAAAACTTAAATATATTTTTATGTCTAAATTTTGAAACTTACTACAAACTTTTAGCATTCAAACCCAAAATTTTTTTATTAAATTTTAAATTAGCAATGGAATCTCAAATTAATGCCCAGATATGTTACATATTCTATTTTTAAACTATAATAATGCACAATCAATGGAAAAGAAAAAATAAAAATTAGTTAAAAGAAGTACCCAAGTGTACAAAATTAAAACAATAAACTGTTTCCTCGTTTTCTTTTTTTCCATATAATTCTTAAACAAATAAACACAGAAGTATAAAATTTGGATAGCATGTTTTTTAAAATACCATAAATCGAATTTTATATAACTTTAGCATAAGTAATAATTTTTAAACTAAAAATCAGTAAATTTTTCTCAAAAGTAAACTTTGAAAAAATGAAAAATTTCAGCAATTTTAGAAAAGAAAACTTAATGAAAAATGGTCATGAAGGTGCATTACAGATAGGTTAAAGATGTACGTGCATCCATATTTTATTTGTAGATTAAAACCGTATATTTCTTAGTCATTTATTTTCTTTCTTCTTTCTTCTTTATTTTTTCGCGTGTGAATTTTTTTTTTTTTTTTTAATTTTACATAGAAACATGAAAATCGGATAAAACGTCCATTATTAAATTATTTATCAACGTTTTTATTATTCTAGTGATGGTCACAGTTTATACAAATTAGTAATTATTATTTATTTTTTTTTTTTTTTCAAAAATTCCGTTATAAAAGTAAAAGAAAAATGAACACAGAAAGAAAAATCAGGATTTTGTTTTTAACATTTGAAGGCATGTGCGTCTTCACCTGTCTATAATGCATCATTAACACATTTTTTCATTAAGTTTTCTTTACTAAAATTGTTGAAATTTTTCATTCTTTCCAAAGCTTACGTTTGAGAAAAATTAATAATTATTACTTTAAAATTGTTGTTTATGCTAAAGTTATGTAAAATTCGATTAATGATATGATAACGAACATGCCAGCCAAATTTTTTGTCCATGTGTTTATTTGTTTAAAAGTTATGCACAAAAGAAGAAAATAGGAAAGCAGGTTTGTTCCTTTAATTCTGAACAGCGGTGTATTTTAAATACATTTAAAAATATAAAAAATAAAAATTATTATTATTATTTTGTTTGTTTTTTTTATTTAAATAAATTCCGTGAAATTTCCTTAATATTTTCATATTTCAAATCATGCGTATGCAAAATTTATTTAAATTATTGATTTTGAGTTTATAAATTTTACATATACCATGCAGTGAAATATAACAGTATAAAATGTGGTAAAACTTTTTGAAAAATAAATAATTAATTAATTAAAAGTTTATTCTGCAAACAAAACAAATAATAAAATAATAATAATAAATAAAATAAAATAATTTAAAACATTTAGAAATATTAAGAATCACCTTCATATTGTTTGTCTATGTTTTTTTTTTCTTTTCTTTCTTTCATTTTTCTTACTTTTGGATTTTGTGATTCATTTGTATGTACGTGTGCCTTTGTGTTATAAAATTTTACGTTCAAATATAATAACATACAGTATTTTCAATTTTTTTTTTTTTTTTTTTTGAAAACTATAATTAAAGAAAACTGAAAAGTTTTAAGATGCTCCTTATCGAATAACTATTATTTTTCCCTTTGATTTTACAATAATATATTTTAACAATAGAACCTAAACATATTTGGGTAATTAATTTGCGAATTTCTTGTTAAGTTAAATTTATATATATATATATATATATATATATATATATATATATATATATATATATGTGTGTGTTTAAATACTGAAACTTATGGCATTCAAACATAGAACTATTTTTAAAACTTTAACTTAACAATGAATTCACAAATTAATACCTAGATATGTTATATATTCTATTGATAAAGAGTAATAATGTACAAATGATGGGAGAAAATAAAAATATTTAAGAGAAGTATTTTAAAAAAAATTAATTGATTAAACTGTTTATTTATTTTTAATTTAAATCGAATTTGTGAAGTTTTAATTTTAAAGTACTGATTTAGAGTTTATGAATTTTACTTACAGATGCATTGAAATATAACAATATAAAATATGATAAATTTCTTGAAAATCTTTTAAATATAAAATAAATAAATTTTAAAATTTAAAATATTTTTAAAATTTTTAGAGAGCCGGCTGCTAACTATATTTTCCCTTGATTTTACAATACTACAGTGTAACAATAAAATTTAAACAAATATACTTAAATATATCTAACATTAAACTGTAATAATACAAAATCGAATGCGGAAAAAAATAATAATAATAAATAATTAAAAGGTAGTTAGCATGAAAAATTTAAAAAATTAAAGTTTTCAAATTATTATTTTTATTTTTATTATTATTACTCTTTATTTATTTATTTGTTTATTTGTTTATGGTTTTTGAAAGCTTTAATTTATTTAATTTTGTTAAATTTTAATGCAGATTTAGTCAAAACTATGCAAATCCTAGATTATAGATATGAAAATTGTGTAGAATGAACTTATCTGTAATATTGTATCCAAATGTCAGGAAGAAATCTTTAAACCTAACGCAATGAAAATGACGGCAGAATAAATTACCGTTATCTATCTTTGACCTTAGAGTTCGTGTTCGTGCTTCCGTAGTTGCTGTTCTGGAAAACCCAATAAAAATTTCACAGTTTGGCGAATTTTTTCGTTATTTTTTAAGATTCAAGATTTAGCAAAATGTATGTCTTTTTTATATTACTTATTGAAAAGGAATGAATTTTAGATATATTTATTATTTTTATGAGAAATACAAAACTCAAGATTTTTATTCAGATTATTTTTTTCTTTTTTTTTTAATATTACGTGTTATTGTACGTGTTATTATTACGTATTATAATATTTTACAAAATAATTGACGTTTATTATGAAGTAAAATATAAAAATTTGATCGTAACTAAAATAATCGCATGCCTGCTTATATGAATCAATTACAATAAATTACAGGAAATGTTAAACTAGTGTCTTGTGACTATCATACAATTCTTTTCTTTATTTTCTAATACAATTCACATAGTTTAGATCAAATCACACATTTTACACAGTGAAATTGAAAAACAAAATAAAATAAATAAATATATAATAATAATAATAATATTAACATTTTTTTTTTTTTTTTAATAAAAAAAATATCGATAACTTTGTTTTACATTATCACAGATAATTGATTCAACCGTTCGTTTTAAAAGATATCAACGAGTAATTTTGAAAAAATATTATAAAAATTTACACACCCGAGGAGGTTGGAAGGATTGCTATTCTTCCTGTTAAAAGTCTTCATGTTCACCGTTAATATTTTTAAAAAATCAATTTCACAATGTTCAACTAAAGAAATCCCTATTGTGTGTATTTATAAGAAATTTTTTCCTCTATTGTAATATTAAAAATTTTGAAAAAAATAAATGACAGCGCGACCTGTTGAGCGTTATATGTGTAAAAAAAAAAAAAAAAAAGGCTAGGGGGGCGGGGTAATAATCACTAACTGATATCAAGGAGGAGCTAAATATAAGTTTGCAGGAAATTCTGTTCATTAGTTTTTGACCTAGAGTTGACACAAGATTCTTATCACACATATCCAGACACACAGACAAACTGGCATTTTCTAAGAAATATCAATTTTTTATTAGAACATCTTAAAAAGGGAAAAATCTATCGGAACGCGAAAGTCAAAAATATTTCCGAATCAAACCTTTCTTCTTTTTATTATAGAAGAGTGTAATAAATAAATAAGGAAAACAAAATTTTTAGCTACTTTTTTTTATTGTTTCAACTTCTAAATTTACAATATCATAAAGATCATTTTTAACGTATGATCACTGTTTATTATTAAGTTTGTTACTTACATAAGAAAAAAGCAGTAGATTTGTGAAAATGTTCAACTTCCGGTTTTCGATAAATATACACGTTTTGTGACTTCTGAGTATGATTTGGCTTTTTTGGTACTTGAAAATGACTGTGAGTTCGTTAAAAAATAAATAAATAAAAATAAACGGGGACGCGGTTTCTCACAAAGCAATTGACGCAAAGTAACATAACATTTGAATGGACCGGGAATTAAATTAGTGCTTTAGCATTTAAGATATTATCGTCCATCATGTGACGCTGATATAATGTGAACCCATTTAAGGAAAGATTGTATCACAGCTTGTTTGATACATTAATGCACTAACGTTATATATGAGATCAGCATTATTTATATCTCTGCTGATTCAATTTGGGTGCATATCGGTCGACAGGTGCCTCTGCTATGTTGCAATTTAATCTTGCTAACGGGAAGGCAGTATATCAATTTCTATGATATTTAAAGCCATCGCATTTCGTTTGTGAGATGGCTATTGTAAAGTTAAATAAAGTAATTTTCCATATCGTCTATGTTAGGTAGCGCTACTACGTTGAAGTTTTACCCGTTTAGTTAAAATTTTATTTCAATTTCTGTCATTTAAATGCACCAAACTCAGTATGTGAAAAATATATTATTAAAATTTATTCTGATTGAATTCGGATATAAATTGGCAAACAAGTTGTGCTACTATTACTTTCTACGATTTCTAGATGTCTACATTTAAGCATCTATTGCTAAAAATTACACGAAATTACATATATAAAAACTTTATTATATGAAAGTAAATTGGTTAAAATTCTGTATATGCTAATCGTAGGTAACGCTGTTCATATAGAATGATATAAAAGAAAGTTTTGTGATGGTCCCAGAATAAGTAATTTTGTATTATAACTGAGTCACTGAACGAAAAAATAGTTATATTTTTATTGATACGAGTATAATACAGAAATTATTTATTTTTTAGTAATAAATTTCGTAATAAACAAAAGAGAAAAATAATTCGGACCTCATAGTTTATAAGAAATTTTCCATCTCTACTTCACTATATTGTTTAATTTAGTGATAAACCCTAGAGATAATGCCTTAAAATATGCTTGATTTCAAATGAAGAAGAAGAAACCTCCCGAAATCTATCTTTAGAGCTTTATATGGAAAATAAAAGTTTAAAATAGGTTATTTTTTAAATAGCTCATATATCGTATAAAAATTTCGTGCACATTATACGCTGTGTAACAAAAAAGCATAGAAAGAAAAAAAATTCATACTATTGAATATTTACAAGGAGCAATTTCGAATTATATGTCATATTTTTTCGAAAAATATTTGTGAGACCCTTTAAAACAATCATTAATATTAGTAATAACATATACTACACGTTTTATTTTGCCAAATCGCAATAAATATGCCAAAATGATATCCATTCCTGCTTCCTGTAGTTTTGCAGATGGCCGCAGATTTTTAACACATGTGGTGGTATAATCTGCTGATTAGGCGAAATGCACTTTATACATTTACACCCGCTTTTGATTCGGAATTTTTATACTATTTAAAAGTAATCTTTTTCTAAACTAGTATATTGCGGTCATTACAAATCTTTCTTTTATGCTTTTCTGTACCAGTACATGATATTTATTAAAATTATTATTTACCAAAATTATTTTTCTGTAATGAATACAGGCGATTTTCATTTGAAAGAAGTAAAACATTAAGCATACAAAAAAAAAAAAAAAAAAAAATCTATGGTATACAGAAGATATTTTAGGAAATGTGTTTTATAAATAAAAAATGTAAAAAATTTATAATATTGTTTTAAATTTTCACAGATTTTTAGGATTCAAGCATTCGTTTTAAAAGTGTGGATGACTTTCTTTGTAAAACACACATGTTGAAATTTTAACCCATAGGAAAAGGCGATGCCCTACACAAATCAACCCTAGATTTTTTTTTCTAGTTGACTATTACTACTAAACACACACACACACACATATATATATATATATATATATGTATATATTACATAATTTCAATATCACATTTTTATACTATTTTAGTTTAGAGCATTTATAAGTAATAGAAATTAAGCTATTGCTTTTCCGTTAACGAAATTAAATTGCAACATACCAGCGTCATCTGTCGATCGATATGCACCCAAATGGAATCAGCAGAGTTTTATATGATATCAATATTCCATATCAAGTGTGTGTATTTATAATCAAGTGCATGTATAAGTATTATTGTATTTATAATAATTTATATCACAAAATCTGAAAAATTGCTTTATGTTGGCGGGATTAAATTGCAGAACAGCAGCGCCACCAGCTGGCCAATATACGCTTCTAAATTAGATCAGTGTAATTTTACATAATATCTTGCTTACATGTTAAGTTTGGTGCATGTATACACCGTAGAATCTGAGATATAACTTCCCCGATTTACAAAATAGCATCACAACTTTCATTCGATAGATCCAAAGACAAATCATCAACAATTTAGGTCAAGATCTAACTAAATATCAAATTTTGTGAAATTCCGTTCATTGGTTTGTGAGATACAGAGTCCACAATTTTTTTACAATACACACACAAAAAGACGGACACGCAGATTGAAATTTTCTGAAAATGGTCGAATTGTGTCCTAGATATCTCAATACTGTATAAACTGTTGGAAACCCAGAAGTCAGAAATTTTCAATTATAAAATACATTTTTCTCAGAAGAAAGTAGAAATACTATTTCTTTAACTTAATATACATCTGCTAAATTTTTATGAAACATATAATATTGAATTTCTAAAAAAAAAAAAAAAAAACGGAGTAATATGTTTTATTAAATTAAAAAAAAAACTTAAAAATACAGATACTTAAACTTTATTTTTTTTAACATGTTAACAAAATGTAAAACTAAAAATAAGGCAACATAAACAGAGAAAAAGGCATTTTGTCACATTCGTTATAACCACACTTAGACAGAACGTGTTACGACGGTGATACACTAGAACGTTTTTCTTAGAACGAGAATTGTACGTTTTATAGATGGTACAAAGCAAACCTTTTCAAAACGTTCTAAATATTACTATTTCTGAACGTCTAATAGAACGTTCTTTTAACACGAAACACCGTGTTTGAACTATTGTAACCGTTATTAGACGTTCACAGAACGTTCCCGTGCTGCTTGGGTACATTAGTTTCAGACACAATATACCGATGCCGTCATCATCAGTACATAATCTGAAATTTCTAGATGACCACTTAACTGGTGGTAAAGCCACATTTTCACTTTTGCAATAAGTTTATTCTACCCATTGATTTTGAGCATAAGGGTGAAAAGCCTTAGACCAGTGAGGATCCTTAGTTTCAAATAATTTATGATGTTTAGCAATCATAGGAGCATTTCCAGTTCTAGTACAATTAGCCACAGTGACTCCATCATGATGAAAGCAATATGAAAATAAAAATAATTATAAGATAAAAAACTTTTATAAACCATGTTTTTAAATTTTCTGTTGAATCATAGCTATAGAACTAACTACATTAGCACTTTAGCAATGCGTATTGTTACGAAATTGTAAATAATTGTATTTATTTTTGTGTAAATTCTTTCAAAGAGGCTTAGTAAGTTGATAAAATGTCAATCTGCTTTTCCAGCTCTTTCGCGTTAAAATAGCTTAATTTTCCCTTTAAAATGCATTAAAAAGCTCCAATATAGGCAGGTAAAGAATTTGGCGAGAAAATCCTTATTATCGATATTCCAAAGATGGATGTTCTAATGTGATTGGTTAAAGAGTTACGGGAAATTTGAATTAAAAAAAAAAAGCTGATTTAAAAAATAAAATACTAATCCTTTTAGAACAACATATACAGTAACCGTCGCTTATTAAAATCACTGGTTAATAAAATCAGCTGCTTAATGTGATCAATTTGCCAGGACCGGAATCAAATCAATGCAAACTAATTTTATAACCGCTGCTAAAAAAATAAAAAAAATAAAAAAATCTCTTCAGCAGCAAAAATGTCATTTATGCACACTAAACAAATTTTTATTTACACTGTGATTTTTTATTTTAAATGAAATACAGCAAACCCTCAGTTATCTATTTTTGTCAAAAATTTTACATTTACAGCAATTAAACACGTCCCATTACTTGTCTTAGTAATAATTTCAAGCAATGCATTCTTCAAAGTACGGTAATAAGTAAAAAATTTAATTTGGCTCTCAAGTGATTTTTTTTTTTTTTAAATATCTATTTATGTTTAATTATAAGACAATATTTGTTTTTATTCTGAAATAACTAAGAGGCAAAAAGCTTTAAAGGAAAGATTTTAAATTTAAAAGAAAATCGTGAACTTTTGGCAAAGTATTGATGATTTCCCTCAAAGGAGAGCGCATCAGAACTTGAGATGTGTTTAATTCACTTATTTTGAAGGAACAATCAAAGAATTATTTGTTAAAAATTAATTAATATTGTTTATTAGTTCCATTATTTGGTAATTTCTTTCCAAATTCATGTAGATAATACCTTTTTCTTCAGAGCAGGAACGTTCGGTGGATATAAAAATCAGCTGCTTAATAAAATAACTTTTGCACAGAACGAATGTGATTTTAATAAGCAGCGGGTATACTGTATTTGCATCATGAACTACATTAGCACTTTATCAATGTGTAGAAAATCTTTAAAATGATAAAGATGTCAATTTTTGCCAGATGCATAATTTAACTTTTTACAATTTTTTAACGCTCACGTTTAATTAAATTTATTTTTATGTCGGAAGAAAATGAACTCATAAATTTTTTTGGCAACAATTAAATTATAGCTAATATTTTAATGACTATTTTGATTGCTATTAGGAGCTTATTATTTTCATATTTTAATTAATGAAAAGAAAACTATTCGAAAATCTGACTTCGAAGTATTGTGTTGTCATCGGGTTCTGAGCTACTGTGAAAGTTTCAAATGTCTAGCTAGTAGGGAAGTTAGTTAAAAATAGATTGTAAGATTTTTACCGGACAAACAGACACACAAGAATAGAAGTTAATAAAAACATGGTAAAAAGTAAAGTGATTTTGCCTGATTAGATGATAGTCGGTGATATATGTCACTCGCAAATAATTCCTCTTTAGAAGCACAGCCTTTTTTTTTCGTGGTGCTTTTCTCCTGACAATGTTTCTGGATTGGGTAGAATTACTCTTTTTACGAGGACGTTGCTGTCTATTCCTCCGTACCAAACGGAGGAAGGAAAAGTACCGATTAATGTAACTAATAATTAATTTTCTTTAATGTTACTTGAAATTAAATAACACAATTGTTTTGATTTAAATAAAATTACTTCTTAATTACTCTGAAAAATCTTATTTTAATGATAATTAAAAATAACAGAATTTTTTTTTCAAATGATTAAATATTTTTTTTAAAATTGAGTCTTTATATGTTCAACTAGCTGAATAATTTGATATTTCGCCAAACTGAATATTCGGTGCATCCCTAGTTTGTAGACTGTAATGGTACCAAATTCTTTGGTGTACCTACAAGCACTATACACAAGACATACCACTCAAACACTACACACACACACACACACACAAAAAAAAAAAAAAAAAAAAAAAAAAAAACTTTTAGATAATCCCTAATGATACTGATGAATCCCCTGCTCCTTAAATCGTTTATAAGGGTACTATAATAGAACTATAGTACAGAATCTTATTTGAACACTACAATATAACAGTACAATGCTTAAATTGTTTAATAAATCAAGTAAAGAGACATGCAAGCAGAAATTTCATTAATTTCCTTCAAATACAACTGTTTTATTAAAAGAATGACAAATAAAACAGGAAAGAGATAGTTTTATATCAATAAAATGCAGCATATTATATTCAGATTATTTCACAGAATGTGACTTTGCTCACCATAATTTTACAAAATAAAAAAAGGTTTCTGAAAAGTGATGATTAGCACATAAAGTAATTTTGCTGTGTCTGATAATTACACTGCTATCAGTTTAGAAAATAATATATGTACAAGAAAAAGTTATTTGAGTATAAATAATATAAGACTATGAGAAACGTAAATTGATAAAAAAGGAAACCATAATGCATAGTTACAGAAGATGAAATGATTTCATTGTCTTTGTTCCACAAAAATGTGAACAAACTGGAATGAACAAAAAAAAAAAAAAAAAAAAAAAAAAATGTTTTAAACAAAGTGTACACATGTGTGTATTTAAATGATTTAAATAAGCATTAAAAAAAAACTTAAACTGGTTTTAGCAAAGAATAATGGTTTGAATTGATTAATGATTTTTCCATGCATTCCGTATGGTACTACTGTACTACATATACTCGGTGATAAAAATTAAATGTAAAATTGTGTCTATATTAAACGTGAACAATTTGGATAATTTAACAGTCAGGAACAACATAAATTATTTCAGTTTATCTCCAAGACTTGGGCCTCAATTAAAAGAACCTTTCCTTATCTCATTAAATTCAGTTTTTAAAAAATCACTATAAAAAAAATAAGTGCTACCCTGATTTTTTCCTGTTAAACTTTACTGTAAACTTCATTGTTTAGATTGGTTGTGTTACACAGATTTCTAGGAGTCTACAATAAATTTGAATAAAACTGAAAGAATTAAAAAATAAATAAATATGTACAACAACCAGGGCCTGATTACCCAAAAGGCTCGGGAAGCACAAGCTTCCCCTCTAAAATTTAAGAGCGGGCCGCAAAATGACTAAAAACAGGGTCTTGAATTTTCTGTTTTATATTTTCATACTGAGATTGAATTTTTCTGAGAAAATTCGCCTAAAGCAAGATAAAATACTCACTATTTCAGGAAAAATCTATCATTTAACCTCAAAAATCTGAATGTTCTTAATTAATAAGTTATACGATTTTAATGTTGTGTGTAGAAATGACCCAGATATATGAATGAAAAAAAAAAAAAAAATAGCTATAAACACACACTAATTTTTGGTCTATAGCATTTTTATATTACAATATGTAACAGGAAAACAAGATTTTCTGAAATGAAAGAGAGCCCCGAAATGATAATGAGCTTCCCCTAGCTTCAAAGCTTAATCGGGCCCTGACAACAACAAATCTTTAGGATAAGCAAAATTATAAAAATTTAACCTTACTGTATCTGGTTTGCACAAAATGGAAAAAAAAAAAAAAGTATAACATTAATTTTGCAGTAACATTGAAGCATATAGGAGATTTATTGTAAGAAACGAAGTAGAAAATTCCCTATTTCCTTATTTTTTCATTAAAATTTAAATTATAAAATACGGGTTCCAAAATTAACTAAAACGCTGATATATAAATTAATTGACTAATGGAGGGTAACAATAGTATATGGTATGGTGCAGTCTAAAAGTTTAACTAATTTAATACGCCCAATAGCTCTTTCGACATGAATTCTATGTCGTGAAACTTTTTACTTTCTTTTCTTTCATCAAATGAAAATTGAATTTTGTTTTTTTTTTAAAGTGTGGTGTAACTAACTTAAAACTAAATATAGACGGTACAGCATCACTTTTCAGAAATCTCTGTAAAATTTTGGTAAGGAAAGTCATTTTCGGTAAAATGCTCTGAACATAATACGCTATGTTTAGATGGAGTAAAATTTTCTCTTTTCTCTTTGATAAGCCATTCTTTTAATAAACCAGACGAATTTAAAGGAAATGCATGAAAACTTACACGTTTCTGATTGCATGTTTCTTTGCTTGAATTATTTGTGGATGTAAAAGATGGACAGTTTTTTAGCAAGTTGCGTTCTTGTACTTCGCATTCGCAACGTAAACAAATCATGGAATACCACCATCACGTGACTTCCACACAAATGTTGCCAACGGTGAATAACCCTCATTCTAGACTGCTCATTTATTATTCTATGAGACTACTTGGCTTAACGATCACAATTTGTTTATCACATGTTCGTGTCTGTTTTTGTTATTCCGAATACTTTTTTTTTTTGCTAAAAAAAAATTTAAACTGATTATTACATTTTTTTTATTACTAATAAAATTTAATAAACAATAATCAGTATTTAGAAAGTCTTTATTTATCAACCTTAATTAATTTAGAAAATTTGGAGTGGAAGGATGATTTTTATACCAACTATGTGAAAAATACCAGAGCCGGGAATCGAACCCGGGCCTTCCGCTTGACGCGCGGATGCTCTACCACTGAGCTACCCTGGGTGATAACCAGCTAGGCATTTCTCACATAATATTCATTGGCAAGGTCACCGAGTCTGCAAACGCAGCTATATCAAGTGACATAATTATTCGTGGCACAACTCCAATAGACCACGAAAATTTAATTTAGAAAGTCTTTATTTATCAACCTTAATTAATTTAGAAAATTTGGAGTGGAAGGATGATTTTTATACCAACTATGTGAAAAATACCAGAGCCGGGAATCGAACCCGGGCCTTCCGCTTGATTCCGGGTTCGATTCCCGGCTCTGGTATTTTTCACATAGTTGGTATAAAAATCATCCTTCCACTCCAAATTTTCTAAATTAATTAAGGTTGATAAATAAAGACTTTCTAAATTAAATTTTCGTGGTCTATTGGAGTTGTGCCACGAATAATTATGTCACTTGATATAGCTGCGTTTGCAGACTCGGTGACCTTGCCAATGAATATTATGTGAGAAATGCCTAGCTGGTTATCACCCAGGGTAGCTCAGTGGTAGAGCATCCGCGCGTCAAGCGGAAGGCCCGGGTTCGATTCCCGGCTCTGGTATTTTTCACATAGTTGGTATAAAAATCATCCTTCCACTCCAAATTTTCTAAATTAATTAAGGTTGATAAATAAAGACTTTCTAAATTAAATTTTCGTGGTCTATTGGAGTTGTGCCACGAATAATTATGTCACTTGATATAGCTGCGTTTGCAGACTCGGTGACCTTGCCAATGAATATTATGTGAGAAATGCCTAGCTGGTTATCACCCAGGGTAGCTCAGTGGTAGAGCATCCGCGCGTCAAGCGGAAGGCCCGGGTTCGATTCCCGGCTCTGGTATTTTTCACATAGTTGGTATAAAAATCATCCTTCCACTCCAAATTTTCTAAATTAATTAAGGTTGATAAATAAAGACTTTCTAAATTAAATTTTCGTGGTCTATTGGAGTTGTGCCACGAATAATTATGTCACTTGATATAGCTGCGTTTGCAGACTCGGTGACCTTGCCAATGAATATTATGTGAGAAATGCCTAGCTGGTTATCACCCAGGGTAGCTCAGTGGTAGAGCATCCGCGCGTCAAGCGGAAGGCCCGGGTTCGATTCCCGGCTCTGGTATTTTTCACATAGTTGGTATAAAAATCATCCTTCCACTCCAAATTTTCTAAATTAATTAAGGTTGATAAATAAAGACTTTCTAAATTAAATTTTCGTGGTCTATTGGAGTTGTGCCACGAATAATTATGTCACTTGATATAGCTGCGTTTGCAGACTCGGTGACCTTGCCAATGAATATTATGTGAGAAATGCCTAGCTGGTTATCACCCAGGGTAGCTCAGTGGTAGAGCATCCGCGCGTCAAGCGGAAGGCCCGGGTTCGATTCCCGGCTCTGGTATTTTTCACATAGTTGGTATAAAAATCATCCTTCCACTCCAAATTTTCTAAATTAATTAAGGTTGATAAATAAAGACTTTCTAAATTAAATTTTCGTGGTCTATTGGAGTTGTGCCACGAATAATTATGTCACTTGATATAGCTGCGTTTGCAGACTCGGTGACCTTGCCAATGAATATTATGTGAGAAATGCCTAGCTGGTTATCACCCAGGGTAGCTCAGTGGTAGAGCATCCGCGCGTCAAGCGGAAGGCCCGGGTTCGATTCCCGGCTCTGGTATTTTTCACATAGTTGGTATAAAAATCATCCTTCCACTCCAAATTTTCTAAATTAATTAAGGTTGATAAATAAAGACTTTCTAAATTAAATTTTCGTGGTCTATTGGAGTTGTGCCACGAATAATTATGTCACTTGATATAGCTGCGTTTGCAGACTCGGTGACCTTGCCAATGAATATTATGTGAGAAATGCCTAGCTGGTTATCACCCAGGGTAGCTCAGTGGTAGAGCATCCGCGCGTCAAGCGGAAGGCCCGGGTTCGATTCCCGGCTCTGGTATTTTTCACATAGTTGGTATAAAAATCATCCTTCCACTCCAAATTTTCTAAAATAATCAGTATTATTATATTGTTAATACAATTTAGTAACCATTGATATATATTATAATATTAATAATACTTCTAGAAAAAGATTGTGAAACTTCCGATTATAACCCCCCTCCCCCTTCGGAAATCGTCGTACTTTTCCGGAAACTTCCAAATATAACCCCTCCCCCAGTTTTGACAAATTTCCCCTTGAAAAAAAAGGGGGCGTTACTATAGGAATTTTACGGTATATAATATTGTTAATTTAATTTAAAAATTGCAAAATTATAATATAATCACAGGAAAAAAAAAAGCATGAAATTTTGTAACGCAGCATTTACTATTGTGCACATAACAACCTCTACCCCCCTCCCCCCCAACATGTAAATAAATAAAAAATAAAATCACTGGATACCCCTAACCTAGCAATTAGCAATACTTGAATCTTAAAAAATATATGCAAGTCCGTATTGCAGCAATCACTATAGTGTACCTGAAAAGAAATAAAATTATACTTTTAAAAAATTAAAGAACACGCTTTTATTGAAATGCGAACTAAAACGCACAAAATATCTATCTTTATAGTATTAAAATGCAAGGTAAGAAAAAATTGTGTGAGTGCCACACCTTATTACAGGGTGATTATAAAATAATTTAGAATTAAACAAAAAACAATTTAAAAAAATCTTCCCTGACTGGGCTTGAACATTAGACCTTTAGGTTCGTAGCCTGGAGTTTTACCTCACAGCCACAACGTTCATGTAGGGAAAGTCTTTTTTTACAATATCGATTTTTTGTTTGCTCCCAGAGCGGTTACAAACATACATACAGGTGAAGCTAATAAAAGCGTGTTAAAAAAAAATGACTGGATACAGATACAGCTACCTTGCAGTGCACAAATCTCAAAATGCAAAAAATTATATACCGCAGCCATCCCTGTCACACATCACATGTATGAATGATTTGTGCATATGTAAAACAAAACAGTGTTATAAAAATATTCAGAATACATGTTATAAACGTTTAAAAGCACAAGTTCAAAATATTTTTAAAGCACTGGTTGAAAGATTTGTAAAATCATTAATTGAAAACTTTTTAAAAGCACCAGTTAAATACTTTTTAAAAGCACCATTTATAAAAAAAAAATTTGAAAGCATTAGTTTTATAAAAGATTTTTTCTTTGTGACCTACGCATGAAAATCTATAGAAATCATGTGACGGTGACCTCTAACATAGCTTCCATCTGAATCAAATAAGGTGTTGAGAAACCCTCAGACTTTAGTAATTTGAGTCTATAGACCATAATGATAAATAATTTTTCTTCGAGTCCCTATAAAAAAAAATATGTCATACATTTATCAAAATTTATACAATTCATATGATCATAATCTATAACATAGTAGGCTACCAACTTTCAGCTAATTTGAAGAAAGCAATTATATGTTATTCTGTTTACTCATATGCACACCATAAAAATAAGAAAAATGAATTTGGGACGTCAAGAAACAAAAATACATATAGATACACAATACATGCCAAAATAAAATCTCATAGTTTTTTGGGGGTTTTTTTCCCCTTCTTTTTTGCAATTACTTTTCTTACATAATATATGTTCAAAAAGTTAAAAGAGCAGGGAAAGGAATAAAACTTTTATATTTTGATTAATTAATGAATATAAGATCTTACTTAAAGTTAATTCATGCCAATGATGTCAGCTCATCTTCTCAATATTCACAAAGAAAAAAAAGATTTGTATCCAAACAAGTTGTTCGACTGTGTAGCAATATATATATAAAGCTAAACACCAGAAGAAAAATTCACTTGATATTTCCGTCAGTACAGCATCAATATCAGATCTTCTCAGATGTCATTCAGCATAAATACCTGAATAAAATAAAGAATTGTTCGTAATAAATATTTAACATATCAACATTGAATATTTATTGACATCTTATATAAAAGTTACTACTTTGAAAAGCAAGATATATCTTTTTCATAGCATATTGTTAATCACATGCAACAGAGGATAAATTAAGTATTTTCAAAATTGAGCTATCATATTTGTAAAGATTCTTCTATATACTTGCTTGATAATAAATTAGCTAAAATCTCTTATGAAAAACATTACCCAAATCCATAAAATATATATAAATATTATAATGACAATAAAAGTCTGGATATTATTAAATTAAAAGGACAGCATTTGTAATCTTATTTTGGAGAATGATCAAATTTCTAGCATCCAATAATAATAATAAATTCTATAGACAGTCAGTAATATTCTCCAAAGTTAAATAGCACTTCTTTTATGTTCAATTACAAAGTAAATAATAACAAATTTCTACAATATTTTATACACGTTAAAAAAAAAAAAAAAGAGAGAAAGAGAATTCCTGCATAAACGGTAAAAATATATATATATATATATATATATATACGAAATATCTATAAGTTATGCAACAGAAAACCATAAGTAATTAGAAACATACCATTCAATCGGTGTTGAATTGGCTCAGATTCGTTATGATTCGACAGTCTAGGAACAGTATTTTCAGCATACACTTTAATTTTTAAAACTTCTTTTCTCTTCTTACGCATTTCATCAAACACAGTCCTGTTACTATTATTCTGAATTTAAAAAGAGGTCTTTATCATCCATTACACTATCGCTTGAGAAAAATATTAAAAGATGTTTTCCAATGTTCTTTCATACACTTATGATCATTATACTAGTAATAAATTTACATCTCAAGACTCCTATAGAGCAGGTGCACGTGACGTCACTGAGTCAGTTGATTCCGCACTTATTTAGAATGTAGGCAAAAGGTGGGATAAAGCACCAATGGAAAGGCAGATACTTTGCCTACATGCGCAAAAGTTGCAGAATAGCGTCGCTTTTTTATAAACATGCGCCTGCTCTATAAACTTTTTATACATCTATAAGCTGTGTACTTCGATTTAACCGCCATGTTTTTACCCGAAAAGTCGTTCATGAATCCATCTCCTCGGGTAGTTCCCATCAGAGGATTAGTGACGTCAACTTTTCAGGGAATTGGGGAGTATACATGTACTAAGACTACTATATAACAGGCTGAATCATCCGCCGACATTTGTCCGTCAAGTCCGTCATTGCTAAAACTAAGACTGTTGTATATGACTATTATATGAGGTTATATGAGACTATTATATAATAGTCTTAGGTTTGGCAGTGACAAACTACCATATAAGATTATTATATGAGACTATATAAGAGATATAAGACTATATCTCTTATAGACTATATGAGTATAAGACTATGAGTAATAGACTATATGAGTACTCTAAAAGACTATATAAGACTATCTTATACTCATATAAGATTATTATATGAGACTATATATAGTGATCTTAAGTTTAGCAATGACGGACTTGACGTACAAATGGCGGCGAATGATTCAGCCTGTTATATAGTAGTCTTAACATGTACACAGCCTTAGTACCATGGTAATAGAATATCTCAGGTATAATCACTGCGTGTTGAATTTTTGGCACAGTGAACTTGCTCGGTCGTACATCAACCGGAATTTACGCCATCTATCGCGTACATTAGAAAACGCTTGCTTGTTAATTTCATTAAAAGTATTTTAGCAGTATATTTTTTAAAGTACTGTAATTTTCTCTATCTCTTTTATTTATTTATGTTTTCAAATTAAAAAAAAAGATATTTATTATATATTTATTAAAAAAAAAAAAATGTATAAATATACATTTTATTTTATTTTATTATTTATTTTTTTAATTATAAAAAAGATATAAAATAATTAAATTCAATTTAAAATTTTTAAAATATCTGGAATAAAAATTACAAATTGTATTAATAACTAACAAACATAATTTAATTTTAAAAAAAGTCCAAAAGGACAAAAATTATTTATTCTTTGTTAGGATAAATATCGAAATTCACTTAAAATTTCAGATTTTTAAATTTTCTTTGGACAAGTTATTTAAAATAAGTGAACTTTAACTTAAAGATGAACATAAAAATTATTACTTTTAATTAGAAATATTTATGCTTATATCTCAATATCTATTTAAATATTAAGAAAAGATAGGAAATGGTAATTATATTTTTGATATTTTTAACAAAAGGGCAAAAATTAAATCTTCTATATCATTTTTTCATAAAATTTCTTTCTGGTTCAAAATATAAATTTTATTTCCTTAAAAAGGCGGATTTCTTCCTGATTTTGTTAAATTTTGCTAAATATAAATCAGAAAATTATTTTTACTATGAAAATTAAATATGTAAAGAAAATTAAATAATCCTCTTTCCTAAAAAAAAAAAAAAAAAAGTTATAGTTATGCAGGTTAAAGCCGATTGACTACTACATTATGGTACTATACTTAGATGGCATGTTTTTCTTGGGTTTATTTTTAAGGAGATCCAAGCATATGTTCACGTGAGTTTCGGAGAAAACCACGGAAAAGTCAGAACAGCTAAGATAACGAATTGTGATATTGGATCACACTAGGAAAAAAACACAAACTGGAAATCGTGAATTTATAACCAATTCTGACAAAAATTAAAATTTTGTTAAAACAAGCGATGATGGGTTTAATCTAAAAATCGCTAAATTTGATAGATGTCTCTAAGGATTATGGTCAATTAAACATGTTAGGATGCTAGTCCTGGTTAGAATACTTTTCACGGAGATCTAAGCATATATTCACGTGAATTTCGAAGAAAACCACTGTAAACTCATAAAGGATGAGACGAAGAATTGTGACATTAGATCGCATTAGCGAATACACACACACACACATATATATATATATATATAAATTATGACATATTGTAAATCGCGAAATTTATAACCAATTTTGAGAAAAATTATTATTATTATTTTTAATAGCGATTATGAGTTCACTCAGAAAATTGCTATTAAGTCGATATTTTAAGGGTTTAAAATCGATTGACTGCGCTAGAATCATATTGTCTGGTCTTTTATTTGTGTTTATGTAAATATATCAGAGCATCTATTCGTGCGAGGTTCGGAGGAAACCACGGAAAACTCAAAATGACTAAAATGACGGATTGCGACATTGAATCGCATTAGTAAGAATATAAATAAATTGTGATACATTGTAAAACGGGAATTTAAGAATTTTTATAAAAAATATAATTTATTTAAAGATAGAGATTTAATTGAGCCTAAAATATCATTACATTAGGTTGATTTACTGCTTTAGAATCCTAGGCCTGGGTGGAATGCCTCCTGTAGGTGGATTTTCTAATGAAATCTTATTCGTATTTACGCCAGTTTCGCAGATAACCACGGAAAACTCACAACGGCTAAGACGAATAGCCGTGACATTGGAGTATTGCGATATAGAATATATATATATATATAAATAAATAAGTTGTTACATATTGTAAATCGCGAATTTACAACGAATTTTGGCAAAAATTAAAATTTTCTTGCAAATAGGGATTTTGAATTGAGTCTAAAAGTAGCTAAATCAGGTTAATGATTTGTGGGGGATGCGGCCGATAAACTACATAAAGATCCTAGGCCAGGATAAAATGCCCTCTGTGGGTGAATTTTCTAAAGAAATCTAGTTCGTATTTTGAGTTTCGGAGAAAACTACGGAAAACTCAGATCGGCTAAGATGAGGAGTGGTGACATTGAGTTGAAAAAAAATGTATATAAAGATTTAAATTGCGAATTTTGCGAAAAAATATAAATATATATATATAAATTATGAATTTAGAATCGAAATTAGGTCGATAGTTTTTTTTTTTTTTTTTTTTTTTTGGGGGGGGGGGGGGATACATTTAAGATTCTCGGGATGTTTTTCTAAGGTGATCGAAGCATGTATTCATGCGAGTTTTGAAAAAAAACAACAGAAAATTCTGAACAGCTAAGGCGACAAATTGTGATATTGTATCGCACTAGAATTTAAGAAAATAAAAATAATAAATTGTAACACACTATAATTCGCGAAGTTATAACCAATTCTGAGAAAAATTAAAATTTCCTTAAAAACAGCGATCATAGGTTTAGTCTAAAAATCGCTAAATTAGGCTGATGCTTTTAAGAATTACGGCCGATTAACTTGTTATTATCCCAATCTTTAGAAAAACACCCTTACATCGGTGTTTTTCTTAGGATATCTAAATATGCATTCACTCGAATTTCGGAGAAATCTCCGGAAAACTGATAAAGGATAAAACGATGAATTGTGACATTAGATCGCATTAGGGAAAAAAAAAAAAAAGAAATATATATATATATATATATTTGTAGTGCATTATAAATCGCGAAATTTATAACCAATTTTGACAAAAATTAAATTTTTAGCTATTATGAGTTCAGTAAAAAAAATCGCTGTTAAGTTGATGTTTTAAGGTTTAAGGTTCATTGACTGCGCCAGGATCCTAGGACTGGTTATAATGCTTTTCATGGGCAGTTTTTTTTTTTTTTTTAAAGGAGGTCCAAGCATGTATTCACGCAATTTGGGAGAAAACTGCGGAAAACTCAAAATGGCTAAGACGACGAGCTGTGACATTGGAGTATTGTGATATAGTAAAAAATATATAAAAATATATCAATGAGTTGTTACATATTGTAAATCCCGAATTTATAACGAATTTTGGCAAAAATTAAAATGTTGTTAAAAATAAAGATTAAAGTGTCTAAAAATCGCTAAATTAGGTTAATGGTTTGTGGGGGTTGCGGTCAATAAACTACATGAAGGTCATAGGCCTGGATCGAATGCCCCCTGAGGGTGGATTTTCTAAACTATATATTTCGTATTTATGCGAGTTTCGGAGAAAGCTACAGAAAACTCATAACAGCTAAGATGATGAGTTGTGACATTTAGTTGCAATCAATAAAAATGTATATAATACTAAATTTTGAAATATTGTCAACTGCGGATTTATAGTCAATTTTGACAAATAATAATAAAATAATAATAATAATAGAAATTGTTAATTCGGTCTAAAACAGCTAAATTACGTAGATTTTTTTTTCTTGGTGGGGGGGGGGGTTTACGGTCGTTTGATACAATTAAGATTCTCGGCCAGATTTAAATGCTTTTCATGGATGTTTTTCTAAGGTTATCGAAGCATGTATACACGCTAGTTTCAAAGAAAATCTCGGAAAACTCAGACCGGCTAAGATAACTAATTGTGGAAAACGAATTGCACTGGAAAATAATAATAATAATAATAACAATAAAATAAACAAATTGGGATATATTGTAATCGAGAATTCGTAAAGAATTTTAACAAAACGTTTAATTTCGTTAACAGTAGATATTATGTGTTCAGTCTAAAAAAATTGCTAAATTAGATTGATGGAATGGTTTGAGGGGATTACTGTCGTTTGATCACGTCAGGATCCTAGGTCTTTGGTGAATGCCCTCAGTGTGTGTGTGTGGGGGGGGGGGATTTTCTGAGGAAAACTAGTTCGTATTTATGTAAGCTTCGGGGAAAACCAAGGAAAACTCAAAACATCTAAGACTTCGAGCATGACCTGGGAATGAACACAGCATCTCTCATCTTCTAGTTTCTACAGCCGAACCTCTCGGTTTCTTGCAAGTTAATTTCGGGTGAAAATTTAGAAATTTTAAAGAGAATAATGTTTAATTAAATTAAATTATCCGATGAAATTTTATAATTTTTGAGCTAACATTTCTGTAACTGAAAATCACAAAACTCATAGAAAAATAATATTTAATAAAATTTCAAGTCAAAGATTTTATAAAGCTGGTTTTAAACTTGTTAATAACATTTCAATGATGTTGCTTATCCCTGACTTAAATTGCATCACTTTATTAAATGTACAAATTAAGATTTGCTAAATGTAAAGTTTTAATTTATTTTTCTTTATATATATATATAACATGCATATTATATACATATATATATATATATATATATATATAAGATATAAATTTTGTAAATATATATATATATATATATATATATATATATATTACAAATGAAATAGTGAAGCCTTGCTATTCTGACAAACTCAACTTAATAGTATTTAATAAAACGTTTATAAAAAAAAAAAAAAAAGAGGCCGTTGGTGAAGTTTTGTTTTTCATAATTATTAAGAAAAATTTAATTTTAAATATAAATAACTTAAATGTTAAATGAACAACGTATCATGAAGCATACGCACCTTGACAGCAGAAAACAATGCCGGAATTTCAAGAATTTCTTTATTTTGTTTATTAGCTATTGCATTACAAGAGTCACATCCAAATACAAAACAGCATCCAGATTTAGACATATTCATCATAAAATACAACAATAATTATAAAAAAATGATGCGCGCCCAGTGTACTCAGTGTGAACGTGGTAATATCAACTACAGTCAGCGCCACTCTGCGGCCAGTTCAGCATGAGGTCCACTTTTTAAGGAGGAATCTCGTAAAAGAAGTTCATCTATTCTTTAGCTTCATGACCTTAACCACGGAGTAATATTAATAGGAGTTGAAGGTCCAATGGGAGAAAGCTACGAAACTGTGATCTAAATTTTTGGTAAATATTGAGGGCGCCACTTGTCATTCCTCCCTACCTCGGCGCGGATATACTGTTGTTTTCAATAGAATTTTGCTGGGAGTACATTTAAAATTTTTTATTTTAAGCAATTTAATTTCTTTGTAAGTTCTTAAAACTGCATAATTCAGATGTTTCAAATAAATGCTTCGTTCCTAGTTGTAAAACAGACTATGATAGTGATAAGAAAAACAAAAAAAAGCCCTAGGAGAAAAATAAAGTCCGAGTTCGTGTTTTCTGCACCTAAAGTAAGTTTATATTTTTTCTTTACAAAATTTCATCCATTCTCCTTCCTCCCAATTGTCTGTTTTAGCTAGCTTCGGTTCATAAGAATCGTCATTTTTTAAAAGCTTTCTTTCAAAGTAAAATTAGTATAAAATGGCTCTTTAAAAAAACATGTTGGTTAGAATACTCTATTTAATGAAATTTGCTTTCAATCGAAATTTTTTCAGCTTGATATTATTTTTAAAAAAAATAATTAAAACGAGACATTTCCCCATTGAATAACATTGCGGAAGCTGGAGAGAAGGAAGGATTGCACGCTGGCGCTATCTGTAAACATTAGAAAACAACATCACAAAATTTCAGCGTTACCTTCTTCTCTTGTCTTTTTACTCCGTGCCTTAACCACGGAGTAAAAAGACTAATATTACTCCGTGGCCTTAACAAAGTAGGTGGGGACCACGGATAGGGGACGCTGGAGGTGAATGGCCATATTGAATGTCTCATTACTTTTTGTCTGTTGCCGAGACCGAGGTGAAATTTTATTGTAGTTATTTGAGAGTCTTTAACCCTCCGTCAGGCGCAATATTGAACCCGACAAGTTCGGGCGCAATGTGCTTCACAGGCGCACAGAAAATAATCGCTAATTTATAAGCAATAATTTAATTTTTAGTATTCTACAAGTAATCAGTTATTACTATAGGAATATTTAGAAAAAAAATATATGAAATTTATTTAAAAAAAGAACTTATTTTATGTTTAGAAACCATTACAAGAAATTTTCAGATTTTGACTAATGTGTCTTATTATAAGTGTAACAAATGCAAAAATTTGATAAATTATAATAATTAATTTTAATTTTAGTATTCTAAAAGTAATCAGTTATTACTACAGAACTATTTAGAAAGAAAAAATATGAAGTTTATTAAAAGATAAAGAACACGTTTTATGTTTAGAAAACATTACAAGAAATTTTTAGATTTAGATTATTATCAGGTACAAAAATTTGGTAAAATTTATACAGTGTCGTGGAAAGTTCAGAAATCGATATTTACTTTGAGTTTAAGTTACACAGCAGAAGAAGGGCATTGACAAATAGCACAGCACGTTCCGCAGATCATATTAGCGTGAGTGAGGCAGATTGCATTGTGACATTTTTTACACTCGTAGTTTGTCATTCTTCTGAAGCCTGTTTCCGCTGTGCTGGTTGAGCATCTACGTCTTTTCCGAGTTTGAGATGTTGAGTCCTCTGAAATATCTTTTGTAGGTTGGTATTTTTTCAGTCTCATCTGAAGACTGGTAGGGATTCCAACAGTCTTCATACTTCTTCGACTTAGCTCTCCAAGTACCAGTTGGTGTGCTAGTGTTTTTAGGAACGACCTTCTGCGGCATGGTTCTAGTTGATTTCCAAGATAAATCACTTGCGAATTAATACCACTTATATTCAGCATTGTGAAAAATATGACCATTGGCCAGCGCTTGACATTTCGGCTCACGCTGTAAGTGGCGCACATTTGATCTGCAGTATCAACGCCACTTTTAGTAGAATTATAGAATGTGATCATCACTGGTTTCTTTTGCTCTTCAGTTGTAGGATCGATTGCATTATCGTCATGAAGCGAAGACACTAGAATTACGTTCTTGTTTGCTTTCGGTACATAGGACACTAATGTCTTCCCATCAAGAAAGCCAAACATACTAGTGTATTGTTTTCTTCCTTTAACAGAAACAAATTCATGTGGCAACTGTCTTTTATTTTTTCGCACAGTTCCAACATATGATAACCTCTTCATTTTTAAATCATCAATTAGAACCATATCTGTAAACCAATTATCAGCGGTAATATTGCGTCCAGACCCAAATAAAGGCTTAGCCATCCTTTTTACCACTTCACTTGGTTTGTTGCTCACACAGAATGGACCTTCAGGCTGTTTCCCAGCGTAGATTTCCATGTTGAGAGTATAAAACATCTTTGCATCCACAAGAGCAAAACATTTTATTCCATACTTGCTCGGTTTTGACGGTATATATTGCCGAAAGGGACACTTTCCTCGAAAACCTGGAAGCATTTCATCGATTGTGATGTTTTCCCCGACGCTATAGCTCTTCTGACAATTTTCTACAAATTTTTCGAACACTTCACGAATCGGAGCAAGACGATCGATTTTTTTTCGTTCTACTCTGGTAGTAAGATCATCAAAGCGGAGGCAGCGGATCAGAGTTTTGAACCGTTTAATATTCATCACAAGACTAAATTTTTCAACTCCATCACCATCTGTCCCCCAAAGTTCTTCCAAACTCTGACGATTTCCTCTGAGAGCTCCTGCTAGATACAACAAACCAATAAAAGCTCTTACTTCAATGACGTCTGTAGAAGTAATGTCCCTTTCTCTGGAAAATTTGGGCTTGATAGATTCTATATACTGATTTGTATATCTTACAATTGTATTCAAAATGTCATCAGTGAATAAATTATTCCAACAGTCAACGGCAGTTTTCGCATTCCTGGCGTTTCCTATAACACCAGGAAGGTGAGTTATAATATTGTGAGCTCTCTTACGCACAGTTCTTTTTGGCGGATTTTTCGCCCATTTGGAAGTTTTATCTTTTCCCCAAAAAAAGTTGGACTCTGATTCTGGTTCATTTTCACCCTCAGTAACCTCACCATCTTGCTCTGTGTCTGAATTATCTTTACGCTCTTCTACTTCATCCAGAGAATCGATGTCACTCTCTTCACCCAAATCCTCGTTCACAGCTGGGTCGTCCTCGTCGACATCTTCTTCCAACAAACGCCTCACTTCTTCCAGATCCTCCGGTTTAGACAAATCGAAGAATTTGCGCGCCATTTCAGCGAAATTCTGGAAGATATCAAAGAAAATACATTCATAAACACATGTTCGGTCGCGATGCGCCTATGAGGCCGGGATGAAATATACACATATTTACGAAAAAATACGACAAATTTTACATGATATAGTTATGAAATGAATAACAGAAACAACTCTGATATTAAAAAACAGATATTACTAACCTTCGTATGTGCAACGAATTCGGGCGCAATGTGCCTCAGAGGCCAGAATTACGCTAACAGCTTTTCACGAAGCGCGCGAATGAACTAAACAGGTTGGCTTCACACATCCGGTAAAGATAGGCGACTACTAGGAGACACAGATTTCTACCCCTCCTGTGAGTGGAGGCGGGAATGAAAACATCAGAGGTGTGCCTGTCAGGCCAGTTGCGCCCGACGGAGGGTTAATGTTATTTTAACATATGTTGTACGTTGCACTGTTTAAAATTCTTATTTTCATCATTCCTGTGTGTGTCTGCAACATTTTATTGATTTAGCAGTTAATTTGATAAATCTTTACGGTTTTGAGACTTAATTTAATCGTTTTTATTGCAGATTCATTTTTCTTTGGTTTAACAGGTAAATTTATTTTTATTTTAACAGTTTCAGATTAATTTATGTGAGATACCTTTATTATACAAAGTGGAGGTAACACATTTAGAGACAACAGCTGAACAGGAAGTGAAAAATCTGACAGTTACTAAGAAAATTCGACTCCATATTGGAAAATATTGGAGAATAAAGAATATAATGATAGTGTTTTATAACTAATTATAATGTTCTTTATAAATATAATTGATGATATTCAAAATTTCTGTTTAGCTTTTTTTAAAGTTTTACCAGTGCGAATATTTTATAATTGCAAACATCAGAAAATGCACATGTGCAAAGGAATTTGTGAGTAACGTCAACATACACTTGTAATGCATGTAAAACAGACAAAACAATACGTGGTACACCTCCGACTGGAATGTATATATTTACATTATCTAATGTTCTTCCGTAATTATGTATGGTTGTTTCCAACTTAACCTGAAGTAGCAACTAAACACAATTTTAATATGGATCTCCATATTCATTCGGGAGAGAAACCCCATAAATGTGAAATGTGTTCAAAATCGTTTTCAACATTTGGGAATCTAAAAAGACATCTTTTGTGTCATACTGGAGAGAAACCTCATAAATGTGAAATGTGTTCAAAATCATTTTCACATGTTGTAAGTCTAAAAACACATCTCCTCAGTCACACAGGAGAGAAACCTCATAAATGTGAAATGTGTTCAAAATCGTTTTCACAAGTTGAATCCCTAAAAAGACATATGTGTCATACTGGAAAAGAACCTCATAAATGTGAAATGTGTTCAAAATCATTTTCCCGAGTTAGAAATCTAAAAATACATCTTTTGTGTCATACTGGGGAGAAACCTCATAAATGTGAAATGTGTTCGAAATCGTTTTCAGCAGTTCGGTCTCTAAAAAGACATCATTTCTGTCATACTGGAGAGAAGCCTCATAAATGTGAAATGTGTTCAAAATCATTTTCAGATGTTGGCAATCTAAAAAGACATCTTTTGTGTCATACTGGAGAGAAACCTCGTAAATGTGAAATATGTTACAAATCATTTTCACATGTTGGCAATCTAAAAAGACATCTTTTGTGTCATACTGGAGAGAAACCTCGTAAATGTAAAATATGTTACAAATCATTTTCACATGTTGGAATTCTAAAAGCACATCTTTTGCGTCATACTGGAGAGAAACCTCATAAATGTGAAATGTGTTCAAAATCGTTTTCACAATTTGGAAATCTAAAAAGACATCTTTTGTGTCATACTGCAGAGAAACCTTATAAATGTGAAATGTGTTCAAAATCGTTTTCACAAGTTGGATCTCTAAAAACACATCTCCTGTGTCACACTGGAGAGAAACCTCATAAATGTAAAATGTGTTCGAAATCGTTTTCAGCAGTTCGGTCTCTAAAAACACATCTTTTATGTCACACTGGAGAGAAACCTCATAAATGTGAAATCTGTCTAAAATCGTTTTCGCAAAATGGACATCTAAAAACACATCTTCTGAGTCACACTGGAGAAAAGCCTCATAAATGTGATGTGTGTTCAAAATCATTTTCACAAGTTGGACATTTAAAAACACATCTTCTGTGTCATACTGGAGAGAAACCTCATAAATGTGAAATGTGTTCGAAATCGTTTTCAACATTTGGGAAGTTAAACAGACATCTTATGTGTCACACTGGAGAAAAGCCTCATAAATGTGATACGTGTTCAAAATCATTTTCACAAGCTGGTCATCTAAAAACTCATCTTTTGTCGCATACTGGAGAGTAACTTCATTAATGTCGAATCTGTTTAAAATCATTTTCGCTAGCTGGAAATTTGAAAATACATTTCTTTTTTTAACCATATGCTTGTTCTGAATAGGAAAAATAATTTTCAACTAAGCAATGTTTAAACACACTTTTACTTTCCATGCAGAAAACTTATTCTAATGTGAAGTATGTTCAAAAAGATAACCAGAGGTAACACTTTTCAAAGAATGTTGTTTTAAACACACAAACAACAAAAATTAAATTCGTCTCCTGATTGTATATAAGGATCAAAACAAAATCCCGTAATGAGATAATATTTTGTGATGCAGCTCTACAATTTATGGCTATATTATTTTAAAATGTGGAATTTAAAAATATCAAATGAGTGACGCTGTATATAAAAACTGGATTTTCCCCCTTCCTGTTGTCTGCTCTCATTTATCACAGTTGTGGACAGTAAAAAGCACATTAGAATGATAGGTCATTAGTTTTCAGGTTTTGTGTGAATATGCCTTGAAGTGTAAAGAATCCTCTCAAGTGTTAGTAGAAAATGAGCTGAAAATTGTAGTACTGACAATGATACAGGAGATATGTAGGAAAAATAATTCTGAGATTGTTTTTCTACGCGTAACACATACATAACACTTATGTATTTGTTGAATAATTATTTTTTCAGCATGAGAAAAACAGTAGTTTTATTAATTCTTTTAAAACTTTTAAATAAATTCTTGAAATAATTTTAAAGTACGGGTGGTATCCCATTTTTTGCACTAGTCTGAGTCCTGCTCACGAAACAGGAGGTGAAATAACAATTATGACTTCAATTTCAATATCCTTATGAGTATTACATGATCATTTAACTGTATTGTAACTTGTTTTAGCTGATTATTATAAAAAATTCATACAACGTTTTCAATGTATACGACGGGAGCTAATGGTGGCTGCATAAGAATTTATAGAATATTGCACATTCGTGAATGGCAGAAAATCGTCCTCGCAATTGGATTTCTTCATACTAACCCACTGAATGATGACAATTTTAATAAACTTAATTAAATCCGGCAGCCCTAATAAATCGTAAAAGACATTGCTATATTACAGGACTTTTTCCAACATTTAGTGTGATACTACTCTTAAAATTGCCTACATTCATTATTAAAAAAATTTTTAATAAATAATTTGTATTTGCACTGTGTGAATTGGTATAGAAAATTATGATTTTTATTTATTTATTTTAATGGCCGCAACACACTCGTTTTACTTTTTTTCGCTTTTCATTTTAAAAAGCTAATTTGATGAGAGTTAACACTGTAAGTCGTAAAGTTTTATTTATTGAAAATTTAATTAGAATGAATTTGAGTTGTATGTAAAAATTTCGTTTGTTACATAAATTTATTTAAATAATATTTTTAAATAACGGTGTCTAAAATAATTTTTATGTACTAATTGAACAGTTTTGCATAAGAATATATATATTTAAATGTAGTCTCTAGAGCCGAAAATGTCATTTTCAGACATTTAGCGTGATACTTTTTTCCGACGAATATCGTCTACATTCGACACTGAAAACAATTTCAATAAGTAATTTGTATTTTTACTGCTTGAATTTGTACAGGAAAATGTGAAAGAATATCTGGTAATGACCGCGACATCTTTTCTTTAAAACTGTCAATTTAATGAGAATTAAGACTGTACGTTGTGAAGTTTTCTGTATTGGATATTTAGCTATATAATGAATTTGAGTTGTACATAAAAATTTATTTTTGTACAACATAAACTTATTTAAATAACGTTTTTGTAAACAGTTGACTAGAATAATTATTATATAGTAATTAAGCATATTTACATTAGAGAAAAAGAGTTTTCGTTACATGTAAAAATGTGTAGTTTACCTAAAAGCATTATTTATGCTTTTTGCCAGTTAATAAAAATGAAAACTTTGTGACATAATTTTTGTTTGTTTCATTTTGTTTTTTACTTAAATGATTTACCATTGTAAATTGTTTGCTAGAATGATATTACATTCAATTAACAACTCTTTCATTAGTATATACAGGGTGGTTAGAAAAAACTACCCCGATATATGAGACCATAGCTACCATACCGTTCCGAGAAACTGAATAAAAATTTGGTGGAAAGTGTTTTGAAGTATGCGCTCAAGAATTATATAAAAAACAACAGTCAAACTCTAACAGTTACGGTTACAATGAGAAAATTTCAAATGGCAACACCTACTTTTTTTATTGAAATGTAATCTCCATAGCACGAAAATCGGCTAACAAAAAAAGAAAAAAAAACTGTTACGTGCCTACCAGAGCACCACTTTCATTTTTTTAATGACGTCATACTTCACACTGAGTCTTTGGTTCAGACAGTTCAGACTAAAGTCTACTGATTCTGTTTCGAAACGAAAAAAAGAGACCAAGGTATCCTTAATTTCGTGTAAGGCTACTGAATAAAGGCTTTAATTTCATTGTTACTCGCAATACGCGGTCATGATGACGTCATCACAGTACGTGAAAAACAATGCATTGTTAAAGGGCAATCACAACCGATTTTGATGATGATAATGATGTTTCCCAGTAAGCGGCATATTGTTCACAGAGCAAGAAAGCAAGATAGATATCACGCATTTCGCAAAGCCTTTTTTTTCACTTAGTGTGATGACGTCACTCATGACGGTGCCTTACAACTAACAACGAAATTAAAACCCTTATTCACTGGACCTACATGAAATTAAGGATACCGTGATCTATTCTTCTCGTTCCGAAGCAGAATCAGTAGACTTTAGTGAGAGCCGAAGACTCAGTGTGATATGTGACATCATTAAGAAAATGTAAGTCGTACTCTGGTAGGCACATCAGAGCTGTTTTCTCTTTTTTTCTTAGTATGACTAGCTTTGGTGATTTTCATGCTAGAGGTACCGTTCCAACGCAATTTATGATTTTTTGCTATGGAGATTCCATTTCAATAAAAAAAAGTAGGTGTTGCCATTTGATATTTTCGAAATAAATTTTGTCACTGTAACCGTAACTGTTAGAGTTTAACTGTTGTTTTTTATATAATTCTTGAGCGCATATCTCAAAATACCTTCCACCAAATTTTTATTCAGTTTCTCGAACGGTGTGGTAGCTATGGTCTCATAAATCGGGGTAGTTTTATTTCTAATCACTCTGTATATATATATATATAATGTTTAATTAAGAAAAATCACTTTTATTCCTAATATTTCGAATCAAAGCTGTAAAATTTTAAATGCTTTTGTTAATGTATATATTTTTTAATATTTAATTTTATCATTAAAGAAATTAATGAAATAAGAAATAATTTTTATTTATTTATTGTTTAATATTATTCATAAACTACTTGATTTTTTTTTTTTTTTAATGGAAGAAAAAAAAATAAAAATAAATTAACCAATATACAAATCCTAATGCAATACATATGATTTTATTTTTCGTTTTCCGATTGCCGTTTCAGCTACAAATAATTGCAGTATTTATTACTTTTTTTAAGTATTAAATATTTAATCATAAAGAAGTAGTGGGAAAGTACAAGAAAGACTTATATTTTGCAATCGTTAGTGGGGAAAAAAATGTATAAAAGCTGACTAATCACGACCATTGTCTTTAACGGCCCTTGAGTTTAGGAAGTAAACACAAAGGCGTAAAAATACATAAATGCTACTGTTATAACTGTTAATACAGTGCAGCCACATGTCCTAAACCCAGCAGTGAGGGTGCGTCCAAAATGTTGGAGGGATGCCAACTTGACTGACCGTTTGAAATTTGGAAAATATCCAGTGATTCCACGCTCTGTTATTGCTCATTTTTAACCGACTTCAAAAAAAGAGGAGGTTCTCAATTCAAACCGTATGTTTTTTTATTGTTGTTGTTTGTTTGTTAGCTCATAACTTTTGAACGGAAAGTCCGACTTTGATAGTTTTTGTTTTGCTGTAAAGGTCTTGGTCTGAAGAAGGTCCCATTGTAGTATCTTTTTGATCTAAAGAAAATACAGGCTGCCCAAAAAAAGTCAGTCCCAACTCTTTTAACTGCTGAACGGCCGCAGCTATAGTCGTAAAAGTATGTACATATAGTAAAGTGGCCATGTACTAAGAGATTCAACTTCATATTGCGCCACCTGGTGGATAACAATGGCGTTAACGTTTCTATCTCGGAAACGTTTCAAGATTTTTGAAAAAAGTGAATTACAAAGTTGTAAAGCATAATCCATTCAGTATGAAAAGACAATTGTTAGACATTAATGCTAGAAATGAAATGCTTAAAACGTGCAATTGTTTGCTCGCAATTTTCTGTACTGTGCGCACGTGAACTACGTTGCACACTTTGTAACGGGAGACATGTATGTTATGTAGTTCAAAGTTAGGTCACTATAAGCGATCGCATCGATTGCGCACAGTCGTTTTAAACTAAATTCACAAAAGATTGGGATTATCAATACAAACCATATGTTTTTACAGTTGTCGTTTTTGTTGTTTGTCAGCTTTTAACTTCGTACGAGATGCTGCGAGTTTAATACTTTTTAATTTAATGTAAATATTTTGGCCTGAAATAGCTGCTATTATAATTTCATTAAGCTCTAAACAAATTGCAAGGTGCTCTCAAAAGTCCGTTTTCTTTTTTTTTAACTGCTGAACGGCGGCAGCTACACAAATAAAAGTAGTATATTTGCATAATAAAGTGACCATGATCTACAAGATGTGACAGTTTACAGCACCACCTGGTGGAAAAAGCGGAGTTTGCATTTCTATCTCGAAAACTGCGAGAGGTAGGAGAAAAAGTAAATTGCCAAGTTGTAGATTTTCACCGTTTTAGTACAGAAAGACACCTTATAAATATGAATGTTAAAAACAAAACATTTGAATTTGCATCTGTTTGTTCGCAGATTCCTATCCAGTAATGTGCCGAAGCGATCTTAGAAATCAGAAAGACATTTATTTCGATGTTTAAACTTCTATTCGTCAGTTGCAATGCTTATTTGGATATTTCTTTGATCTATCCGCTACGTACATTCCATCAAAGTGGGTGACGCGCACACGCTGTAAAATTCAATGAGAATCCAGCTATGTATTGCAGTTGAGGTTATCGTTATAGCCTTCCTATGTTTGTTTTAACTTATTAATGATATACACTGTACTTTCTTTCTCTATAGCCTCATTTGATAGCCTTATATGAATAACAAAGTCATAAATTCTTTTCAAGCTCTTTCTCTTTTGAACGTTTACATTTCATATATTAACCGATATTGGATACTCCCCATACAGCACACTTTGTTCCAGCGATGTTCCAGGTACATCGCAACGTCTTGTTATCATCACATCTCAGAGAGATGCAAATAGATCATCACTGAGACACAGAAACAGATCATCGCTGAGATGTAACATTTGCGATGCGTTCAGAACAAGAGTGCATAGCTTGCCCATGCGCAGAAGGGAGCAAGTTGCTATCTCAACTCAAAAGCTTCATTCTCCCGTTTCATTTTCTCCCGCTGGTTTGCGTTTGTTTGGATTTCACAAGTGTGCTCCTGCTCTTACTTGTTCTAGTTAGTTTATTAATATTAAATCCTGATTCTGTTTCTGTCTCATGTAAGTATTAGCTGTTTCCTCTGTAATTATATAATGCTTTTGTAAAATATCCAGTGAAAATTTGTATAATAATTTACACTCTGTTTTAATTTGAATTTCATGGTTTACGATCGTAAAATTTTCAATTGTGTTCTGCTTTTTCAGGGATGAGATTCTTCAGCTGCTTTCAGCTTTATTTATTTATTTAGCTTTTTTTTATCTTTTGGAATTTCTTATTATGCATTAGTTACATTAGCTGATCAGTTTAAAAACTTTATTTAATGCTTAAGCCTGTCGGTCTAATCTTTTTTTTTTTTTTCTCTTATAGATTGATGATTAAAAATACATCTACCATTCTAGTATAATAGATTTTGCCATCAAAACACTAGTTTTGCAGATTATGGTTTATTTCAAAAAAATTTTATTTGGGATAAAGCACCATTATTTTACATTGCTTAAAATATTCTAACTTTCTAATTGAAAAGTAACTATTTTTCAATTAATTGTATCCAAATTATACTTTATATAATTATAAAATTCACGTATACTAAAAATATCGGGAATTCTACTTCGTGCGTGATTTCCTCTTTTTTATTTTTAAATTTTTGGAGTGACATTCCTGAATCAAAATGACTGACATTCTTGTTTCATAAGAATCAAATTCTTCTTCTTGACATAATCCGATTCAGTTTGTAGGTTTGATGGGATGAAATTTCACATGTCTATTTATAAAAATAAAATAAAGTGTGCTATATGAATAATTTAAGAAATTATTGTACTGCAATTCTTTCATTCATATGAATTGTCAAAAAATTTTAGTTGCTTTATTATCCTTGTGTTTAACAATAATAATAAATCTTCCAAAATAATTCTGCAAAAAATTATCAATCTCTGAAAATTTGTGATCTAACGGTTATGATCTTGCTGAACACTGAATATTCAGAAAATTTTTAAGGCTCTTTTAATTGCATTTATATATTTGATCTGTATTTAAAAATAGAATTGCACTGTATTTGGCAAAAATTTTAACAAAACATTTTTACTTATTACTTTTTTTTTTTTAATCTAATTTATTTGAATATCCATTGCATGAAAATTTACATTCAAAGAATAATTACACATGTTTATTAATTATTAAAACATAAGTAATAAATATCTTTGCTCCCCATTTTCAAATTTATAATTGGGAGGGGGAGAGACATGATAATTGTAAATTTTACAGTATTAAAATCTGGGTTCATACTTCTGAAGGAAAATCTGGAATACGCAAAGGGTTAAGACTTGGGGAGAATTTGCATGATAAAAGAGGATGGCGACAATCAGGGAAATCATAGAAAAATCGGGGAATTTTGTAAAAACACCCAAACATTATGGAATTTTTTCATTTTTGCCCTTTCATGATTGAAAGATCGCCAAACAGGTGATATCTTAACCATGATTGTACAGGATTGGCTGCTTTTTTTTGTTTAGAAACTATGAGTGAAAATTTATTTCTCTTAATACATTGCTTCAGTTATTATATCATTTTTCCTATTAAATTATCCTTTTCCAAAATTACTTTATGTGTTCTATACCGTGAGTGAGTAAGATTTTTTTTTTCTTTATTTCACTACATTATTGCAGCTACAAAGTCTCAAGTTGAGTGGCTCATACTGCTGCATTTGTGATTGCTATAAAATTATTTAGGTACTATGTTGAATAAAAATATTGGTAATAACAGGGTGGCGACAATCTGGGAAATCATGGAAAAATCAGGGTACTTTATCAATCTGGAAATATCAGGGAAAAATCAGTGAATTTTATAAAAACACCCAAAAATCATGCAAAATTTTCATTTTTGCGAGTCATATTTTATAATTTTGTTAATTTCTCCAAAATTTTGAGTTTTTCATTTTATTTTCCTTTTTGTAAGTGAACAAAATTAATAAATAAATTGGGATATTTTTGATCATTAGTATGCTTTTTTGAATTGTAGAGATTGATCCAAACTTATTGTATAGTAATTTTTTTCCCCAGGCTTTTTTTTTTTTTTTTTTTTCAGGCTGTGAATTAAAAAAAAAAATAATTTATCATATTTTTTGTTCAGGATGTTATTTGCAGTTGCTGAATTTGATGACGGGTTGCACTTAGTACCTTCAGTTTGGCTGACAGAAAATAATCAGAAATGCTTATGGCCAGAAAATATAAGAAGCCAAGTTAAACTGAATTCTATAATTGCAAATCAAACAAAACCAGATTCTAGCTGGAAAATGTACCTTGTCAAGAAAATCTATGGATATGCAGGTAAGGAATTTTGAAACTTTTTTTGATTTGAGAAAACAATCTTAGTATTTTAGTTTTTATTACAAGACATGATAATGCTACCAGGGGTAAATCCAGGCAAAAATTGGGACTTTTTTGCTGCCCCTTCACAAAATTCAAATCTCTAAAATAGGCCCCTTCACAAAATTCAAATCCGTAAAATGGATCGTAAAAATTTTCAATGTTTACAGTATTATTTTTAATGAGTTAACTTTTTTAGTGGTTCAATAAAATATTATTGTGATATTAAACGTTAAATAGAATAACTGCTAAATAAAAAATTCCATGTGATAATTCTTTTTATCTTAAAAAGAAATAGATTTTCACAAAAATGGGCCCCAAAAATAAGAACCTGGATCAACCCCTGACTAAAAAATGTTCATTAAATTTTAAATCAATTTAAACATCTTAGCTGTGTGTGATTTATAAACTTATTTGTGGATATAGATATGTTTGTAGTATAAAAATTGCTTTATTACAAGCAAGCACTACAAGCAAGCATACTGTATTCTACTTTTAGTATAATAATCTAGCAGAAGCAGAATAAAGAAAATAACCTAAATAAATCTTATTGAAAGCTTTCTTATTTAGATCTTTTTTTATTTTCTTCTTTCATAGCAGTCAATTTTAAAATGCATCTTGAAAATTAATTTCATTTTTAGGATCTTCAATATTTATCATTAACAGATTGCTTACACTGTTTAATGATAACTGCTTATTTTTTAAACCAAAATTAAGCAACTAAAAAAAATTTCTTTTTTTTTCCCCCCGTGTTTAAAATCACAATATTTTAAAGAAAGGTTCACTCTGAATTGTGACTTTTTCGTGAAAGATTTTTTTTTTTTTTTTTTTTTTTTTTAATAGAAGTATTTAATGAAATTCATTAGTAAAAAAGAGAAAACTTTCCTTTAATTATCACATTTTGCTAAAAGAGTTAGTGCAGTGGAAACACTGTTTACATGTCTTCAGCGATGCATTGAAATCACCATAATTATTTTCTTTTAATTATCTACAGATTTAAAATAATATTTTTATCTGTTGAAAATTATATTTTTATATGTGTCTATACAGTTTTTAATTAACATTTAATAATATTTTACATGTTTTTCTTGTAATAAATAGTATATTTTTATTTCGTTTTTGTCAAACACACCAGGGGTTGATCCAGACAAAAATTGGAATCCTTTTAACTGCCCCTTCTCAGAATTTAAATCTTTAAAATCTTTTTATAAAAATGATGATTTTGTAAAAATTTTCCATGTTTACAGTATTATTTTTAATGAGTGTCTATGTCTATATTTGGTTCAATAAAATGCTATTTACTTGATAATAAATATTAGATAGAGAAATTGCTAAAATGAAAGTTTCATGTGATAATTCTTTTTATCATAAAAAGAAATAGATTTTCTCAAATATAAATAAAAATTTTACAAAAGTATCTTGTTATTCACAAAAATAGGCCCCAAGAATAAAAACCTGGATTAATCCTGCAGACTGTTTTTTCTCTTTGACTTACATTTTTTTATCAATTAAACTCGCAATTTTATCATTAGCAAGTCAATCTGATTCACGAAATTTCAAGTGAAATGCAAACCTGTCATAGAAATTCTTTTCTGATTTGAAGTTTTTCTGCCAAATATTTTTGTGACTTAAGGGGAAGGGGGGGGGGATGTTGCATAATCGTATAATGGAAATTTAGGAATATCTTTTGTATTATTTATATACCTATATATTTATTTACAAGAACTTTGCATGTATTTCATTGTTTACAATCTTGGGGGAAAAAATAATAATAAAATACAGTCGAACCTCGTTAATGTTAATCTTGGGGGATAAAAAATTTCTTCGTGTTATCAGTAATTCATACTATCAATAATTCATAAACCAATCTTCTTTTGACGGGGATTGTGATAACAGTTCATGTCAAAAGTAATTCACGATAATTGTGTTCACGTTAACAAGGTTCGACTGTAATAATAATAATACTCATAACCCTAGGTCCTTTTTCTTCCTGTATAATTTCAGGATTTTTAAGGTAGGGTTACAATCAGCCTAAAGTAGAATTTAATAAAATAATCAATAGTTAGATCTTGGAAACATTTTCATCATTTTGATGTTTTTTTTTTTTTTTTTTTTTTTTAGAAATTCAATAAGAAAAAAAAAAAAATCAAAACTATAATATGAATCTTATTATTATTATTATTTTTTTCAGATACTTATGTAACAGGTATAGAAAAGTTGAAACTGTACCAAAACATATCGGACATAGACTCCAATTCAGATAATGGGAAATCACAAAGAAAACTAATAAAAAGAAAGAAGTTCATGTCAGATAGTGATGACGATGAAGGATCCCAGTCAATAATTCCCCACTACCCTAAAGTGCCTAAAAAGTTAACGGGCGTAGTAGAGGACTGCTCACTCTCAATTTCATCTTTGGGTGAGTTATTGTTTGAATTTTGTTATCTCTAAATTATTGTTTGAGGTTTTTTTTTTTTTTTTTTTTTTTTTTTTTTTTAAACATAGGAAATAATTTTTCATAAAGCTTTAATTTTAAACTGTCTAGTTTAATCATTTAAGAAAGTTTTTTTTTTTTTTCTGTGTGTGTGTGTGTGCTTTTATAATTTAAAAAAATGGATTTTTTCTAACTATAATAAATAATGAGTTAATATATATATATATATTTATTTATTTACGAATTCAATATTGTTGTAAATTTTAGTCATTAATAGATACATGGCCAAATCCAAAACTGTTCAGCTAGCCGAATATCAAATTATTCGGCTAGTTAAACATATAAAAATTCAATTTTTAAAAATTTGTAATCACTTGAAAAAATTCTGCTACTTTTAATTATCATTAAATTAAGATTTTTCAGAGTAATTAAGAAATAGATTATATTTAAATGAAAACAACTGTTTTATCTAGTTTTAAGTAACATTAAAGAAAATTAATTATTAGATACATTAATCATAACAATTAATAATATCTAACAAAAGTTGTCTTTATCAATAACAGTATAATGATGTATGTTTCTAAAAAAAAAAAGTAAAATACGAAAGAGCATAATTCACATGATGTTGCCACATACATAATTTACATGATGTTGCCATCTAGGAAACTCCAAGAGATCAAACAAAGATCACATCCAAATCTGGCAGGAAAAAAGATTGGCACAAGTTATAAAATAGCAATTTAGAATTTGTTATTGAAAAATGCATACGCAGTGTCCCAACATGCATTAAAAGTATCACATCTCTATCCCACAATTTATTCACATGAGAGTGAGAGGCATTTGCGTCAGTTTTAATGTAAGGTGGCCAATAAGTTGTTACTTTTAAATTGATTTTTCTCAAATATTGCATTTCTGGGTTATATTATTTTTATTTATTGATTTTCTTTGGAGTGGGCGTGACAAGATATTGTTATTTAAGAAATTTTATGTTCATTAAGAAGCCTAGCAGTTAATAATTTTCTTTGACTGTGAATTCAGCATTACACCACTACTTATGTATAGTAATATTTCCTAATATTTTTCCTGTTTTTATATAAACCACTGTTTCTGAATAGTAGTTTTTTTTAATAATATTTTTTCATAATTAAAAAAATAAAATATTACTAAATGGTATTACTGAAAAAGTTTGCAAAAAATTAGGTGATTGACCTAAATATAGGCGTAAATCAGCCAGCCGAATATTCGGTATTTGACCAAACAGTTAGTATTCAGTTGGCCGAATATTCAGTATTCAACCAAAACTGCTATTCGGTGCATCCCTAATAATTATTTCTTTATACGTTCTAGAATCTCACAGAGTAAGTTTAAAATGTATATTAACATTTATGATGTGGATGGGAAAATATTGGGAATAAAAAAAAAGGCTTCCGTGAAGCGATTGATTCCCAATAGTTATTATTATTATTATTATTATTATTATTATTATTTTTAAGTAACGAACGGTATTTATGATTTTTTAAAAAACGGAAGAAATTGATTCATTATCGGACGCTAGCTTAAAAATCGGAAAACTTCCACCAAAAATGGAAAAGTTGGCAGCTATGAATAAAAGTGAAAATAACAAATAAAGAAACGTCAAGTTTGAAAAATCAGAGTTTTTCGATAATTTTCGGAGTAACGAAGCATGACAATAAAAATCAGAGTACTTTGCGTGCATCTGTAGTTCAACTGATGTAAATGTGTCTATGATTGCATGTCATTTTTTTTACTTTTAAAAGTGATAGAAACTATCTTTTGGTATAGTTGCTTATAGAAACTTCTCTGTTAAAATTTAAAGATTGGCATGTATTAGAGGGGGAAGTGCTTAGTGATTGGATAAGAAATAATTAAAACAATAATTTGTTTGCATATAATGATTTTCTTTTTGTCCATTTGTGCTATGATGAAAAAGTTTTATGGGTGATTTCTGTGTTATTTAATTATTTATTTTATTTTCAGAATGGCAGCCAAAATTGATAAAATTTCAAATTTGCATCTTGATTCTTCATTATATAATCACTCTTCTGCTGACTTGACTCTTCTACACACTGAGAGTACCACATAACTGTTATGATATGAAATAAATTAAATTTGGAAGAACTTTGTTCTTTTAACAAGTACAGTAGGTGATCAAATCAGTGTTGTGCAAGTTCACGAAAAAAACGAACTAGTTCAAACTCAAGTTCATCGTGTAAAAAACGAGCTAGTTCGCGCTCAAACTCATGTCTCAAAGAAATGAACGCGTTCAGTTCAAGTTCATTTTTAAAAACGAGCGAAACTCATTACAAGTTCATTTTTCCTTACTTTTTTTTTTTTTTTCCTTTTTCTAAATATATCTTATTCTTTATGAGCACTTTCATAGGTAATTTACATTTTTTTAAATTATCAATTACCATGAACATTCTTAATTTATAGCTTAATTTAACTTATAACTCTTAATTATAACTTATTAATTTAATTGTAAGTAAAAATTCATTTAATGGACACTTCTGAACAGTGGACCCATTGTTTTTGTGTGGTTTTTTATTTTCAAATTTCCAATACGTTTGTTTATGCGCATAGGAGACAAATTACATCATTTAGAGGTTCCTTTGTTTTAAAGTATATATATATATATATATTTTTTTAAATAGTGTAATGGTTTGACTTAATTAGTCTTTATTTGATTGCACCACAGCCAATGTCGGCTTTGAGTCCTTGGATAAATCATAAGAAAATTTCGCTTGCTATTTTTTGTACTATAAAGGAATAAACATGTATTTTATGTAAGGTGTGCAAACATTAAATAAAATAAAAGTTCAAAATCAAGTAGGTTTTGGCGTTTTTACTTTCCGAACACTATAGTAAGAAAAGTATTGTAATCATGTCAAAAATCAGAATTGGAAATTTTGATGTCTCTATACGTTTCGAGGTCCCCTGAGTCCGTTTCAGCTATTTTTACGATGATGTATGTATGTGTGTGTGTATGTCTGTGAGTGAACACGCTAGCGTCTAAATGCTTTGTTCGAATAAGCTGAAAGTTGGTACGTATATTGTAAGTCACCATAGTACGAACCCTATAGATTTTAGTGAATCTAGCACTTATAGTTTTTTTACATAGACACCAGGAAAAATTCTTTATCATTATGGCCTATGGGCCCAAATTTTTAAAAGTGCGATAGAGTCTAAACTAAACGCTTTATTAATATGAGCAAAAAATTTATACACATGTTATAAGTCACAGTTGCACAAACTGTATAGATTTTGGTGAATTTAGCACTTAAGTTTTTTTACAGGGGCACAAAGAAAAATTCTTTATCATTATGGCCCATGAGGCCAAATTTTTAAAAGTGTGATAGCGTCTAAACGCCTTACTAATCTGAGCAAAAAAATTGTACACGTGTTATAGATCACAGTTGCACCAACTGTATAGATTTTGGTGAATTTAGCACTTACAGTTTTTTTACAGGGACACAAAGAAAATTTTTTTATTATTATGGCCTATGGGACCAAATTTTTAAAAGTGCGATAGCATCTAAACGCTTTATTCAATTGAGCTGAAAATTTATATGAATATTATGAATCACTGTTGCACTAAATATAAGCATGTTGGTGAATCTAGCATTTAAAGGTTTTTACAGGGACACAACGAAAAATTCTTTATCATTATGATCATGGGCTCAAAGTTCAGTAGCGTTAAATAAAACAACGTGTAATATATGGAGAAAAATACTCAAACTCTCTATTACGGTTTTCTCGCTTTTGTTTTTTAACAACTCCTCTTTCTTTACTTTATCTACAAAACTGTTAATTACTCAATGTTCGGAAAGTCGAGTGGAGTCACTCTAGATTTTTTCATTTGGGGTCCGCCACTTGACGTTTTATCATATTTCACCCACGGTCCCTAAGACAAACCACTAAATTGTGTTCAAAATATAATTAAAATGTTAATAATAAATTTAAATAACATATAATTTAATAATAAATAACTTATTAAATAGAAAATAACTGTTAAATTCACAAAGGGTGCATAAATTGCCCATGGGAAGAAAAATATCAAAGTGTTTAGTCGTCTGTTTATACGAGAATAAAATAAGAAAGTACAGCTTTTTTTTCTTCTTTCTTAACTTGGTCTTTACATTAAAAAAATTCACAATAGTTAAAAAATTTTTTTGTTAAAAATAATAATAATAATAATAAATAATAATAGTAATAATCTAAAAAGGATTTTGCAAGTTTTTAACATTTTATTTTGAAACCACAAAATGAAAAAACTGATGCTATTTTAAAACGAGTTCGAATTCTTTATGAGGAGAAAAATCTCTGTAATACACTTTTTATTTATGCTTATTTTATTCATTTATTTGAATAACAATATTTTATCATTATTTTTATTATTATTAAGTCTTAAATATCTGCAAACAAAGGGATATATTTTTCAAGCAATGCATTTTATTTTAACCTAATACGTATGTTTTGTTTATACATAAGACACTTGTTCAATTACCGACAAAAGATTACTCGCAACTCTTCTTTGGATAGGATAGTAAAAAGGGAAAGGGAAAAGCAATTTTTATTGCCTCTCAAACAATAAATCAATTCAGAGAAGACTACAGATAGGATTGTAGACCTATTCAATAGTTATTCACAACTCCCCCCCCCCCTGACCTTCACCATAGACCTTATATACTATAGACCACGCCACCAATACGGCTGACCATTACAGCGAATGTCTTCAACATGAGGGTGTAATCTGATACCTCCATCCCTTGTTCTGAGTCTCGGAAGTCACGTGATCTTGGCCTAGGGGTGATTCCTCTCTCTCTCTCTCTTTTTTCCCGTATGCAAGCATAATCTCATACTTCTCTGACTGAAGTAAGAATTCAAACGCAATTTTTTCGCTTGCAAAATGATTTATCATAATTTTTTTTTCTATGTAATTAATCTATGAAAGTTTAGCTTTCCATCCATGTGTAAATCTAAATGCTAAAATAAAAAGTGCGTGCACAATAAAAATATTAAAAAACACAAAATTCGTCCCTACAGAAAAATAACATAGTGATGATTCTCCACTCTTCCTCTAGACCAACATCACGTGACAATTTTGCTGGGGAAGCTCGTTCATGATGCAGTCAAATAACGAGGGGAAATGCGTTGTCTAGTATATAAGGTCTATGACCTTCACCTACTCAGTTTTCTCATTCTCTCACAACCTAGAATGGTCTAGGATAACAATATGCTGATGATACTGGACCGACAATTTACAGCAGTGGAACGATTCGGTTCGCGCCTGGTTCACCCATCCAATTTAAAAATACCGTGCTGTTTGTTTATCATAGGCAAAAACCAAATGTATTGCTCTTTGTCAAATGGCGTCACTTGTAGGGGTATTCGAAATACAGAGAATACTTCAGATATTTTCCCCAGGGCTACTGAATTCTTCCTCCTCATAATTCTAAGAATGTGCCATTTAACGAATGCGGTGAGATGACTCGCAAATAAAAGAGAAAAAGAAATTTTGCACTGATTCCACTTTGAGATTATAAAAACAGACCATATCCTTTTATTTCCTCTACCAGCTCAGTTTTCTTTCATTACATGGCACGTATAAAGAAACTTAATTTACAAGCTGATCTATCACATAGATATCTGAATCATTTTTCAGTTTCTAAAAAAAGAAAATAATTTTCAATCATAGTCACAGTAAGAAAATGTGCGCAAAAATTTAAGATTTGGCTTGTTTTAAACCAAAATCTTACCCGAGATATGAAAAGACTCCCTCATAGAGTTTGATCATTATTTAATGTTTCTCCTATTCGAATTAACTGGAGAATCAGAAGAATTTGTAATTAATACTATATAGTAAAAAGAATATCTGTTCAATAAGAATCTTCACCATTTGAGATGTTCGATAAAGAAGCATACTTTACTTCAATAATTTAAATATGTTTAATGCGCCTATATTTCTTATTCAATCATATTTGTATAAAACAATGTATTAAACATGTTCTCAATTCGTCTGGACTCCTTAAAAATTAATCCGACCCACAGAAGAAAAAAAAAAAAGTTAAATAAACCGTAAGCACAAGAAAAAGTGTCTTATTTTCTATATTATATAGTATATTTGCACGAACACAATGTATGTTAGCAAAAATAAAACATGATTTTCTAGGTCAAGTCTAACACATATTAGCCTAAAATTTACGCATACACATAAAAAAAAAAAAAAAAAAAAAAGAAATCTGACAGAGGCCAGTGTTGCCAGATTTGCGCACTTTTTTTTTTTTTTTTAATTCAATATCCACCACTAAATTTTAACATTTGCGTAATTACGTCGAAGATTAATTGTTAATTATGTATATCAAATATCACTTCTAAAAATTATTCGTGAATATTAATTAAATACCCAAGTCTGGCTACACTGGCAGCCTTTGGCTATGGGAATTTGGTCCACATTTAATCTAAAATAAGTAAAATTCTTTAAAAAATACGCAGATTTTTATTATTTTTTCTTTCAATGTGTTCCAATTCCGTAATTTAAGAATAATATAAAGTTAAATATTGAAAAACACATATTTTGTAACCTTTGTCTATGTCTTGCTTATATATGTAAATAGTTTTTATTGTTTATATATTCTTATATCTATTTTAACATTTTTAATCTTTGAAGGTGATCTGAACGTAATTTAAAAATGTGAGTTCCTTGTATTATCTTAGGGGTGGAGTTGCCCCTACACTTCAAACCAAGGGGAGGCGGGCATCTGCCCCTCCTTGCCCTATGGTTCCGCCGTTATGGTAATATCATTCAATTGCTTTTGATGAAGGTCGGTCACTTTTTTTTAGTAAAAACTGATGACTTTATTTTAAAAATACTGCATATATGTTATACTTTTTAAAAAGAGCTCTAAAAACTATTCATCTTTTGTGGGGACACTATATGCATCAAGTTATTAGATTTACAGATATTACGTTGCAAAGTTTCACAACGCGATATCATTCGACTGCTTTTATCTTAAAATAAGAGCTTAATATTAGACAAAAAACAGTCTAATATTAAAGATTAATGAATATATATATTTTTTAAATTATCAGTTTTGAAATTCTAACAGATGCAATTTTTAAATTACAGCTTATTTATTCTTACTTACATAATCCATTAAATTTGTAAGTAGTTTTTGATTCATTCACATAAGACCATAGAGCATTGTTGAGAAGTGAATGCAAAACGGAAGAAATCTATTATTTAATTTCTAATACGCTATTTTGACCTTAAAAGAAATTTTTAATTATGTTACAAAGCCCAAAATGCGATATAAAAAATAAATGGTGATTAAATTCTTTGAAAATTCGTTTAAATTTAGTGACGAGCGAAGTGGGAGTAATCTGCTGGTTAGTAATATATATATATATATATATATATATATATATAATCAACAAAAAATCAATAATAGGCTGATTTAAAAATATTTAATTTCCCCATTCCCTCTCCTCTTCCCGCCCTTCAACTGTACATCATTTATTATAATTTTAATAAAGATTAAGTTATATTTATGCAAAGTTCCAGAAAAATAGTTAACATGGTGATTAAAAAAAAAAAATTCGCCTCTCCACCCCACCAAGATATGCGTAACACTTTTTATAATTTTTCTTGAACAGTAAGTGGTATTTACACAAAGTTAGGTTTCAGTCTATAATAAAGTGGTTTACAAAAATCCTTTTTTTACATTTACACAAACCCCTTGCCCCCCTGATCTAAATACAAAAAAAAAAAAAAAAAAAAATTACAACACTTATAATTTACACTAAATACAATACTTACTGTGATTTTCGTAAAGACTAAGTGATGGTAATGCAGAATATCGTTAAAATCGGTAACAAGGTGACATAAAAAAAAATATTTCCCCCTTTTCTTCACCCCCAAAGTATGTGTGACACTGTATTTTTGTCACAAACAGCAAGTGACTATTAGACAAAATTTCATTAAAATCAGTAAGAAGGGGATTATTATTATTATTATTATTAGGGGATTATAATTCTCTTTTAGTCTGCTCCTAGACCCCCCCCCCTTTCCCCCAGGTGTATACTAAGAGAAAGTGGTACTAATTTAATTGATTGAAATTTCTAAAAATGTATCATTAAAATCATTCTTTAAATTCATTATTTGATATTTATTGTTTTTGCGATTTGCAAATTGCAAAAGTACCCTTTCTTCAGGGGTCTCTTTTTTGTGGTGCCCCTTTTACAAGCGCCTTTTTTTTTTCAAGTGCCCTTTTTTCCGGGATCCATATTGCACAGTTATTATCTTTTCTGTCCTTTTCTTCTTTTGGGTTCCTTTTTATATTTCAGATAGAAATATTTAATTTTTAATATGAGCTTGAGTTTAAATTGCTTTTTCACGCTCAAGTTCGTGAAAAAAACGAGTTTCGCTCAACTCAAGTTCATAATTTAAAAAACGAGCGAAGTTCAACTCAAAACTCAAAATTTTTGAGCTACGCTCATGAACGCGTTCGTGCACAACACTGGATCAAATTATTACATTTTTTTTTTTTTTTTTTTTTACACTTTTTAGATTTTCTAAAAAAAATCTTGACAAAATGACACAGAACTTCAAATATGCCAAGAAAGTTTAAAAACTCACCTGTTCTGGAAATTGCACAATTATTTAGGCATATATATATTACTTTGTCCTCTCAAGGGTTTTGCGTATAACTAGAATGGCTTTCCATAAAATTTGCAAAAAAAATTGCTGGAACACTAGATAAGCATTGTTCTGAAACATACAATTTGCATGTATAATATTTGATAAGATGAGTATTTATAGTGATTTTTTTTTTTTTTTTAACTATGCATGTGCGAAAGATAGAAAAAAAAATATTACATGGATTAAAAACTAAATATATTGGGCAACTTTTGTCAAAAACTCATTTAAATAGAGAGTAAAAATTAAGCAAATTATTAGTAAAAGAGCAAGCTAGATTTCAGGTATTTTCTAGAGTTGAAATTTCATAAGGTTTTTTTCACATGCTACATATTTAATTAGAAAATTCAGTTATTTTAACCACATTGCAAAAGTTCTTTTTTGTGAAAAACCCCTTATATGCTTGTAGCTGTAATATATTTTTATTTACTAAGATTTGTGAGTTCATAAGGGGTTTTTCACAAAAAAGAACTTTTGGAATGTGCTTGAAGTAATTGGATCATCCAATTAAGTACATGGCATGTGAAAAACCTCTTTTTAAATTTCAATTCTATAAAATGCTTAAAATCTAACTTGTTCTTTTGCCGACAATATGCTTCATTGTTATTCTCTATTCAAATCAATTTTTGACAAAAGTTGCCCAATATATCTAGCTTTCAACCTATGTAATACAAAAAATGCTATCCTTTTGCTCATGTGCGGTAAAAGAATATTTACTATAAAAATTCATTTCAGCAAATATATGTGTAAATTTTATGCTTAGAATAATGTTTATCTAATGATTATAATTTTTTTTGCGAGTTTTGTAAAGTTTTATGAAAATCTGTTCTAGTTATAAGCAAAAAACTTGGAAAATAATAATAATAATAATAATTTTTGAAAAAAAAAAAAGTTTGCCTAAATAATTACACAATTTCCATAACAAAACATATAAATATTATGCATAGTCTACACGAAGCTGAACATCCAGACAATTTCAGCAACGTTAATCATCATCATCAATAGCTTTTTTTTTTTTTTTTTTTTAAGTATAAATATATCTAAATAAAGAACCGAAAAAGTATTTTATTTCTTTGTACTTCAAAACTGGCATTTGCTAAGTCTGAAAGAAGGAGGAGGAAGAAGATTATAATAATAGTAACAATTCTTAAATGTTTATCTAATTGAGAACTAAATTCTATTTCAATTATGTTCAAACTTTTAATTAAAAAAACCCTAAAGTACTAAAAAAAAAAAAAAAAAAAAAAAAATACAGAATATATTTAAAAATCATAATATATTATTTTTTACTTGAATTTGCATATTATCCAAGTACTTAAACCAAAATATTATATTTTTTTAGACATGACTAAAAATCCGGAATCAGCTTGGTCCCGATGATTCCTGATTTTCGGCTTTGTACTGTATGTGCAATAAAACAATGTGTTAAAGTTACAAGTCATTTATAGCTTTTTATGATACAGGGTGATCCAAAGTATTTTCGCTCTTCAATTTGTGGTTGGTCCCCTAACTGCACTCTGAATTTAATTGATAGTGGAAAATGTGAATTTTTAAATCTTTATCAGAAGTTTCAGGCCATTTTGTCCAGTATTTTTTTAGAAAATTGAAAAATAAAAAAAAATTCTGGTGTGAAACAGCCACACAACTTCCATTACCCACTATATTACACGTATCATATGCATTTTTTGGAGATAATGTAATCAGAAGACATAAAAGTGACCTAACGAAGTAGTAGGAACCTAAAATTTTTCCAGTAAGAGAAACTTTATACACATGTAAAGACATATGAAACGAAGCTTACATATAGCAAGGTAAAAAAATACAAAAAAAAAGGCAGAGTTATTTTAAGAAACACCAATTTCTGAGATCTAAAACTGACCTACCTAAGCAGGATGATTGTTAATTTTCCTCTAATAATCATGTAATACATGAGAAAGGAACTGGATTTATATAACAATTCTCAAGAAAATCGTTAGAGCTGTTTTTGAGATACCAACTTTTACCAAAACTCAATTATTGACTGGAAAACAATAATTACATACAAAAGGATATTTAAAAGGGAGTTAATATGGTGAGCTTGAAAAAAATCCGTTCAGCCGTTTTTAAAGGAATGTGCTTGCGAGACCTGAAATTGAGCTATTTATACATGATACCTATCAATTTTCCTGAACTAACCAACTAATATCATCTAATTTGAAGAAAATCGTTAGAGCTGTTTTTGATATATAAACTTACGGTCTCACTACTGGTTTCCAATGTCCCACTTCCTTTTTTTTTTTTTTTTTTCAGTTTTCACCAAAATTTGGAAAATTCCTCTGTACACCAGACCTGTCTCAATTCTGAAGTTTTATAGTTCTGCCTTTTCTAGTTTCGGAGATATGATAGCTAGAAGATTCCATGCATACACACACACTGACCAATTGCTAAAAAACACTTTTTTGGACATAGGGGACCTTAAAACATGTAAATCAGGTGAAATCTTGATATTGAATTTTTGGACCAAATACAATACTGTCATTACCTACGGTAGTAAGGTAATAGGAGTAAAAATCCTGATAATTTGATCACCCACTGTACTTAAAATATATTTTGATGTGTGTAATGAATGGAATGTAAACTGATGGAATGCTGTTTTTTACTTGTAAATAAAGAAAAGTTTGGATCATATGTGGTTTTATTTTATTGAACTTGTACACAGTTACTGTAAAAGAATATACCATTCTTGTCCCAAATGATTTTCAATGGTAAGCATCTTTATGTCAATATTCTATGCTATTAAATCTGTAATATAAATTTTTCAATTACTTTAAAGCTAATTTTTAATTGAAGTGTTATATTTGCATTTAATAATATACAAATAAGTAATGTTAAATATTTTGTGTTCTTTTACATATAACAGTAGGGTGGGGGGGAAGCTAAAATATCCAGAAAATGGTTATTAGACAATTATCAGCTACAAACAGTCGTTACTTAATATGATGCGAGTATAGCTTCAGTTCTTATAACTGTGTAAAAATATCAAAGTTTATAGGTTTTCTTCAACTAAATATTGTGTGAGGCTGCCCTGGTGAAGACCTCCATGTATATTGGGATTACATTTCGTTTGTTTATCAGTTTATTTTCATATATGTAAATTAATGAACTTTTCTTGAGTACAGTTTAGTCACCTGTATAGAAATAGCCCAAAAGATGCCATTTATATATATTGGAGAGATGGGTAATAAAATATTATGAACACTTTTTTTCAATTTATGTGATAGTGATCTACAGAATTTCTACATTTTATATTTTCTTTAATTAAATTTGCATCAAAGTAATTTATCTTTTGAAATACTAATGGGAACATTATGTAAAAGTAGTTTCAATAAATATTTTTAAAAGAAATAATTTGGTGTAACACAACTTTCTCTTATCCTGTATTTCAATTCTAAAAAGACAGATTGTATATTGAGGAGTAAGATAATACGAACAATTATTTCTGTGAAATCCGTGATTCTATAATCCACAGCTCTTTTCCAAATGTAAACAATAAAAAATGCTGTTGACAGTTAAGCAAATTTCAATTATTTTTCAAAAAAATAAAAAATTTTGGTAAGTGTGCGATCAAATTTGTGAAATTACAAGGAAAAGGTCTACTCTTATTAAAAATTTTGCAAAATACATTTTTAATTACTTTTACAATTGCATGTGATGGATCTGGTATTTCTCGATATTAATTTTGTTTTAAGTATGTTTTTAATAATTAAATTACTTATTTAATGTAATTAATAATTTAATTTTTACCTTAACATTCCAAAGTTATACTCTAAATAAGAAGCAGAGTTTCAGAAAGGTGCTTCATCCTGACTGCCCTATGACTGAAAAAAATACCACCCTTCTTGCCCTTAATCTAAAAAAGTTGTGACCTTACTGCCTTTTATTGAAAATAACCTTCAAACTGAAGATATGTTATAAATGAATGTGTTGTGCATAACAATAATTGTCTGTTCGTACAACAGTAACATGCAAAATTAAGGCGTAAAGAAAGTTGAAATTTAAAACTTTTTCTTCTATTTACACCCAAAATAAAAATTTTAAAAAAATTGTTTGTATTTTAAATGTTAAATATGCTCCTTAAGAATCCAAAACTGCCCCCATGAATCTCAAGAAATGCCCATTTTTTATAAGAAGCACCTGCTTTTTTTCAAACTTGAAAAACTCTGGAGAAATAAATGTAAATAAAACAGTGATCTATAATTTGCAAAATTTTATAATCCATTAAAGTGTTGGTCCCAATTATTGCAGATTTCACAGTGTCGACTGTACTGTATATAAACTTGCACTAAACAGAATTAAAATTAGATTTAAAAACTGTTTTATATGAAAAATAATTCTGCAATTGGTTTTAACCCCATATTTGAATATAGTACTAACATTTATAAAGAATTTAAAACTTAATAAATTAAAAAATATATATATTCAGAATTATTTAGACAACTTTCAGCTGCACCATTCCTTGAAAGCTATCAATCTTGATCAAATAAAAGTTTCATCCTCATACGAACTTTATAATATAACAGTTAAGTTGCCTGCAATTATTGTTTATGCTGATAACAGACATACACAAAAAATAACTGCTGAAAACTTTGGTATTCAGGAATGCCAGCCACATCTTTAATTCATAGCATGCTATACCAATACCTCTAGTTAGTAGCATGGCATATTATCAGGCTCATTGATTTTTTTAGAGGTTAAAATAAATACATTTTACTGAAGTTTTGAAACAAAACAGTCAGTCATAAAAAGATATGTAAATGAAAATATGAGAATATTATACTATATCATGGTCAAAAAATTTATTGATGTTTTAAAGACATACCTTGTTTGAATAAGGGGTTACATATGTTTCGAAGGCTATTAAAAAATCATAATATCTCACATTTTTTTTTTAATATTATAAAATTTTTAGCTGGTGGGTCTTAATTTCCAGGAAAGCGGTGGACGCAATTTTAGAAAAATTAACACAAATTTGATTGAAATTGTGCACACTTCATAAAAAGTAGAATTGACTAGTGCTTGAACAAATGATATATATATTTTTTAATTGTAACTTGTTTTACAAGGTTATACATAGGGAGAAAAGTACTGAAAATTATTTTTCCACACAACTCTGTAAAAAAATTCAAATTTCAATTAAAATATATATATATATTCAGTCAAGCACTATAACAAATTCTGTTTTGAAGAAGTGTGCAAAATTTCGATAAGTTTGGTGTATATAGTTTTTGAGAAATTGTGGCCACTGCTTTTCTGAAAGGCCCTCCGGAATCAGGACACACCAGTTGAATTTTCCAAATATTTAATGAAAATTTTATAAAATGTTGCTCTTTTATATTCCCAAAATTCTGAGTAAAAATTTTTATTTTATTAAAAAAAAAAAAAAAGTTTCTTTAAGCCTTTAAAAACCAATGTAACATTCTTAATCAAATTAGGTATGCTTTCAAAGTATCACTGAATAGAATAATTTTTTGACTATGATAATAGCATAATATTATCATGTTTTTATTTACATTTCTTTTTACGATTGTGACTTTTTAGACAGTCTTCAGAAAAATGTATTTATAGATACAAACTACAGTTGTAGCATGTGATGAACTAGAGATGTAGCTTGCGATGTACTGGAGATGTAGCTTGCGATGTACTGGAGATGTATCATGAAATGTACTGGAGATGTAGCATGAAATGTACTGGAGATGTAGCATGAAATGTACTGGAGATGTATCATAAAATCTACTGGAGATGTAGCATGTGATGTACTATAGATGTAACATGCGATGAACTGGAGATGTAGCATGTGATGTATTAGAGATGTAGCATGTGATGTCGCAAAGCTAAGACATTTCCACATCCCTAGAACGTATCTGAGATGTTCTAGAGATGTAGCAGAACATCTATGGGACATCGCAATGCGATGTATTGAAGATGTAACAATGCGATGTGCTGGAGATGTAGCATGCGATGTCACAAAGCTGAGACATTTCCACATCCCTAGAACGTATCTGAGATGTTCCAGAGATGTAACAGAACATCTATGCAACATCGCAATGTCGCAGTGCAATGGTCTTGTAACGTTCCAGAGATGTAAGTGTGCTGTATGGGATGTAATCGGCCGATCTTCCGTGACGTAGAGCTCAGCTCGGAGGCATTATTACAGGTGATGTTGGTTCTGGAAAATGCACAGGGCCCTGATCTTTCATTATAATAACAATCATTATTTTAAATATAAGTGTTTAAATAAATAAGATTGTCATAAAATTCAGTTTTTTTTTATTTACATGAAATTAAATTAAAAAATTACTTAATTAATAATTTAACTAAAAAAAAGTAATTAAATTATTACCTCCATATCCTTTGATGAAGCAATGTCCATTTCTTCTTTGCGTTGCCAGGGAGAGTTATCTTAGTCGTGCAGTGATTTTAATAAACACCACACAACTTAGACACTCACCAGGCTTTCGTCTTTATTTACATTCTTTCTACAAATATTTACAAGCTCTCTGTGTCGGCTGTCGTGGGGTGCCTCAGGTTGATGGCTTTCTCCAGTGGGATGGTGGGGTGCCTCAGGTTGTGGACTTGCTGGCTTTAGATATTGAATAATCTTCATCTGATGAAACTTTTTAAGATGGCACGTTTCTTTGCGGTCAAACTCGCCTCTCAGTATTATACTTACGTCACTTCCGACCATGCCCCCTTTTGATTGACAGGTGACACGCCCACCTGTGACGTCACTTCCGTATCAGCAAGTGGGGTGTATACTACTGATGTTTGTTAATAGGGATGTTGTAATTAATAATTTAAAATTTAATTCCAAAAATATGTATTTTTGGAATTAAGACACAAAAGTGTACAATTGTTAACTTACACCCAGACAGCACATCGCCTCCCCAGGATATCTTCAAGATGTCTTCTGGATGAAAAGGCATCCCAGAAACGTCCTTAAGATGTACTGTGGATAAGTTAAGCCTAACTGTGCTATTAGGGCAGTAAACAAATCAATTAGTAAATTCATTGAAGTTGGCAGAAAAAAGAAAGAAAGAAAAAAAAAAGAATCAGCAAATTTTGCATATTTGTTAATCATACATTTAAACAAAAAAGCAGAAATTTTGATGAAATAATTACATATTTAAGACACACACATATTGAAAAAAATAAGTTTCATTCCTGGTAGTGCCAAAATATTCATTATTTTGGAAATTGGCAGCAAAAAATACCCCTAACTTCAGCATTTAATTTAGCTGTAAATAAATGTAATTTCTTTTTTCCTTTTTAACAGTAGTGAAATAAATTCATAATTCCCTAATCAACTGCGAAAATATTACACGTTTCAGAAATTTGCTACCAAAAAAGCAAAAATATAATATTACACTAAAATAATCTTTTATTTCTGGAAATAACTTTGAAAATAGTACAAAATTTTGTCACATTTAACAGCAAAATAATCATGTTATTTCAAGAATTTGCAGCAAAATAAAAATTAAAAACATTAAAGCAGTGATTTTGTTGATTTTTCAGCAAAATAGTCACATACTTTGGGAAGTTAAAATGATTTTCTACCTCTCCCCCCCCCCCCCCCCACACACACATAAATTTTGGTTACGGTTTCTCTTTGGATTTACACTGATCTCAGAAACAGCCTACATGGCCTTCAAAAGGAAGGATTTCAGACTAAAGTCTGAAAACTTTCATGCCTGATTAAATTAAATAACAATTTAACAGTAGACAAACTTTTCTCACAATCTTGTGGAATGATAAAATTACCCAAATAATGAGTTAAAATCTTCAAATAAAGTAACAGATTTTTTTTTCTTTTACTAATTATTTTGTTATACTTTCAGGTTTAACAGAGAAAAAATAAAATTTTATTCGTTTGATATTTTCTGTAAATTTGAAGATGCTTCTAGTGTGCAGTATTGCTTTATTCGTGTAATTTGTTAGCTTTGATTAAATTCATGTATAATGTATTTAAAAAGACAATGCAGTCACTTTAAAATTCGACTGGCTTGCGTTGAAGCAAAAAAAAAAAAAAAAAAAAAAAAAAAAAAATTAAACCTAACTCTCAAAACTAATAATTGGATATAATTTTATAGTTATCAAACTAAAATTTTTAGGTAGAAATAGCCTATAAAATTTGAAAAATGAATAAATTCATTTTTCTAATTTAAGAAAATAAAAGAATAGTAGCAATAATACATCTTTAGAAAACAAGAACAAATTTAATGATTGTGCTTTTTCTGAATGTGAACATGAAATTTAAAAACATACATTAGGTAGTGAGTAACTTTTGTAATAAAACTCCTCACTAGAATATATGATGGTCTTAGGCTTCAGCAGGCAATAAGTAGAAAGCCTCCTTGTACACGCTTAAAATTACACATGCAGCATGCAACATAGTTAAAGCATGTTTTAAGGATGTTTAAAAGCATGGTTTGCATAAAAAGTGGTAGACACAGAATTAGTAATTATTTTTATAAAGCTAAAACAAATTCTGATATTTTACGTAATCCTTCAATTGACTGGAAATGTAGTACAACAAATATTTGATTTACATACAGCTATATGATTTTCGGATTAACTTAGTTATTGGGGCTTATTCACAGTTGCACACATAAGAATTCTTATGCGTTTTACACAACATTTTTTTTTAATGCATTTGGTCAATTTCTTATTTAAATCAACAAAGTGGAATTAATATATATATATATAAATATTTAGGTAAAAAAAGGGGTAGGAACATATATACATACATTTTATATCGTATAATATTTAATTTGGATGAGGGGTGTAATTTATATGAATAATGTGATTCAAGGCTGCCATATGATATAAAGGTGTTGAAAAACTGTAACCATTGCCATTCATTTAAATCATGTACATGACTCTGGCTCAAAACACAGATATCTATAAAATTTCTTACAAACAGATTTCTCTGAGACGAATAAAATAACAGTTTCTCTAACATTAATCGTTTAAAAAAAATGAACTTTATATTTCGTGGCACAATAACTTACTAAAGTTGCAATTTTTGAAGAATAAAAGTTATTGCATGAACTTTCATCACTGAAAATAAAATCAAAATTAATTGAAATACGTAAATTATAAACAATAAATATATGACAATATATGACAATTGAACTGCGCAACTACCTGTATAATTTATCAAGCTGGGTATCCTTGTAGAATTCGACGTTTTAAATATGCTTTTTTGCACAATATATAATTACACTAAGCTTATTTATTAATTTTAATAGGCACTTCCAAAAATACGCGGGAAGGGGATTAAATTGAGTCATAAATTAAAAATAAACTACTTAATACATTTCACCATATATGCTTCGCTCGAATAGTCTAAAAAGTTTCTCATTCTAGCTACACAACAAACACAGCATAATGAAAAAAAAAATCATTTATACAAGGAATGGGAGAGATACAATAATGAACTATAGTATTACAAATATATTTACAACTAATTTTAATCACATTCAACATTATGAAATATGAAAACATTCATACCTCATTGTCACTTGCGGTGGTCATGTTTAAGTTGTATTTCTGTTTTTTATATTCAGCTTTGACATCTGCTGTACAATGGTAGCAGTATTTCTCCCATTCTGGACTTCTTGAAATGTAAATTTTATTACAAATCCTGCTTTGAAAAGCTTACACCAATTAATAATTTCTTGTGAGCAACAGAACTTCCGTGTCCTTCATTCTGTGAATTTGCTGTAAGAGAATGTATTCTTGGATATTTTCATCGGAAAAATCACATATAGCTAACGGCCGATCAAGGATAGAATAAACCATGATCTTAAAAATTCACTGCTGAGAAAAAGGGGAGAAATAAAAACAAAAAAGAATGAAAAAATTTAACAAAAATAATGGCGCTTACTGCTTAGTTCAAGGGTAAACAATCCACGAGGTTAGAGGTAAATACCACCATCACGTGATCATTACGTCACCCGGATAAACCTCATTGCCAGTTACCGGAAATCACAAATTTGCGATAAAAGGGTTGCCATTTGTGATGCATATTTTTTTTTTCCAACGCACTTCTGCTGTCAGAACTGCAGCAGGCAATCTGATTGGTTGTTTTGCTCTTGGCAGTGTTTGAACGTACTTTGGCGATTATTACACTTGGCGAAAATGAATGGCCCGGACCGAGATTCCTTCTCTTGCCGTTACCTATACAAGATGTTCCACTCGAACTTATTTTGCTATTTCCTTTTGTGTTACCATTGTTTGCGATGAAGATAAAAACATATTTGCATATTAAACTTATTTTTGCCAAAATTAAAAGCATGTGGAATGTACTAATATCATGTTTTAAAATAATACTGAATAATATAACGCAACAGCAATAAGTTATTTAGTTTAGAAAGGGTAAAAAAAAAAAAAAAAAAAAAAAAAAAAAAACTGTTTCATTAGGCCTACAATATTACTAAAAAAACTTCACTATAAATAATAACTTTATTACTTACAGAAACTTGTTCAGATATAGTATGATAATCAGAAATACCAATAATAGGCTGATCGTTTATATTTTGAATGGTTGGCCCTAAAAAGGGCCATTTTTTATGATTATCATTAGACATAATAGAAAAAGAACGCTAGTAAAATAAGAAACAACAACGGAAAAAACAAGGAGATTCTTCTATCACAAAATGAACGAAATGGGCCAAAAAAAAAGAGAACGAATCTCGGCCCAGCGCATTCATTTTCGCCAAGTGTAATAATCGCCAAAGTACGTTCAAACATTGCCAAGAGCAACAACCAATCAGATTGCCTGCTGCAGTTCTGACAGCAGAAGTGCGTTGGAAAAAAAAATATGCATTTGTGATAGTCATAAATGTTACAATAGTATCATAATTTGTGAGCCGATCGCAAATTCCAGGATTTGTGATCTACGATTACGATAGCTGCGACTGTTACAATAGTATGCCTCCCTTAATCACTGCGGCGCGGAGTTTCTCTTCACACTTCTACATTTGGCGTTCTGTTATCGTTCATCGCAATCCATAATTGCAATCCGACGTCATTCATTGCAAGCGTTGCATGTAAATGCGTATTTGCAAGCTCTTTGCAAAATTCTTCATTTTGCAATTACAGTCGGTAACAAAAGTGTCTGAACACTAGCAAAAATTCCTATGTAAAAAATGTACGCTTAATACAGTTTTGCTAAATAAATCCTTGTCGAATCCTGTTCTTAGACTGACTAAGAACAGGATTCGACAAGGATTTATTTAACAAAACAATATGAAGAGCACTTTTTTTATATAGGAATTTTTGCTAGTGTTCGGACACTTTTGTTACCGACTGTACAACCGATTTATTAGAAAACGCTACGTTTTCATGGAACCAGAAATTCAAATCATTTACTGTGTTTTAAAATAACCGATTTCTATTAAGCTGCTTTATTTTTCTATTTGTAGGAAACAAAAATACCTTACTGTCACAGCTTCAAATTTATTTCTTTTATTCTAATCAAATTTTTATTATTATTTAGTATGACAAATCGTACTAAATAATAATTTCGGAATTCTTTCAGACAGCAACTTTACATTGTCGCCATTTATTGTATTACATTTCGAATATGTGTACGTATTTTTTGAAAGATGTGAAGCTGAAAGTTTCTGAATGTACCTCTCCGGATAGATCTCATCAAAAATTCTGACACTTATCGTCATAGATAAAATCTAGCTAATTTTGTGTTTTTTATTCGATACAAAATCTTATATAAATAGAAAGAAAAAAAATGCATGCTTTAAAGATCCGTTGGCTGTTTGTTTCCATTACAGCATTCTTGCCTACTTCGTTTGACCGAGGTACAGTCGGCTGCAAAATTATTCAAGCACTAGCAATAATCCTTGTCAAAAAAAAGTACACTTAATACAGCTTTGTTAAATAAATCCTTGTCGAGTCATGTTCTTAATCAGTCTAAGAACATGATTCGACAAGGATTTACTTAGCAAAACAGTCTTAAGTGTACTTTTTAAATATAGGAATTATTGGCTAGTGCTCGAATAATTTTGCAGCCGACTGTATTTTTGTGTTTCGTTTGAACCCGAAACAGTTATTGCGTGCTCTTGAATTTTATGGTACTTATTCAAAGTTTTATACAGTCGGTAACAAAAGTCTCCGAACACAAGCAAAAATTCCTATATAAAAAAAGTACACGTAATACAGTTTTGTTAAATAAATCCTTGTCGAATCCTGTTTTTAGACTGACTAAGAATAGTATTCGACAAGGATTTATTTAACAAAACTGCATTAAGTGTACTTTTTTGATATAGGAATTTTTGCTAGTGTTCGGAGACTTTTGTTACCGACTGTACGTTTTAATTTGAAACTCCAGCTGTGTGATGTTTTCCTAAAATAACCGTATTTATTCGTTCAACCGTATTGTCTTTTTTTTTTTTTTTTTTTTTTTTGTAAAGAAGAAAGAAAACAACATTTCAGCATTAAAATTATTGAAAAAAGAAAAACAGGTTGATGCAAAAAAAGTAAAAATAAATCAATAAATATATTTCTTTTTACGTTAAAACAATATCAGCGTGTAAATATATATATTTTTTTTCTTTGCGTAATTTGGAATTTGGGACTGATGTAGCTCACACGGTTGTCACGATGATCTTTACTTAATCAACTGCAATAGCCATTTTAATCTATTGCCAATAAGACAAAAAAAAAAAAAAAAAAAAAAAAAAAAAAAGAATGAAAGAAAGAAAAATGAAAAGAGATTATTCTTATTATTTTAGGCCCACAAGAGGCATCTAAACTGAAGCTATACAAATGTAATTTTACGATATTAATACAGGAACCGATGTTAGGGAATGAAATACAGTTACTACATGCCTTCATATGGAAGAATAGTTAAAAATAAACCTTGTCGTATTAAATTAAATTTTGTTCACAAAGAATTAAAGCAGATACATTTTCCCCCGTTTTGGAAATATATTTATTTTCTCCGAATTTTTCTCGCACATCACTGCACATCCCTAATGGAATCCTCATATTATTTCCCCCTAGTAAAATGCCAATGATAGGAAATCTATGTTCACATCATCCGCGTGGACATACATTTAGACTTAATTTTTTTTTATATTTTAACACGTTATAGTTCTCTAAAATTTTCAAATCTAGTAACATACCTACTTGTGAAACTTAAGATTGGTTAGTTGGTTGGGTTTTACGTCGCACTAGTGCTGTGAAATAAGCAATTATCGACGATCTGGGACTGACCCCTCAGTTATGCCAGATTGAGGATTTTGTTCCCATTTTGGGAACTTTCTGTGCTTCAGGATCTTTTTTTTTTTTTTTTTTTTTTTTTTTTTTTTTGAGACAGAATGTTTGTGGGGAATTGCGTGGGGATTTTGGAAATTTTTAAGGAGAAACCAGGGGAAATTTTCAACTGTTTTTTGCTTGAAATTGGTCTATCTGATTACTTTACGTTCACTGTTGTGAACTGTAGGGATTTGTCATTACGCGTACGGATGCTTAGCAGTTTTCTTTAGCATGTAGGGACTTTTTTTGAGGTGACATCTTATGAACATCCTCAGCGAACGTTGTTATACACATACGAGATTTAATATAAATACAAATGATTAGAGGGTCTAATACATCTTCACGGATACCCTAGGGAGAGCTGATGAATCTAGATTCAGTACTTCAGGATGATTTAAAAATTTTCGATAACTAATGTGTATAAAAATTTAATTAATTAGTGTAAAATTAATTAATTAAAAGTTAATTAACTAGTCTTTATCCATACTAGTGATGCACTAGGTTAATAACAAGTGTGTATAAAAGTTGTTCTTGTATTTGGTGCTTTTTATCAAAAATGAGCTTTATTTGAGGGCAGATTTGGGCTTACATCTGCTAATTATTTCGAATTTTTTTTTTTTTTTTTTACTTTTTGAATAGACATTGAGTTGGGGATTTTTTTTAACAAAACCCTTGAATTGGGAAAATTTTAAAGCCTGTTTGGGAAATTGACTGTCGACCATCTGGCAACACTGTCATCCCTAGCGGTGGTAAGAAGATATGCCATCACAATTTTGATCCTACACGGAAATGATGGCTTCCCCGCTTCGGTAACCCCCAGATGTGAAAGTTCAGGGAAGTTACATGCACATTCAGACTTTTCTGCGAAATATCAAAAATCAGCTTGTGGCTAAGACTGGTGTTAGGATTTTTAATGTTTTTGCCATGCTGTTTCAAAAATTTTAAGTTTAATCACTTTTTCTTTAACTTAATTGTTTTTTTTTTTTAAACTTGCTGTGTTAAATAGCCTTTAACTTTGCTAATTATAAATGAACGTTTAGAATTTCATTAATTGTTTACTTAAATATAGTTATAAATTAATTTATCTAATCTTTACTTACAGTTTTCCAGCTTGTTTACTTGAACAGCTGGTTTGTTTCACAGTTTATCTTTAAGTCATTAAAACTTTCTACTAGCACTAATAAATATAGAGACATCGTTTGTTTACGTTCCTCCGGCATTTTGACCGGGAGTTTTTTTGCTTATCGCTACTTCCGTATCTCTGCCGGAAGTAGGTCGTTGACCGATGCGTTTGACGTCACTGTCAATCATCGGGCTCTCCCGTGTTTTGACTATCGTGGTAGACGCTGATTTGTTATGACGTTTACTGTCTGCCATTGGTAGTATCTTTTGATCAGTATAAAAGCTGTAGTGAATGTTTGTTCTCTCTCTCTTGCTTCTTGCATCTCTTTAGAGATGGTTTAGTGCTGTTAAAGCAGTTTTTATTTTGAAACGCGTTGGCGGTTTCTTTTTTTCACGCTGGTCGTGAATTAATATGTAGTTTTATAAAAGATGCTTTTCAATTTTTGCTGCCCTGGTTTCCTGGAGTTAATCTGATTCAGTATTGTTTAAAATTATTTTGAATTAGTGCTAGTGTTAGAACGATATAATGTTACAAATTGACATTTAAACATCGTTTTTTAAGTTTGAAAATGTCATGTCTTTGTTTATTGAAGTTGCCTAGCAATATATATATATTCCTAAATGTTAAATCCTTTATTCTCATGTTGCTCATTATCTAAACTCTAACCTTTTTGTTACGTTTTTGAGTTCAAATAAATGTGTTTGTTGTTAAAATATGATTTTGTTTTAATTGCTAAATCATTTTAATCAAACAGTATTCTTTAAAACAACAAAAATCTGGCTTCCACTTATGCAATTAATATATCTGCTACTAAATTTAAAATGGAATTTAAATTTTTTCAACATTGGGTTATGGGCTTGGTATTATGTAAACAAAGTTTATATTAGTTTTAACTTTGATTTTTCCCACCAGCTTTTTTTGTTTGTAACCCTTTTTTCTGTTTGAATTTTATTTGAATTTAGCAAAGTAAGATCGTTTTTTTTCAAAATGGCGGTTAATATATTGCCTGCTATTGAAAAACTTAATACAGATAATTATGCAACATGGGTTAAGGATGTAAAGTTTATCCTCTTGGATAAAAATTGTTGGGATATAGTAAATGGTACTGGAAAGTTGCCTGTGTTAGGAGATAATATAACAGTAAAAGATATTGAGTCATTTAAAAGTCGTTCTCGTACAGCACTAGCTACATTATATTTGCATATTTCCCCAGATTACAGAAATATTATAAATGATTGTGTTTGCCCAGTTGAGGCATGGAAATTGTCAAAAGATATTTTTATATCATACTCCAGGGCCAGGCATATGCAGTTATATTCAAAATTATGTCAGTGTGTAATAAATCAGGGTGAAACAATTAACCAGTAGACTTCGCGACTTTCTCAGATAGTGGATCAGTTGAATGATATAGGACATCCAGTTCCGGAAAATTATGTTTGTTTTCAGGTTTTGAGATTTCTTCCTCATAAGTTTGAGTCCATGGTTCAATTCATATTAAGGTGGCCGGATAAGGATTTCAATTTCCGTGGTATAATTTCAGCACTGATATCTGAAGAAACAAGGTTGAACTTGAGGGCAGATGATAGAAAAACTGAGCTTGCCTTGGAAGTACAAAACGTGCAGTACAAGAGTAAAAAGCTTCCTTTAAAAAGAACAATTATCTGTTTTAAATGTAATCGTCCAGGTCATTTTAAAAAGGACTGCCGCGTGAAATTGAACCATGTGGGAAAGAATGTTAATGACACTGTTCCCCGCGACAAAGGTAAACTTAAAAAGTCCCCTCAATCTTTTCACTATTTAGCTCAGTTGCATTACAGCAGTTTCAATGATGATGATAGCTGCTGGGCTTTCGATACGGCAGCATCTCATCATTTTAGTAAAGATAGGGAGCTGTTTCTAAATTATACTCCTTTAGAGGGTGAAAACCTTGTAGTCGCGGTGGATGATGTCAGTTTTCCCATAGAGGGAAAAGGTTCTGTTAAACTTTCCTTTAATAATTGTGAATGTATTTTTGATGATGTTTTATACTCCTCCAAATTGAGGAAGAATTTGATCTCTGGTCCTAAAATGAATATGAACGGTGCTAATTTTTCCGGTGGGAGGGGTAAAATTTCGGTGTTTGGTAAAGATAGGAAATTTTTGTTCACAGCTAAATTAAAAGACGGCATTTATCATACTTACCCCAAAGTTTTCAAAAATGATGGGGGGCCGATTGATTGCAATATAACTAAGGAAGAAAAGCCAATTATGTCTAGTGTGAGTAAAGATAAAAATGTCACAAATATTGAATTCTGGCACTCATGTTTCGGACATATTAGTCCAGATTTAATTGTGAGCACTAGCCAAAATAATGGTGTTAAAGGTCTTCCTAAATTAAAACATAAAAGTATTAGCTGTGAGCCATGTAAATTAAGTAAACAAAAACGAGTTTCTTTTAAGCCACTCAATGAATCAGGTTTAACTGAGCCATTAGAGAAAATTTTTATGGATGTATGGGGTCCAACAACAATAACTGGGAAAAATGGCGAGCGGTACTTCCTATCCATAATTGATGGTTTTTCAAAAAGGACTGCTATATATCCATTGAAGGAAAAAACACAAGTTTTTGATATTTTCGAAAAACATGTTGCTAGGGCTGAAAGGTTTTTAAGTAAAAAGGTGAAGGCTATACGGACAGATAATTCACAGAATTTAAAAATGAACTTTTCAACAATTATTGTAGTAAAAATGGTATTAAGCATGAGTTCATGAATACCTTTACGCCTGAGCAGAATGGGGTATGTGAGCGATTAAACCAAACGGCATTAAATTGTATGCGTGCCATGTTGTCCGATAGTGGTCTCCCTTTAAAGTTTTGGCCCGAAGCTGCTTTGTATTTTTGTTACGTGTGGAATAGGGTTGTACACCGCGATCAAAATAAAACACCTTTTCAATTGTACACTGGTAACAAACCTTCTGTCCGACATTTCAAGACTTTTGGCTTAGTTTGTTATGTTGGTGTCCCAAAACAATAAAGGTCGAATAAATTTGATTCTAGATCTAAAAGAGGGGTCATTTTAGGTTATGCATTAAAGAATAAAGGTTTTAGAGTTTGGGTTGAACAGGATGATAAAATAATCGAAACTATTAATCTAAGTTTTACAGACTTCCTATACAAGAAGCACAGTGGAGCAGTGATGGGCCCTCCATTGGACGTGATGATTACTGGAGATCCAGGTGGACCAGTTTTTCCTGACCCTATGGAAGTTACCTTGGACTACAGACCTCTACCGTCCGATGAGGAGGATGAAACCGACACGGCTCCAACCGTACCTGAGAAAGAGGTTGTCTGGCGGAGATTCCCTGTTCCCAGGAAAATGGGTAATAGAATTGACATTTATTACTATCCTGAAGGTACCAATACTCGGTTAAGGTCTATTAATGAGGTAAAAACATATTGCTGTAAAAATAAAATTAAATATGATCCATCTTTGTTTGATTTTTCGGGTAAAAATACTTTTGAAGGTATTGTTAATCAGGACTTCTCTAATTTGGTTGAAAGTTCCCCAGCATCTAATTTAACAAGTAAATCTTCTGAATCTGCCTCTACATGACTAGATATAATTATTCCCAAAACTTATAAGCAAGCAATAAAATCAAAACAAGTCTCAAAATGGCAGGAGGCGATGGAAGAAGAAATGAAAAATATGGCAGATAGGAAAGTTTGGCATCTGGTAGAATTACCCAAAAAATAAGTCAGTTCTTGGAAACCGGTGGGTTTTTACTGTTAAAAAGAATGAGCAAGGAACGATAGCACGCTATAAAGCGAGGCTAGTTGCTCAGGGTTTCAACCAGGTTAAAAGTGAAACTTATGATGAGACTTTCTCACCTGTAATTAACTTTTCTGTCATACGTTTCTTCTTTTCGTTACTTGTCTCTTGTTTTAATTGGGAAAATGTGCAATGTGATGTGAAGAGTGCATATTTATATGCTCCTTTGCATGAAGACATATATATGTCTCAACCACAGGGTTTTATTGTTGAGGGAAATGAAAAACTAGTATGTAAATTAGATCGGGCACTTTATGGACTTCATCAGAGTGGCAGATTGTGGTACTATGAGTTAAATAAAGTTTTGCTTAATCTGGGTTTTAAAAAATTTAACTGGTGCAATTGCTCTTATTTTTTTGAAGATTACTTGGTTTTGTTGGTATACGTCGATGATATAGTTATTTTTGGAAAGACTAAAGATCAAATCAATAAAATTATCAGTTCCTTAGAAACAAAATTTGACTTGAAAGTACTGGGTAAAACTAAGAAGTTATTGGGGGTTGAGTTTCAATATGATGATAACAATGTTCAGTTGTCTCAAGAACTCTATATTGAGGATGTATGTAATAGATTTCAAAGCTTTAAAATTCCGTTCTCCTCACTCCCTATTGTTAAAGGTTGCAAGTACTCTAAAAAGGATTGTCCCACTGCTCAGGATGAAGTTGATGAGGCGTCGAAGTTCCCCTATCGTAATCCTCTTGGATGCTTATCCTTCATTTCTAGTAGAACTAGGCCAGACATCACATACGCAACCAACATTTTTAGTCAATTTCAAAGTAACCCAGGAATAATTCATTGGAACGGTTTATTAAAGTTATTGGGGTATGTTTCGTGTACCCGCAATTACAAATTGAATCTTTCATGTAAAAATCCTAGATTGACTGCATATTCTGATGCAGATTTTGCTGATAATAGGGATGACTTTGTTTCTTTAGGAGGCCAAATATTTTTCTTAGACAATAGTCCTATATCTTGGCGAACCTTTAAGGAAAGAGGAGTAAGTCTCTCCACCATGGAGAGCGAATTTATCGCAATGTGTGAATGCGTAAAGGAGCTTGTTTAGTTTGATCACACATTGGAGGACTGTATAAAGTTTAACTTAATTCCCAGTCAACATAACTTACCCATACTCTTAGCCGACAATCAGGCTGCCATTGATTTTTCAAAGTCCCCTATAGAAAATGGTAGATCAAAACACATAAATGTTAAATTATTTTTTATAAGATAGTGGCTATTTGACGAAATTTTTGAGCTAAAATATATTCAAAGTAAACTTAATTGTGCCGATCCTTTTACCAAGGCTCTCACCGGAAATGACTTAGCAAGATTTAATAGTAAAATTTTTGTAAATATGAAATCTTGAATTAATTTTTTTTGGAATATGTTTCCTTTATATACTTGAGGTGTTTTCTATCTTTCATTGTCTTTGTAGTGTTAAACATATTTTTTTTAAAAAAAGTTTCTTATAATTTGGTATGAGTGTTAGCAGGCCTGCGAGAGTGTACTTACGTGTATGTTATATGTGTATTAATTATTATGTATTATATTATGTTTAATTTTTCACAATGAAAGTGGGAAAATGTATGTCTTGTATATCTGTATAGTAATCATTGTCATTCAATTTTTCCAGTGTTTGCATGAACTTAAGTAGTATTGTTGACCTCTGAGAATTGTTCTAATGACTTTACTGGACTCGTTTTGAATGTCTCTCAGATGCATTGATGTCTCCTTGTTTTGGAGCTCCTCAACCTTGCTTGAAGATCTAAAATAGTCAAGATCTATGAAAAACTACATTGTTGTATATACTTAAAAGAAATTTTTTTGTAAATTGTTTGGCAACTATATATGTATATATGGGTTTTTTTTTCGAAACATCATGGTGGGGGGCACTGTTAGGATTTTTAATGTTTTTGCCATGCTGTTTCAAAAATTTTAAGTTTAATCACTTTTTCTTTAACTTAATTGTTTTTTTTTTTTTTTTAAACTTGCTGTGTTAAATAGCCTTTAACTTTGCTAATTATAAATGAACGTTTAGAATTTCATTAATTGTTTACTTAAATATAGTTATAAATTAATTTATGTAATCTTTATTTACAGTTTTCCAGCTTGTTTACTTGAACAGCTGGTTTGTTTCACAGTTTATCTTTAAGTCATTAAAACTTTCTACTAGCACTAATAAATATAGAGACATCGTTTGTTTACGTTCCTCCGGCATTTTGACCGGGAGTTTTTTTGCTTATCGCTACTTCCGTATCTCTGCCGGAAGTAGATCGTTGACCGATGCGTTTGACGTCACTGTCAATCATCGGGCTCTCCCGTGTTTTGCCTATCGTGGTAGACGCTGATTTGTTATGACGTTTACTGTCTGCCGTTGGTAGTATCTTTTGATCAGTATAAAAGCTGTAGTGAATGTTTGTTCTCTCTCTCTTGCTTCTTGCATCTCTTTAGAGATGGTTTAGTGCTGTTAAAGCAGTTTTTATTTTGAAACGCCGAGTTGGCGGTTTCTTTTTTTCACGCTGGTCGTGAATTAATATGTAGTTTTATAAAAGATGCTTTTCAATTTTTGCTGCCCTGGTTTCCTGGAGTTAATCTGATTAAGTATTGTTTAAAATTATTTTGAATTAGTGTTAGTGTTAGAACGATTACAAATTGACATTTAAACATCGTTTTTTAAGTTTGAAAATGTCATGTCTTTGTTTATTGAAGTTGCCTAGCAATATATATATATTCCTAAATGTTAAATCCTTTATTCTCATGTTGCTCATTATCTAAACTCTAACCTTTTTGTTACGTTTTTGAGTTCAAATAAATGTGCTTGTTGTTAAAATATGATTCTGTTTTAATTGCTAAATCATTTTAATCAAACAGTATTCTTTAAAACAACAAAAATCTGGCTTCCACTTATGCAATTAATATATCTGCTACTAAATTTAAAATGGAATTTAAATTTTTCCAACAACTGGGCATTACATCGATGTAATGAAATAATCGGCGATCCAAGTTAAAGATAACATCGACTTCGAAACTGCGGAATGACGATGTTAAACGATGTAATGCAGCATCGATTAAGACATTAAATCTATTATAGAATTGAAAATTCCGAAGTTAGAAAATAATTTATCATTCAGTGCAAAATGTGTAATAAATGTTATGATTTAGCCTAATATGAATTGTGCTACGTGTCGGATTTTTATCTAAACGTGATACAAAGAGGCAATGTGCTTAAATTGGCCTGTCGTGTACTACGTTTATTCCTAAAGAGAGACGAAGTGTTGCGCATGTGCTATGCTAAATCAGGAGAAAAGAAAATATCATTTTAGATGAATCATAACAGTTCCAAACTTTTAACTTCTTATCATGAAAAACGACAGTTTTTTGAGTGACGCAAGCGGAGGGACAAACGGGGCGCTGCGAACTCATATATACGACTAGTTTGACATCAAAGAAATTTGTAAAAGCCGACACTTAATATCTCAGCAAATATGCCATATTTTGTTCTGATCTTTTCAAAATAATCTTTTATCTTCGCTGTTAATCTATCCTGAAAATTTTACATTTCTACATGCAATATGTTTTGAGATATGAATCTCAATTTTAAGCCAAAATGGGAAAACGGTTGGTGTAATAGACTGGAATTCTGAAAAATATCTCTAAAACGGCTCGAAGTATTTTCATATAATTAATATATGTTGTTAATAGGATCTTTCTGAATGTAGTAACGTTTTCGTTTTTTTTTCAGGAAAACTCTCGTTTTTTATATAAATCGCTTTAAATATGGAACTATATTACTCCGCCAATTACATGTGTTTCTTCGGGTGAAAACGCTGTTATGAAGTTCTTACTCGTGAGGTATGTGGGCTGGTTGATTGACCGACTTCAATGCAGCCAATGAATTATTTAGATTTTTTTTTAACAAAAAAACAGCAAATAGAGTTTTTGCGCCATCTATCGTTTTTTATTTAAAACATACACTTCCGTAAATACATATATATATATATTTCTTTTTAAAAATTAAAAATCTCTTTTGAAAATACAGTTAGAGTTTATTCATTTATTTATTTTTCAGACTTTAAAATGATACATATTTTAAATATTAACATAATCAATTTATTTTATTATTATTTACATCAATAATGACTAGAGGATGAAACAGTGTAAGCACTGTTTCATCCCCTTATTAGAAATAACATTATTTCATGAATTTTAATAAAATTCATGAAAAATATGTCAAATAGCAATTATTAAAAAACACGTCGAAATAAATAAATAACATCTTTACTTTGAAACCCATAATAATATATTTAAAAAAATATTATTCTTTCTTTTATTTTTTAATTAAAATTTTTTAATTAATTTCTGCATGAAAAATTCTATTTCATAAATATATTTACAATTACAATAAACAAAAAATCTTCTTTTAATTTTAAAAAACTATTTCTACCTGTTTCTAAACAAGCTTTTTTTTTTTTTTTTTTTTTTTTTTTTAAGGGGGGAAAAATAATAAAAAAAAAGTTAAATATATATGTATATGATTTTAATATAAACTACTAGATGGCGCCACTACATTTATTTATTATTCTTAAGAAAAAAGAAAGAAAGAAAAAACTTTTAATTGCTTCGAAACATGTAGAAATAATTATTTAAAATTAAAGGATTGTTTTTTGTTTATTGTAGTTGTAAATATATTTATGAAATAGAAAATAGAATTTTTACGCAGAAATTTCATTTTTTTTAAAGCTTAACTTATATTTTCCATAAAATTTTTCTCCAGGTGATTTTATCTTATTTTTAAAATTATAGAAATGTAAAGCTTAATTTATATTTTGTCTATTTTTTCCCCAAAACGTTTTATATGAAAATATATATGAAGTAATTTTTACCTGCAATTTTGATGGAAAATTAAATTGTGAATATTGGAGCATACATAGTCTTAAAAGGAGAAACAAAATATACAAATTTCCATTTTTAACATTTAATTGTTTTTTTTTCCCTTGTAATTGTTTAATTTGTAGTTCTCTAAAAAGAAACTTGCAAATTGTAAATTACGTAATTCTAACTTAAATTTGAAATTATCCACTTATTTTTCTTTCTTCCTTTCTTCTTCTTCTCTTTTTCTTTCTTTCTTTTACTTTTTTTTTTTTTAAGAGTTTGAGAATCCCATTAAATAAATTTTTCTAGTGCGAAGCTTCTCCATTTTGTTTCCAAGTGGAAGGCTACTTGAAAATTTGTCAGTATGATAACGTTTGAAATACTGAATTAATTCACACTAAATTTGAAGTGTAGATTTATATTAGAAATGTATTTGATATGTTCATTTGCCAACTTAATCTACCCTCTTGTTTCCCTGTGCTAGCACACTGAAAATTTTAAATTTACATTAGAAAGGTTTTATGAACCGATTTGCTTAAAACTCCATATATACAAGCCTTCATTAATAAATCTACTAAGTCCATTAATAAATTGTAGCTGCCATTTTGAAAAAAAAAAATGGTGGCAACTTCATAAGAAAAGATAAATTAGTTTACCCTTCCTAGGAGCCAGAAGGACTTATTTTAATTTTTTGATCAATAACCATTAAAAAGTAATGATATCAGTTCAAAAAAACCTTAACGGCTTAAAAGTTTGTGACGCCGCTACTTTATGGCTATAAGAATTTGAAATATGAGTCTTAAAAGTAATGATATCAAATTTTAAGTGACGCTTTGCTATTAGTTAAAGTATACATAGATTTTCTTATTTGATCATTTACTTTTATCTTTTATTTATATTTATAATGCAAACGTAATATTTTTAACTTCAAGATCAGACTGATATATAAAATACACTCACTGATGCTCTTTCATTCGCATTTCAAATTCAAAATAACAGTTTTAAAAAGGATTATATAAAAATTCCAGTGGCGTCTCGTGTTGTTTTAAAAGATATGTTTTTAGATTCCATTAAAATTACTTTTGTTTTGTCTAATAAAGTATATTTACACACTTAAACAGTGCTTTTAATTTTCAAATGTACTGTCAAATAATTATACTTTCACTGAGTTTGCATTATAAAGTAAAATTATTTATTTCAATAAATTGATTTATCTTTTGCGTCACGCTATCCAAAACTGCAAGTAAAATTTGTGTAAATGTTTACTTTACGTCACACTACCTATTTCAGCAAATTTTCAGTTAGTTGGATACTATGATACTATGTTTTGGATAGCGTGATGCAAAAGGTAAATCAATTTATTGAAATAAATAATTTCAATTTATAATGCAAACTCAGTTAAAGTATAATTATTTGACAGTATATTTGAAAATTAAAAGCACTGTTTAAATGTGTAAATATACTTTATTAGACAAAACAAAAGTAATTTTAATGGAATCTAAAAACATATCTTTTAAAACAACACCGAGGCGCCACTGGAATTTTTATATAATTCCTTTTAAAACTGTTATTTTGAATTTGAAATGCGAATGAAAAAGCATCAGTGAGTGTATTTTATATATCTGTCTGATCTTGAAGTTAAAAATATTACGTTTGCATTATAAATATAAATAAAAGATAAAAGTAAATGATCAAATAAGAAAATCTATGTACACTTTAACTAATTGCAAAGCGTCACTTAAAATTTGATATCATTATTTTTAAGACTCATATTTCAAATTCTTATAGCCATAAAGTAGCGGCGCCACAAACTTTTAAGCCGTTAAGGGTTTTTTGAACTGATGGTTTTACGCTAACTCCAATTTGTTTGCTAAGTAATGTTTCCTTTCTTTTTTGCAATAAGTAATTATTTTCGGTAGTTACGCCGTGTATTGTTGTAATAAGTATTAACATAAATATATAGATTTTTGTCATTAATTTACATAGAAAAAAATATTTAAATATATATATATACAATATTTGCAGAAATACTGTAAAGAGAACAGAGAATATAGTAAATCACGATAAAAAGTTTCATAATGCAATACGACATATCTTTTTATCACTATTATTTATTCAATAACTAGCCGCCTTCGGCGACCAGCTGATTCACAATTCTTGAAAAATCCGACTTTATGAAACTCCAGCTCATTGGCGGCTGCGGCGCCTTTTTCCCGTTTCAGATCTTACAACAGCTTATTGATATATAGTGAAAATAGCTTTATTGAAAAATTTAATCGCAGTAAATTCCCACTCAGTAGCGCCTGTGGCGCATTCTTCCAGTTTCAATATCTGAAACAGTCTGTTCGCTCACCATGTTATGATTGTTCAAATTTCTTTTAGCAAAGTCCCGCTTGGTGGAGCCCGCGGTGCTTTATCTCTGTTTTAGAACATGCAACACATTCCTCGCTCATTAGAATTAAAATATTGAAATTTTAAAATATTACAGCACCATCTGGCAGTAGAAATTTCTGTAAACTACTTTTCAGTTCTAAATCAACAGACCTTTCATATGATGTACTACTTATGAAAATATTTTAATTAGTAGCTAAGATACAAAAGAAAACCTAAACAGGATACCTTAAAACGTGTAAATTGGGTAAAATCTCGAATTTCACTTTTGATAATATAAAAGAACTTTAAAATATCTTTCGAATGATGTATTAAAAATAATTTAATCATAATTAGAATCTGAAATATTAAAATATTACAGCGCCATCCGGCGGTAGAAATTTCTGTAATCTACCGTTCAATTCCAAATCAACAAAGCTTTCAAATGATGTACTACTTATGAAATTATTTTAATTAGTAGCTGAGATACAAAAGAAAACCGATTCAGGACACCTGAAAACGTGTAAATTGGGTGAAATCTCGAATCCCACTTTTAATAATACAAAAGTATTTCAAAATGCCTTTCGAATAAAGTATTAAAAATAATTTAATCATAATTAAAATTTGAAATACGCGTATTAGAATAAAATTTAATTTGCAATTAAATGTAAATTAAAAAGGAATTTTTTCTTATTTCATTTATTTTTTTTTATTATTCTCCGAAATTTCTCTCACTAAAAGATTCTTTTCTTTCCCCCCACTTTCGAGATTTCGTTTTCCAATTCATATATTTCTGTGAATGGAAGTTGCCATGGTAACAAAAATACCGACTGTTCAAAGGGGAAACGCAAGAATTTCTGAAACGTGGATTCAGAATGTCGTCAAAAACTTCAAGGATGCAGTAAATTAAAATATATATATATATATATATATAACTCATTCAGTTTTTGAAAAAATCTTTCAATCTTTTCATATGTGAATCGTCTGACCGAGAGCTATATGCAAAAAAGAAAAAAAAAAAAAAAAAAAAAAAAGAAAGAAAGAAATGATTTATTTCTAAAAGATTTTGAGTTATAAGTGAAAAAAATCGATGTTTCGTAAAATCAACAAATATGGATCACTAATCTGTATTTTGTAAAAATGTTTTTATGTTTCGAAAGAGGATTAAATGATCTTTCAAAATATACCAGTTATTAAGAAAGGGGTCAATTAGTCTTTCGCACAGGGCGATTCGAAAATGACGATCGAAAAAAAGAGAAATCTTGGATCCTTTTTAAAACTTTTTTTTTTTTTTTTTTTTTTTTTTTAATAAATTGTACAGTAAGAATCGGGAATAAATGCTTTCTCGTGGTACAGGTGTATTTTCAATATCTGCAACCGCTAAGCTTCGATGGCTTTACAAAAACGCGCGAAATTTTCTCTCCGAGTTTCTTCTTTTGAGGAACGCACATAATTCTACTTGGAGGGCGGAAATGACGATCCGCTCTCTTTTTAATTAGACATTGGTCGACGTTTTAATTAATATCTCTGGAACTAATTAAAATGTTATGCACTCGGGCAGGCTTCTGATCACCCCTATCTCAAATTTTGTTGTTTTGCGTTCAAAGTAGTTCTGCATTTGTAGTTCTGAACGTATAGATGCTCAGACAGACAGAGAGACAGTCAGACACTTTCTTTTACTATTATAGAAGATTTGGCTTTGTCGGATACTCCTATTATTAGTATTTTGTTAGACGAGGCGGGAGGGGGGGGGAGATTTTTAAAGAAAGTACATAAGAACTTTAAATGTTGTTCCTTATTACGTATATTTTTTACGCTATCTATAATACCATTAATAAACGTCAAATATTTCTTTACTTAAGTTAACAAAATCTACAATGTTTAAACTTAAAAATAATATTAAAAAGAAACAGTTTTTAGAAATTTTTCCGTTACTTTTTCAAATTTTGCTACTTATTGCATCTAACGAATGAATTGGGCTTGATTTTTTTTTTTTTTTTCTCTTTCAGAAAAATGAATGGTTTATAGGCAAATCGGATACTGACCGCCAGAATATAAAGCACTTCAGATATATGACACACAAAAAGCAGAAATTTTGTTAAAATTATGTAATATGATAAAAAATATTGGAATTAGCGCTAAATTATTACTTTATTGGGCAGTTGGTTCAAAAATGTCGTACATTGTTTATCAATCGACAAGAAAAAAAAAAAAATATTTTTTTAAAAAAGGAAATGGAAATTTAATTAACTGATTGTGGTAAAAAACAAATTTTATAAATAAAAATACACAGTTCAATATTCCTTCATGTATCAGGAACACACAAAAAAAAGGCTAAACGGTTAAAAAAAAAAAAAGTTCCTATAAAAACTAACAATAACAAAATTGCATTACAGGACTAGGGTTAAAAAGTAATTCGTTAAAAACTTTTAAAAAAGCACCATAAAGTGCAAAAAACTAGCAATAATTGATTTGAGTCGAACTAAAACACGACTTTACGTCAAGCGAAGAAAGTAGGCACAAGAAAAAGGCAGCAATGTACAGTCGGTAATAAAAGTATCCGAACACTAGCAAAAATTCCTATGCAAAAAAAAAGGAGAGTTAATATTCTTTTGTTTAAAAAATCCTTGTCCAATCATGTTCTTAGTCAGTCTAAGAACAGGATTCGACAAGGATTTATTCAACAAAACAGTATTAAATCTACTTTTTTTTACATAAGAATATTTACTAGTGTTCGAATATTTTTGTTACCGACTGTACACTGCAAAAACTGTTGTGCCACAGGCCATCAAAATTTCTCTTTAATATCAATATTTATACCAACGTCCCTTAATGTTAATCACTTCGGAAATGTTTAATCAACATAACTTTTGTTAATAAAATTTTTTATATGTAGTTTAGCGTAATTTTAATCAATAGATTATATATTATTATAACGTATTACATTATAATTATAACCATATGGGGAAAATGCAAAAAATGAGTAATAGCAGCGCCGCGAATTTGGAAAATGCCTACTCCTCAGAACCTTGGCCAAAAAACATAATCGGGCTTTGGCGAGCGCGAGTCATGATGATAAACGGTAGGGTTGCTCGCATGTCTGATGACAAGCGGACGTCAGAATTCGTATTAGCAATAACAATAGAAATTTTTTCGATAATTTTAAATTACTTTGAAGTATGATTTAAAACATTCATTTTGTAATTGAATAGCTATTTTTATTTTCTAAATAAGTTTCTAAACGTTCATAGCTAATTGGAAACATCCTACATGTAAACAAATTGTCGTGTTTATTATGTCGAGATAAACTTGAAAAGAGATTGACGTATATTAATTTTATATTTTGCCTATGTATGAGTTATTATTTTACATATGCATTTAAGTGAATTAGTAATTAATAATGCTGGAATCCAAATGTTTATTTTGTGTGTGTGTGAAGAACTTATTGCAAGGTATGTTCCCAAAATTCAATGGTTTTATAATTATTAGTTTAATGTCTGTAAGTTGTATAAGTGCCTAGAATTAACACTTCTTTTATTTTTTTAATTAAAAGATAATATTTTGTACATTAATGCTATAACATATTGAAATATTAGTATCTGATATTATATCCTGATGACTCATATCAGGTAATTTGTTTAGACATTTGAAAACAAATTTGACTTAAAATTATGATATAATTGTGATCATTCTCCTTTTAATTAGTATATTAGTTAGATGTTTATTTTGTTAAATATCACCGTTTGAAATGAAATTGGTCGAACTGATGATAACATGTAATTATCAGTTCAATCATTTTGATAATGATAATATCGATGAATATATTTATTACACACTACATTTTGAATATTATAGTGAGATATATTTACATAGAATAGATTGCATTATGTAGACTGCTGATTAAGTAGTACACATACATTCTGAGTGAAGTTAATTTGAATTTTTTAAAAACAAGAATTAATTTTTGTTAATTGTGAATAATAATACAGTTTATGATATGACTTAGCGTGTTTTTAATAAATCAATAATTTGGCATAATTTTGCTATTATCCTTGGAATTTACAAACCTTTAGGAAAGGAAAGTTTATCAAAGAATGCCATACTCAAAATGGCAGAAAATGAAATTTCATCAAAATACATTAAAAAAAAAATTAAATGCAAAAAATGTATAAAGTACAATAAAAAAAAAAAAAAAAAAAAAAAAAAAAACAGTTGAAAAGCTCAAAATTATAAATAATCACAGTTTAAAGAAGATCGAAGAGAAATGAAGGAACGGTGTTTCTTGGAAAGTTCTCTAGTTATGAAGTTTATCCTATGCCAGCTGGACCATAGCTTCAGTGCACGAAATCGATTTTGTGCCTGTAGACGTGGGCTTGCTAGCGATTTTTATTAATATCGACATCAGATAGAAGAAGAAAGAGGAGGATAAGCTTAATGAAGACATGGTTTCTTGTGACATGCTGTAAATAAATCTAAAAATAGATCAGCATTGACATTTGATTTTCTTGTATCCTTTTCAGTTGTTTGCCATTCGAACTTTTGTATGTTTTTTTTAATTTTATGGTGTTTGTTTATAAAAATTTTGTTATAGTTCATTTATTTTACTTATTATTATTATTATTTATTTGTAGATAGGGTAAGTGCACCAGTGATTGACACTTTTAGAGCAATCTCTGATGTTTTTAATGTTCTAATCATCAGAAAATATTTTCAGAAATCTTAAGTTAGTACATATGGCATGAAAGACATTCAGAACCACATATATGTTTAAATATATACATTTTATAACAATTATTTTTTTTTATGAATTTTTGACACCCACTCAATGTTCCAGTAATTGACACTGCCAGTTTTTCATTTTATCAGTCATTGGACCCGTATGTTTCATTGTTTGACACTGCTAGTTATTCATTTTATCAGTTATTAGCACCCTATGCTCCAGTGTTTGACAAAAAATATTAAAATTCTTATACGTAAAATATGATTTTATTATTTTTCTTATTTATTAATTATTTCGGGATAGATGTCAATTAGTGGAGCATGCCAATCACTGGAGCACCTACCCTATAGCTTTATCTGACGAATTTGAAATGAGCAATTTCTGTGTATAAATCTATAGTTCCAAAAAATTGCACATTATCCTTAAATATTAAAATATGTATTTATATAGTTACTGTTTAAAAAAGACTGAAGAAGAAAAGAAAGAGCAGTTTTCCTCAGAAAGTTCTCCATTTATGAAGTCTTTGCATCCTACGGCAGCTGGAACATATCTATAGTGCACAAAATTGTTTTCGTGCCTGTAGATGTGGGCTTGCTAGCTCATTTCATTAACACTGATGTCAGATGGAAAAAAAGGGAGGAAAAGCTTATTGAAGAAAGAAAGTTCATCATGACATGCAGTAAATAAATCTTTTCTTAAAATCTATAAACATTTATTTAATTTTCTTGCATTCTTTTGAATTGTTCGCCATTTGAACTTTTGTATGTTTTTTAATTTTATGGTGTTATTTATTTTGCTATTACTTAATTTTAATGGTAATATTCAATTGTTTCATTCAAATTGAACATAGTTTGATCAATTAGCAACAATTCAGCTTTAGTCCAAAGAAAAAACACATTTTTCATTAATTGGCAACTTTTCGCTTACACTCCCTGACTCAGAATTTTACATATTACATATAAATTTAATAAGATAAAATTTTTAAAAATGCTCCATGCAAAATAATTTTTAATTCTTCTGCTGAGATCTTAATCATGAGAGACTTGGAGACAGTGGCGGATCCAGAACTTGACTTTTGGGGGGGGGGGGGGGGGCTAAGATTTTTCAAAGTGTTATTCTAGACCAATAAAAAATTTACAATTGCAAAATTCAGTTATGAATCACAGTGTTTTGGGGGGGGGCTTCAGCCCCCTAGCCCCCCCCCCCCCCCCTTAAATCCGCCACTGCTTGGAGATTTAATCACCACACACCCAAAATTTTTCAAATTTCATGAAAATTTTTACTTCATTTTTAACAAATTGTTTTTGAAGACTTAGCCTCATCTAGTAAATTTAAAAATTACAATTTAAGTATAAGTTTATTATTACCGCCAAGAGAGAAAGAAAAAAAAGCATAGCATCCTAAAATGTTTAAAAAGTGAAATATTTGTGGCTGCAGCTATTGGGTCTGCTAGCATATTTCACAAATATCATGAAACGAAAGAAAACAGAAGAGAAAATAAGAAAGAACTGGCGTTTTAAAGTAATAAGTACACAACTTTGAATAAACACCATAAAATGCTATAAATTCACAATAATTGTTTTGGATCGAAAGAATACATGACCCTTCATCAGACGAACAAAGGAAGCATGAGTGCTGCAAGCAAAGTGGCAACACACGCTGCCGCTTTGATATCAGCATTTGTGCTTACCGATAGTGACACGATCTAATTAAAGAGAAAGCAAGAGACAGAAGAAAACATCCACTACTGATGGCATGGACCACGAGGAAGTAAGCTGACGAAGGAGGAAACCCCCTCACAAAAGCAACTATTCAGACTTCCATAAAGCTGTAATGTAAGATTTTATTCTCTACAAAAATTTTCAGGAAATCGCTAAAATTGATGCCAAGATCAACATTTGCGTCGGCTACAAACTTGGCAGCCTCACGAGATTAGTAATCGAATTTGGTGACAAATATTGCTTCAGGAGAGCCAGAATTTGTAAACCTTTTCTCAATTTTAACAGAATTATTTGTTTTGGTAAAATGTATCATTTCTCACCACTAATTTTTGCCTACAAGAATAAAAGTAGGCAATTTATACTGAAATGATTTTCATTGAACACTAATCTGTGTTTAATATTTAAACTTAAAAACTTGTTCACATACCATAAAATTAATAAAACCACTACCAGTTTCAAAAGGACATGGTCTTTCTTCTTCAGGTGCAAAGCACTTGCTATTACCTTGGAGAAAAAAGCAAGACTAGTGGTTTTTGTACCTGAAGAAGAAGAAAGGCCATGTCTTTTCGAAACTGGTAATGCTTTCATAATTTTATGGTGTATGAAAAAATTTTTAAATTTAAATATTCACTGTGCACCAGTTTTTTTTATTTTTGTACTGTCTAAGCTGAGTATTTGCCAATGGTATTTTCTGTAATAAGCCATAGAAAATTTCTGAAAAATTTACAATTGGTGGTATATATAATATTATCATCAGGGCTGAGTTGTGGTCGGAGTAGCTTTTTTTTTATTTTTTTGCTTGTTTTCAGGAATGTTCATGGACTAGAACCTGCCTGTTTATTTACAAATCAATTTCCTCACACAAAAATATCAATGTTTCCATAACCATATGTATATTCCAATAGATGTATAAGGAAGTCGTGGTGTCCACGTCAGATTCTTTTTTTTTTTTTTTTTTCATGGTAGTTAAGCAAGCATACATGTATGGTACCGTCACCACTGCTATACAGATTTTCATGCAAAATGTGTAAGTTGTATCCAGTGATATTTTTTTCTCTTTTGGTTTTAATGGTTGCAAAGTGAGTTCACATGCATGGAAGTGATCGCTACTATACAGATTTCTATGCATAGAGAAATAGCTCAATTTTAAATATTTGTTTTATTAATATTAAAAATAGGCTTCCATATTAAGGAAGTATTGATAAAAAATATGTACAACTGTATTAAAATATAGCTATAATTTATTAAAATGTATGTACGTGTAACATCGTTAAGGCAATTAATTCGTCATTTAATAAATATTTTCTTTTTCAAGTTTAAATTATTAATATAAATATGGCTGCAATATTGACAAGTAAGTTATACTAGGGTGCCTTGATAGAAAGAATGACAACATACGAAGGACTGTCATTGGCCAAAATTTCTATTTTACCAAATCTATGAAAAAAAAAATGATCAGGTGTACTTTGAAAATTAAGTGAATGACAGTAAATTTTACTCTTTAACTTTTTTTTTTTTTAATAGGAAAATGTATTATTACTAAGTACAAAACTTTGAATAAACACCATAGAAGCAAACACTCGCAACAATTGTTACAGGTAAAAAAAAATAAACCCTTCATCAGGCAAAAAAAGTACACACGAGTGCTGTAAAAGAAGCGACAACACACTGTTGCAGGTTGCACTGTGTTGCTGCTTTGTTACAGCACTCGTGCCTACTTTATTCCCTTGACGAAGGGCTAGGTTTTCTTTTGACCTGAAACAACTGTTGGAAGTTCTTGCTTTTATGGTGTTTATTCAAAGTTTTGTAATTATTACTTTTAAACGCCAGTTCTTTGATGCTCTTTTATAATGTACTAGCGGGCTTTGCCTGCTTCGCTGGTCATTATATTGAAATGAATTTTCAAAACGCTATACCATTAATAATTTTAAAAATTCATTGAAATCAGTCAAAATCTAAGTTAAAGTTCTCGCTACCTTCAGTAAATGTTTTTCCACTTGCCACACTTCACAAAATCCCTTTATAGTACATGTTGCATACACATACCTAACCAACACATTAAAAATCAGGATCCTGAGATTATTTGAAGCAGCACTACATTTTAAAATATGTTTTTACCCCCTCCCCACTCTTAAATGGATGAAGGAGGAGGGAATTTTGCTAAATAATTTTATATTATGAGTTCGATATATATAACTGACCCACACATCGAAAATCTCCTTCTTAAGATAATTTACTGCAGAGTTACGCATGAAGAGTTACTGCAGAGTTTACCCCCACCCCTAAGGGGCGGTAGAGTGGAATTTCACAAAATCACTTTGTAGTAGTGTGTGTGGAATATGCATAAGCAGTCCACACATCAAAAGTTGCCATTCTAAGATTATTTGGAACAGAGTTACGCATGCAAACATGTTTTTTAATCTCCCCCCCCCCAACCCTCAAGAGGGGAGATGGCACGGAATTTCAAATAATCTCTTTGTAGTTTGTGTGTGTTGAATACACATAACCAATCGACATATCAAAAAATCACTTTCATGAGATAATTTCATAGCTGCTGTTTTTAATCTTTTAAATAAAAATTTACATTGGTGTTTTTAAATGGAATAGGTTATATATATTTTCGACGATTAGTATTACTAAAATGAGCTATAAAATTTTTCCAGTCTGAAGTCCCCGCCAAAAACAGTAGACTTGGTATCTATGTACTTTGGAGCAGTTACACTTTAGAAGGTGCTTTTGTCCCCTACTCAACACCCTTAAAGGGAGGAAAGGGGAAATTTCACAAAATACCTTCATAGTGTGTTGGAAACTCATAACCAGCCCGCACATAAAAAATCACCTAAGGTAGTTCGGAGCAGATTTGCACTTGGAAATATGTTTTCTCCTCTCCAACCCCCAAGGGGGATAGTGTGGAATTTTACAAAATCTCTTTGTAGTATATGTCTTGAGAAACACATAGTCAATCGACATGTTAAAAAATCACTACCCTGAGATAATTTGGAGCGGAGTTACTCTTATAAACATATTTTTGCCTCCCTATCCACCTGCAAAGGAGGGAGGAAGAAACTGCGTACAAATCCCTTTACATTGCGTGTTGGGAAGGCATAAACAACCGACACATAAAATTAATCTTGCTGAGATAATTTGAAGCAAAGTTATGCTTGGAAACAGGTTTATTGCCCCCCCCCCCCTCAATTGGGAACTTTCGCAAAATCCCATTACAATAGGTGTCAGGCACACATAAATAAGCCACACACTAAAATTTGTGATTCTATATTCCCCAGACAAATTTAGTGCTAAAAGGGGGACTTGAATTTGCCCCCTCGTAACTTCTCCCCAAAATCGAAAATTGCAGTAAACCAATAATTTTTTGGAAATATCATCAAGTTGACTCTTAGTGGTTTTCTATATCTTTGTGCTATTCTTGGTAGAGTTTAACCCTCGCTTTCCCAAGATGGGTTAAACTTTGACCCCATTTTGAAGTGAAATTTAGTTAAGCCCGCCTCATTCAAGAAGTGCGCTAATTCGTCAGGAGATAGCAAACATAACCAGTGGAATGTTGCAACTTCTAAATTGTACAAAAAGGTGCTGTGCTGGTGATTTTCGCCAAACATGCCAAGCGGCACCTAAAAGCGATTTTTCTGCAGTAACGCCTTGATGTTGGGAAAGCGAGGCTTAATTAAAAAATGCGTATTTTCTAAATTTGCCTCCAAAAATCATTTTTACCAACATAACTAAAAATTTCTCAATAATAAAAATTTAATTTTCAAATATCATTTTTTTTTTTGTCCACATTCAAGTTGTAACAATATAAAAGGCTACAAAAAAGGCCTCTGAATGGAGAATTGTTTGCATGAAATTTTAAAAATGAAAGGTTATATATATATACTAGCAGGCTTTGCCCGCTTCGCTGGTCACTATATTTAAAGGAAACTCTTTTCTATATAGATTTATTAAAAAAAGAAAAAAAAAAAAAAAAAAATACTGAAATCGCTCAAAAGCTCGCTTTGAGTTCCCGCTGCCTTTGGCCTCGAACTGTTCGTCCTCGCAGTCTCCGGTGCCTGTCCCTATTGCCTGCGACAATAGCTTACCCGTGGGCTTCCATTTGGGTGCTTATCGTATATGACAGTTTCGATAGACAGTATCGAAAAATTTGAAGTAGCTTTTTTATATTTGAATACCGATTACATAAGAACAACATTATGCGTGCTGTACATAATATTTGCTTTCAAATTATTTCCTATATTTATTTGATTTAATCGATCAACCATAAAATGACAGCAATTTCAAGCCAAATTTAATATTACAATATGCTATGATCGGCTACGTCTATCGCATGAGACAATTATTATTATTATTATTTTGTGGTTATATATAATTATATGTGGTTATATATAAATTCTTAGTTAATAGTAGTTGGTATATAGAAAAATAAATTAATTAATATGTAAACCTCATCATGGTACAAACTTAATATAGCTCCCCTTGACGTTATTTGAATTTTGTCGCCGTTTTAGACCAAAATATAATTTATGCGATTATTGTTCCTATATCTTTCTATCTCTTTCTCTTTTTCAATACTTTATAATTTAGTTATATTTTTGATGAGCTACTTGGCTTTAAGTGGTTGCCCTAGGCGAAATATGTCCAATCTACTTCAGCATCAAAATTTAAAATTTTGTCCAGTATTATCAATAAGTAAATACCTTTAATATAATGCTGAATTATCTTTTATGCCTAGCGTAATTCATCCATGCAATATATATACATATACAGTTGAGGTACATAAAAAATGCTATGAAATAAAATTCAGATCATATTACTATTAATATTTTATTTTAATTATAAAGTCGTTATTTTCTCATTCACCAATTTAACATTTAGTAATTTTTATTTTTCGCGTAAAAGTATATTTCATTTTATGTTGAAAAAAATAAAATAAATAAATAAAAATACCTCGTAAACTTTTTTGGCAACAATTAAAAATTTAAATGGCTTATATTAAGGTAATTACCAGTTTATTATTTTCATATTTTAATTAATTTTAAAAAATCTAATCAAATAGTAGCATATGTCCTATTTCAGATTATTATCTATCTCGGTACCAAATTTTATCCAGATCCTAAATAGTAGCATGTGTCCTATTCCAGATTATTATCTATCTCGGTACCAAATTTTATCCAGATCCGTTTAACCGTTGTGACGTGATTGAATAACAAACATCCATACATCCAACGGACAACTCACGCCATCTAGGTAGAAAAGTTGTTGAAAGAGTTGGTTAAAAATTAATTAAGAAAGAACTAATTAAGTTACAACTTTCATTAATAGATAAAAACCTATTCGCAGACCTACCGAATGTACATACAAAATTTCATTAAAATAGGTTAAGCCGTTTTGGGGGAGTATGGTAACAAACACTGTGACACAAGAATTTTATATATTATATATATATATATATATTAAGATTATATAAATACTTTTAAATGTTTGGACATAGTTCATTTTTACTAAAGCAAGATTATTACTGAAATAAATTGAGTTAAAAATCATTTACATAAAAATAATAAGAAATTTCATTCAAAGGAAGAGATTATAATACATGCAACTAATCATATTATCAATGTAATCAATCTATACCTGCACAAACATTTGAATTAGTTAAATTTTTAGAAAGTGAGCCTTATTTATTTATTAATCTAAATAAGTAAATAGAAGAAAATCAATGTGTTGCTATTTTAAAAATTAATCAATAAATAAAACTGTGCATGCTATACTTAATTTCAGAGTTAGGCAAAGAAAAAAAAACTCTGCATTAATCAAAATTAATATTACCTAACAAACATTTTACTTAATTACTTATGTTAGTAATTACTTAAGTACATCATTACTTTACCAAGGATTACAATTTTTTTTCCCTTTACGAAAATGAGACAGAAAGAAAGAATACTTCAGAAGAAATATGTAAAAGTATAAATTAATTTATTTGCATAAAAATAATTTATATTGAATAACGAAAAATATTGAATGATAAAGTTAATAAATTAGTGGAGAAATTTATTATGAAACGTTTACATATTGGTAAAAAAAGTTATCTGTAATAAACTTGTATTTTTATTTAGCACATTTTAAACACAAAAGAAAAAAAAATGTCTTCTGTAAAATAATCGCTTTTCATTCAATTAAATGTGAAGAAAATTATTTTTTTTTTTTTTTTATTAAACAAAATGTTTTATTTTTATACTATAATGCAAGTACGGTGGATGTGAATCGATGATTCATTCATTCTTGATTCATTCTGACAGGTTTGATTCAATCAATGATTAGTTTCCACATTTTCATATTTTTCCCTTAAAATATGTTGTTCGCCAAGAATTTTCTCGCCAAGGTTCTGAGGAGTAGGCATTTTCCAAATTCGCAGCAGCGCCTCTTTTCGGTCAATACACTATTGATTAAGACTTGTATATGTAGGAGTACAAAGGGAGGAGGTAATTTTTAAATCAGTGTTAAATCGATTTATCTCTATATCACGATATTAGATGGAAGATAAATCGATTTATAGAATCACTACAGTGACCAGTCCTGGTCGTGACTCAGTTTCGGAACCGCTGTTCTGGAACATTCTTTATGCAAATATGTTTTGTTAGTGTATAAGTGCGTAGATAACTTTTTAGAAAGCGTTATTATTAATATTTTTTTTTTCTTTCTCACCTGAATGAATGCGAAGATGATTTTTTAAACTACTCATTTAAGGAAATGAATTAGTAACTACACAAACATATAGTTTTTTGTATTTAGTTGAGAAAATGTTTTAGAAAATTCTTCACACTTTACGGCTTTTCTCCTGTATGAATTCGATTATGCCTCTTTAGATCAGCTATTCGAGAAAATCTTTCAGAACAATTTTCACACACATATGGTTTTTCTTTTGTATGAATACGGAGATGTGCCATGAGATTGCTCTTGTCAGAAAAGGCTTTAGAACATTCCTTACACACGTATGGCTTTTCTCCTGTGTGGATTCGAAGATGACTCTTTAGAACACTTCTTCGAGAAAATCCTTTAGAACATTCTTCACACACATATGGTTTTTCTCCTGTATGAATGCGAAGATGTGCCATTAAAGAGTTCCTACGAGAAAATCTTATAGAACATTCTTCACACATGTACGGTTTTTCTCCTGTATGAACGCGAAGATGATTCTTCAGCTGACTTATTCGAGAAAATCCTTTAGAACATTCTTCACACACATATGGCTTTTCTCCTGTATGTATTCGATTATGCCTCTTTAGATCAGCTATTCGAGAAAATCCTTTAGAACATTTTTCACACACATATGGCTTTTCTCCTGTATGAATTCGATTATGGCTCTTTAGATTAGCTATTCCAGAAAATCCTCTAGAACATTCTTCACACACATATGGCTTTTCTCCTGTATGAATTCGATTATGCCTCTTTAGATCAGCTATTCGAGAAAATTTTTTAGAACATTTCTCACACACATATGGCTTTTCTCTTGTATGAATTCGATTATGCCTCTTCAGATCAGCTATTCGAGAAAATCCTTTGGAACATTCTTCATATACATATGGTTTTTCTCCTATATGAATGCAAAGATGTGCCATTAAATGGCTCTTATAAGAAAATTCTTTAGAACATCCCGTATACATACAAGGTTTTCTGCTGCATGAAAACGCAGATGTGTCATGAGATTACTTTTATTAGAAAATCCTTTAAACCATTCATTGCACACATACGGCTTTTCTTCAGCATTTATTGTGTTGTTATGTATCTTTATGATACAACCGAGCGTAAATAATAACTCTTATTAATTGGTAGCATGATTTAACAATCCGTGTTTAGAACACAACCACGGATTAGGATACACAACTTTAATGGAAGTAAAACAAACACGTACACGCACGACAGATACTTACACAACCGCCAGTTACAAAACAGGTTACAGTTAATATACAAACACGAGTTGAGGTGTAATAAACATATGCATATAGTTCAGAATTCAGGGAGTCTGCTACATTACAGGAAACTTGGGGTAAATCACATTGGCAACCCTAACGCAGGGTTATGAAAGATAGTGATGTATCTTTATTTGGTGTAAAAAGTAATCCGTATAGATTGAACAAAATCTTCAGTTATCAGTTGACCTGAACCTGATTGACTAGAAGAAACTGAGAGATAATAATACCGGTTTGTGCTGTAGTTTAAGTGATAACGATAAAGGTGGATAAAAGCAATAAAATTTCTCTTCTTGATCTATTGTAGTAGTCTCCAAAAATACACAAGATATGTTTATTTATCATTATTAGTACTATTCCTGCAATTAAATATCAAGCTACTTTTTAAGAAATATTACATATTATTAATATATATATATATATATATATTATAAAAGAACACAAATAAGACTAATTTGACTTTTTCTTTTAATAAACTTTTTTTTTCTTTTACTTTAAAAAAGGTTAAACTTTTTTATGTTTTTCAGCTTACATTGGGGGTAAAGTAATTAATTCACAAGAATTTACTAATTTCCTTTTAATTTTCTTATTTGTATTTTTACATTTATATAATTGAAACAAATCACCGTTTTAAACATATATTGGTTTGTGTTTAAATAATTATAGATTTGTTAAATAATAATATGCAGTACAAAGTGTTTTAAATGTAATTCTCAAATGGGGGAAATAAAAAAAATTAAATTTAATTTAAGGGAGCATGCATATTTATTTATTTAATCATTTTTAACTGTTTAATTAAACATCAACCTCAATTAATATACTGATATTTCTAACTCATTTCATGTTCTTGAATTAACAAAGAATATGTATTTATATATTTAAATTCTTTACCTCCCAACACACACACAATTATATGTGTGTGTGTGTGTGTTTATATATACTGTAAAATAAATATGATGCTCAATAACATATAATCCTAATTGCTGATTTTTATTTACTGTACTTTGAGGTAAAAGAAAAAAAAAAATTATTATTGTATTATTAGAACGTGAGGTCTATTTATTTCAATAGAAAAAGATAATACCAAATGAAAACAATTTTTGTTTCTACTGAGGTTCTTGATTTTATTTTACTTTTTATCAAGTTAATATATATATATATATATATATATATATATTAAAAATAAAATTGAACAAAAACTTGTGAAAGGAACTTTGAGATTAATGGAATAACCGTTGCTAAGGAGCGCAATTTCATATTTTAAAGGAAAGAGTCAGTTATTTATTTTTGGCAGTGCAAATTCTCCAGAGGTTTTGCTATCGAAGTTGTTAGACGAGAAGTGACGGGTTCGATTCGCGGTCGTACTTATCGGTCTAGTCATTAGGAATTTCCCGTGGTTATCTTTAAAATCGCTGGATTTCGGACTGGGATTCCTTAGAAAGATTCCCCACGGATGATATTGGTAGCCTCGCAAAAATATAAACCTTGTTGGCAAACTTGCTAAACTTTTTTTATATAAACTATTATGTATTTTCAAATCATAATAAACTGCAAAATTGGAAACCCAATTGGCAAAATTATATATATATATATATATATATTTTTTTTTTTTTTCTTCAAGAAAAGGGGAAAAATTACATTTTCTAATTACGATAGACTTATTCATATTATAAAACTACTTGGCGAGCTTTTTTTAAAAATGAAAACTAGAATACATGTTTATGTATTATTAAAAAAAAAAAAAAAAAAAAAAAAAAAAAAAGCTAGTTAGCATAGGTGGACTCTGCTGAGTTCCCCATTATATGTATGTTCTCATAAATTTCTAGTACAAAACATATTATATTCATGTTAAGAGAAATGAATTTGACCAATAGCTTGACACAGTGACAGAATAAAATGTCCGCCTAATAGGCTACCCACCGTTCAGTTCGATATATTTATCTTATTCTAATCTATTAATTTATTTGATTGGGGTCAATTTCGTAGTTTATTTTCATGCTACTATTTCAAATGCAATAATCCCCAAAATGCATATTTATATGGAATATCGCCCCATTTTACTATGTTGATAAAATCTTAAATTTCGAATAACTTAGAAATTTCCCGTTAGAATATTTGCAGTCAATTATATTCAAACAGGTGTCATAAATGTTATTTTGAAGTTGTCTGACACTGACGTAGCTAGACCGCACTGGGGGGGGGGGGGGGGACTTTTTTTTTCTTTTTTAATATCTCTTTTGTGAAACTGTTTGATATTTACAATATACGATTATTTCTACTCTCTTGTATATTCAATAAAATAAAGTATTGTATTCGTAAAAATTTTCGGTTTTCGACGGATTTACACGTTTTGACAGGTCCGGAACAATTTAACCATTTTTAGAAAATGTGTGTCTGTGCGTGGGACAAAAAGTTTTATGGCAACTGTATTTCAGGAACTAGTGCACAGAATTTCATTTAAATTCATATGTAGTTGCACCTTGACATAAATTAATGCCTATCAACTTTTGGTGCAGATCACTCGACAGGTGGTGCTGCTAGACTGCAATTTGTTCGATTTAAGGGAAGGCTACATCTCAAGGTCTGTTATATATATAACCGAACAAAACACAGAATATGAGAAGGTCTTTATGAAACATCAAACTAAATGAATTTTGGTGCAGATCCGCTGAGAGATGGCGCTGTTGTACTGCAGTTTTCCTCGTTAACGGGAAGGCTATATCTCAGACTTTATTGGATATAATTGCACAAAACTTGGATTATAAAAAGAAAAATACATGAAACAGTTTGCTGATTGTATTCGGGTGCATATCGGCCGGCAGGTGACGCTGATGTGCTGGAAGTAACGCTCTTGAATAGGGAGGCTAAATTATAACTTCTATTGCATATTAATGCACCAAATTTGATATGCGTGATAACCATTATGAAAACTATCCTGACTTAATTTGGGAGCATATCAGCCAATAGGTGGCAGTGCTATTACTGACCTATGATTTTCCATATGACTACATCTCAGCATCTGTTGATTAAAAATGCGTAAACCTGTTTGGACTGCAAGCTGAGCGTACATCTCTAAGAACTTTAAGCATTTGGTCATTGTTCTAAATTAGTAAAATTCCTGTTCTGTGGTGTAGGCTGTTCATGAGTACAAAAAACTGGTTTATTCGATTGCTTCAAGAATAATAATTGATTATTGACTTTTATTCGGCTGTTTCCAGAATATTCATTAAATAAAATGCATGCATCTAGAACCTACAAGTCTTTACGAATTACTTTCTACGTGCAACAAATTTTGTAACTATCAATATTCACGCTAATATTAATTTCTGTTAAAATCTGTATGACGGAAAGTTATATATAATTGCAAAAAAATTTGTATTTTCGGTCATCATGGATATAATATTCGTGGATATTCCAAAAGGGAAAGGCACATAGAAACACCAAAATGAGAGATGAACAACAACTGTTGTAACAAACTTAGATGTAAAATTGCAACGTTCTACGTCTACTTGTTTTTGAGTTATATGAGATACACACTCACATACGTACACACAGACGTCACAAAAAATCGCATAAATTCGTAGATATCACAAAAGCGGGAGTTTATGTCAAGACAAAATTGGTAAATAACAATTCCAAATATAAATTTGCAACTCTCTATGAAGAGCTTTCTGAAGTTTCAAATATACAACGTATTTTCCAACCATTTACTTTTTTAAAACCTTGGCTGAAAGTCAGGGACCACTTGTAAATTATTCTTCTTCGATTGCGAGAATATTTTACCACACTCACTAACCTTAAAAGAATATTGTCTTGGAGAACACTCTATCCACCATGCTTTTCCTTGTAAATGAATTCTGTTATCTATTAATCTTCTTTCTACTTTTTTTTTTCTTTGTTCAAATTGCCCTGTGTAAAAGAATTTAACTTTTTTATTCTTTTTATTTATTTCTTTTCTTTCCTTCTTCCTCCTTTTTTTTTTTTTTTTAACTTTGAAATATTTTTTTTTTTTTTTTTTTTTTTTTTAATGTGTAAATAAGGCAACAAACCAGCCTTTTTCAGCGCCCTTCTCCATCTGGCGCCCGGGGCAAGTGCCCCGCTCGCCCCCGTCTAGTTTCGGCCCTGGTTTTAGCTATAATTACACGTTTTGAGATACCATAAATCCAAAAATCAGGTTTTTGACGGTCGTTTTGTGTGTTTGTCTGTTTTTTTTTTTTTTTTTTTTTTTTTTTTTTTTTTTTTTTAAGATTAAATAAAGAAATAAATATACACATTAGTCTGAACATATTTAAAATTTTAAATAGTTAAAAAAAAAAAAAATGAAATAACGGCAAACACTTTCATTAAAAGGTTAAGATAGATAAAATAAATAAATATGTGGTTTAAAAAAAAAAAAGCTTGAATTAAATTACCCATTTATATGGGTAAGAGAAAGTAATAAATAAATAAATAAATAAAATAAATAATAATTATAAATTTTTGAAACAACGCCATACAATGCAAGAACTCTCAACAATTGTTTTGGTTGAAAGAAAATATACGACTCTTTGTCAGGCGAATAAAGTAGTCACATTCTGTAAACATAGCGATAACGCACAAACTGCACAAACACCAACTTTGTTCATTCCTACTTTTTTCGCCTGACGAAGGGTCGTGTATTCTTTCGATCTGAAACAATTGTTACCAGTTCTTACATTATATGATGTTGTTTCAAAGTTTTTGTACTTATTACTTTTAAATTCCATTTCTGTAGGTGCTTTTTACAAATAAAATAAATCACTATTCTTACCATGATGAACTTTAATCACATAATATAAATTTCAGGCATTCAATTTATATTAACGGAAATTACATTGCTGACAGACAGATGAATAGATGAATTGAAATTCTAATAACTTTCAAAGGTAGTTGGAAAGTGTTAAAACTCTTCGGCAATTTCAATTCACAGCCTTTATTGTATCTGAATATTTTGTCATGGCCATGCAACAAATCAAACCATATTCTATAGAATATATATATACTCTATAGAATATGGTTTGTGTGTGTGTATAAGATATCATAATATGTTATTAATCATACAGTATACTAAAAATAGTAAACAACAAAAATAACTTGTAACAAACTTACATTTAAACACAAAATTGTAGAACTTAAACTTTATTTGAAGTAAAACTAAATCAAAAACTTAATACACACACACAAAAAAAAAAAAGTTACAATAAGTAAAATTAATTGTTTAAATAAATGAGCTAAAAGTCATCACAAGATAATTTAAATTGTTGAAAATTAATTCTAATTGGTCTATGTGGTATTCGGTGGCATTAAATCTTCTGTTATTCTGGTTACTGATGTGTTAAAAAGTAATAATAATAATAATAATAATAATATATATATATATATATATATTAGACTACATCTTTTAACAAAACATCTGGGACACAGTTGTCCACTGCAGGGGATACGGACAAAAGCCCCACCGGACAAAATCCCCACGGACGAAATCCCCCCGGACAAAATCCCCACAGGACAAAAGCCCCACCGGACATAATCCCCACCGGACAAAAACTTCACCGGACGAAATCCCCACCGGACATAATCCCCACCGGACAAAAACCCCACTTAGCCCGGACAAAGGCCCTACGTATGATATTTTGGATAAAATTAACATTTCAAAATTAAACTCGTTACAAAATAAATTATTCAATAAATCTGTTACTTTTCCCACTAGAAACTCGGTGTGATAGTTCATAGTTTATTAAAGGTATTAATTGTTAATTGTTTTCTTATCTGTACTAAATTCTTCACGGGTTATTATTAATTTAATTACAAATTAATTCTTTTTTGTTAACGTGGATTTCGGTGACATTTAATCTTCTGTTATTCTTAATTTTACTATGTTTTTGTGGTCCACAAATCAAATGAGGTTATTTTCGAAAGTGCAAAATTATTAGTTGGCTCGATAAGGGGGGGGGGGGGGGGGCAAAAAATTGAAATTAGCGTGAGATTGTTTAAAATTTGTACATGTAGATTTTGGGGGCCTATAAATAGATGAGGATATTTTCGAAAGTCTAAAATTATTAGGAAGATCTGAAAGGGGGGGGGGGGCGAAGGGGTAAAAAATAGAATTGGCGTTAGCTCGTTCAAAATAGGTACATAAGGGTTTTGGGAGTCTACAGATCGAATGAGAATATTTTCGAGAGTGTAAAATTTTTAAGAGGAGCGGGAAGGGAGGGCGAAGGGGCAAAAAAGTAAAAATACCGTTAGACCGTTTAAAATTGGGGCATATAGGTTTTCGACCTACAAACAGGATGAGAATATTTTCGAAAGTCTAAAATTATTAGAAAGGGCGAATGGGGGGGACGAAGGGGCAAAAATTAGAAATTGAGTTAGATCGTTCAAAATAGGAATATAACTGTTTTGGGGGTTTACAAATCGAATGAGAATATTTTAATATTGGAATGTTTTATAATAATGAAAATAGACACACACAGACAAAATTTGTTGAAATAATTTTCGGCTTTCATGGTGTGTGAAACATGTATATTTATGCATGTATGAAAACGCATTCATAATACATATATAAATATGTATATATAAGAGAAAGCATTAAACAGATTACTTTTTATGTCGAATATATATCGTGTAAACTGTACATGCACACCATATGATGTACTAAAAAAATTCGTACAACACTGAAAATTAATATTAAGTAGTTTTCCCATTTATATACTTCACATTGAATCAGAAATACTTTGTGACACCCTGTTAGTCAATCATTTACGCTAATCATATCTTATTTCACAGATATTTGTATTGGTATTGGGAGTAAAGGCGAAAGATTGCACTAAGGTCCTAGACCTGAAGGGGAGTGCCTTCCGTGGGGGTCTTTCTAAGGGGTCCTAGCGCGCATTTACACAAGTTTTGGTGAAAACCACGGAAAGCACCGAACGGCTCGGTCGACGAGAGCGACCTGTGATCGAACTCGTAATCTCACGTCTACCAGTTTACAGGACAGGACCTCTCGAGTGCTAGCGGGCCCTTATTTTACAGGAAAAATTATTTTGTGTACATCAAATATATGTATATTAATTTTGTTACATCGTATTTAGTAGAAAGGTACCAAATTGTGCTCTAAATATGTACTTCGCATAGAATATAAGAATTATTTTAATTAGTTCCTTTTTCGATAATTATTAGTAGGAAACATTTTTATATATATATATATTTTTTTTTTTTCTGTTAAATCCAAACAGTAATATTATATATAATACAATATTGAATTATCTTAAATAATTCAATAATTAAAAAAAAAAAATCTATTTTTAATAATTAAATTACGTATTATCAATTAAAGTATTTTATTTAATGAATTTTAACCTTAAAAAAAAGAAAGAAAAAAAAAAAAAAAAGAAAGATATAAGCATTCTTTTTTCTTTTAAATTTTTTTTATTAAAAATATTTTACAATAAGATTCACAATTAAAATCTGAAACATTATTAATCAATCAATGTCTTTTTTATTATTATTATTATTATTGAAATGTATATTTTTAATAATTTAAATAGTTTTTCAATTTGGTCTTTTAAATTAAATAATTTTAATTGGCTCTTATTTCTATGATCAATAATAGTAAAAAATCTTTTGATGTTTAAGAACATTTTGAAATAGTATTTTTATTTAAACGACCAAACAACAGTATTAAGCAATCTCAACTAATTAAATTATTAATATATATATATATATATAATAATAATAATTAAATTAATTTTTAATTAAAATATATTACTATAAATTATGTATATACATATATATATATATATATATATACATATAATCATTTATAGTAAAAGAATCATTTTATATTAAAAAAAAAAAAAAAAAAAATCTTCGTGGTGATTCTGGTAGTGTTAAAGCCGGTTGATAACTTGAGTGTCCTACACCTGCGTGAAATGCTCTCCGGGGTGGGAATAGAGGGCGGGAGCCTTAGCCTATACTTGCGAAAGTTTCGAAGAAAACCACAGGAAACTCTCAACGGCTTGGTCGACGAACGCGACTTGGGATCAAACTTAACACTTCCATTCTACTAGCATCGATTACCGCTCGGATGTTTAAATAAACTTTTTAACTGAAAGTCCAAACAACAGTATTAAACAATCTCACTTAATTGAAATCTTAAAAATTTTATTTTTAATTAATAAATTAGTTTTTACTTAGAATATTTCATTAAATATTTTTAAAACTAGGTTTTCCTTATCATTCATATATATATATATATATAAAATCTTTTATTATTAAAAGTATTTTAAAACAGATTTTTTTAAATTAATATTAAAACCCAAAACAATAGTATTAAATAATCTCGACTAATTTATTATATGTATATATTATATGTATATTAGTTAAATTAGTTTTCTAAAATTTTTAGTTAACTTTTTAAAACTTATATATATATTTTATTTTACTTTTTAATCATTCATAGAAAATAAAAATATTATTTAAAAAAAAAAAAAAAATAGGTTTTCCATTTAAAAGCTCAAATAGTTCTATTAAACAAATTAATTTAAACATTAAAAATTTTCACTTTTATTAAATAAAGATGTTTTTAATATATATTTTATTTTTTTAATTTTTTGTCTATAATTTTTCACATAATATTATATATATACACACAAAGTATTTTGACAGAAATTAAAAGCATCCATATACATTCATCTACACATACAATGAGTAGTAATGATGGCTAAATTTTAGCAGAAGTTTAAAAGATCATAAAAAATTTAGAGATTGCCTAAAAGCTATTCGCTTACTCCCGCCATCTGTTTACCTTCAACAAAAGAGGGGGGCATATTTATTAGGTCTTTGCATAAATTCGTGCGGTTTTTTATTGCTTCATTTCATAAAAATACATCAAATCAAATGACAATTTTTAATCAAAATACTCTCCATTACTTTCTACAACCTTTGCCCACTTTTCGGGTAACAAATGTATACCACGGCGATAGAAGCTCTCGTCTTTGGAGGCAATAAAATGATCCGCGTCCGCACGAACTTTTGCAACGACCTAATAAATAAAACTGACAATGACAGACTTTCACAGTCCGACTTAATATTTTTTCTTACTGACAGCTTTAAAAAAAAGCAGTTAATCGATTAGGGAATCGATTAAAATATTAATTTAATTAATTTAATTAAAGTAGATCTCTTGATCGATTAGGGAACGGGGACGTGCTGTCTGGGACGATACCTCCCATATCTTCAAATGGGGAATTAATGAGCTACCAAGTGTAAGATGTGTTCGCAAATAGCACTGTTCGGAAGTAACACGTAACGAAAAGAAATCTACTTTTTTTTTTTTTTCATACACCTCCTCCCCCCCTCCAAGGTGTCGACAACCACAACCCTCACTATCTTTCTCTAAAGTGTAAGTGTATACAAAATGACATGGTAATCTGTAGAAGTTTTCAACACTTTTCTTTTCAGTCTGTCCCCTAGCCTCCTCCCCAAATATGCATGTAACTCTGAAAGAATAAAATAAAATAAATAAATAAATACACACACACACACACACACACACATATATATATATAATATGAATAAAAAGAAGGTAAACTATGTGAAACAAGGACAAAATCCAAATAGAGGTGCCAATTATTACGATTTGTCTGTAATTATTACGGATTTACGGCAATAATTACGGCATTACGGACAACATATAAAAATTACGGATTATACGCTTTTAAAAAAATCGCGGATATCGATCGTTAAGAAAAATGAATCCCTACTAACGATCGACGATAAAACGCACAACGGAAGCTTTCCAATTCTCAATCTTCCTGCATCCACAACATAATTCTCAATATTCATTTTAAACTTGCTTTATTAGATTCTAGAAACTATAAAGAAATAGAATTATACAATATTTCTCGCCGATGTAAATTTTTTTACCCCCCCCCCCCACCTCTTTTCTTATCTCCATCTATCCATCGGTGATTAAAAGCTCTGCCTTTAGTTTGCCGATTTTTCTCCATCCTCCATCAACAACATAAATGTCAATATTCATTTTAAACTTGCTTTATTAGATTCTAGAACCAATAAAGAAGTAAAATTGATTCACTTCTCATTCATCTAATTATTTATATTTTTACCCCCACCCCACCCCACCTTTCGAGCTAGTGATTAAAGCTTACTTTTAGAACCAAAAAAGTGATAGAAGTGCTCAATATTTCTCACATATGCAATTATTTTTAGGCTTTATTACTGAACGTGATGAATCTATTTGTTTTTCCTTAATAAATTTAAAATACATACTGTATCATCAAAATATGCTAGATGCAAAAAGAAAAGAACAATGTTTTAGTATTTAATGCCATAAAAACAGCTGCCTGAAAGAAAAAAAAATGACTATTAAAAAAATAATAATAGTAAATAAAATAAATTTTTGTAACCCCCCCCCCCCCCCCCGCAAAGAAAAAAAAAAATAATTTTGTAAGTAGGTAAAGAAATACATATTTATTTACTTTTGTTCAGAAAATTTTCTAATTTTCTAATTAATATATTATATATTTGTTTACAAAAACTGTGCAATTCGTTATTATATGTGAGTTTCTGCGTAAAAAAATATTCCGTGAGGCGGTTCACGTTTCATAAATGCATAACTCTGATTACTGATAGCTGTTATTGAAACTTGGCACCTCTATCCAAACAAATAAAACAGAAATAACAAGAAGGAGCAGAGACCGCCACGGTTTAAGATGGGTGGAGCGGATTAAACCACTTTGTTGGGCGTCCAACCTTTCCGAAATCCTTTTCAAGAAAAGAAAAGAAAAAAGTAGAAATGAACATAACTACATCTATATTTAATATATATGCATATTAGAGTGAGTGATAATTAAAGAAAAGTTCATTAAAATTTGTTAAAAAAAAAAAAAAAAAAAGAAGTATTTTCTACTTTTTATAATCTGTAGAAATTTGATATAAAAACTGCATTTTTTTTCTCTGTCTCCTACCCCCCCCCCCCTCCTTCGGTTCCATTCTGATATATGTAATTCTAATTATACTATTCAAAATTCTAATGGATAATTAAACAAAGCTTCAAAAATTCTGTAAATGATTTTCGTCTGAAAAAAATAAATTTGTGTTTTGCTTGGGCCTATAATACCGTGTCTGATAGATCATTTGAATGGACGAAACTTTTGAAATTAATGTGTTTGCGAAACAGTTTTCCTTTCAATCTATTTTAGTATATCCAGACTTTTGAAACACCCTGTATAAATAAAACTAAATAATAATAAGAAGCAACAGAGGCCACCACGGCTCATGACGGGTAGAGAGATTCAAACAAGTATTACATGAGCCCAATTTTTTCCAAATGCTCTGCAAGACCATAAAAAGAAAATACAAGAAAAAATTTTGAAAAGTGAAGATTTTTATACTATTATTAAGAGAAAAAAATTATTATTTTATAATTATTCATAGTTTTTGAAATCACATTTTTATGAACTAAATAAATGATATATACTATATATTAAAATATTAACTATTTTGTACAGCTATACTTAACATAATATACATATTATAGTGAAAACATTTCATTGAAATTTGTAGAAAAAAAAAAAAAAAAAACTCATATGCCCCTCTAGCCCGCAGTAATTTGTTCAAATTTGCTTTAAAAAACTACATTTTTAATCCTAAACCCCTCCCTATCAGATATATGTAACTCTCAGTATATATTACTTAAAACTCTAATGATAATTAAACAAAGTTTCATTAATATCTTCAAAATATATATATATATATACACTGGTCAAAAAATTTTAAGGATCAGCCCGTTTTCTCTTTCTCTTCTTTTGCACATAATTTTTAAACAAATAAACATATGAACATAAAATTTGGATGGCCTGTTCATTATCGTATTATTAACCGAATCTTATGTAATTTTAGCATAAGAATAATTTTTAAGCTAATAAATATTCATTTTTCTCGCAAAAGTAAGCTTTGGAAAAAATGAAAAATTTCAACAAATTTAGGAAAGAACACATAATGAAAAGTGGTGTTAAGGATGCATTAGAGATAGGTAAAGACGCTCATACCTTGAAATGTTAAACTAAATCTCGATTTTTCTTTTTGTATTAACTTTTCTTTTACTTTTATAATGAACTTTTTAAAAATATATAATTACTAATTTGTAAACTATACTCAGCACTAGAATAATAATGATGTCGAAAAATAATTGTATAATGAACATCTTATCCAATTTTCATGTTTGTATGCATATTTTTTAAAAAGTTATTCACATGCGAAAAGAAGAAGAAAAAAGAAGAAACAGAAAATGAATGCAGGTAGAAAGATTTGGTTGTAATCTAACATAGAAACGCGTGTGCGTCTTTACCTATCTGTAAGGCATCCTTATGACCATTTTTCATTAAGTGTTCTTTCCTAAAATTATTGAAATTTTTCATTTTTTTAAAAGCTTACTTTTGAGAGAAAACTGAATATTTATTAGCTTAAAAATTATTCTTATGCTAAAATTACATAAGATTCGGTTAATAATATGATAATGAACAGGCCATCCAAATTTTATGTCCATATGTTTATTTGTTTAAAAATTATGTGCAAAAGAAGAGAAAGAGAAAACGGGCTGATCCTTAAATTTTTTTGACCAGTGTATATATATATATATATATTTATCTTGCTATACTCACTGTGGTCCACTTTAGCCCCCCCCCCCCCCCAAGTATATTTGAGCTTTAGTGGGGTTTTTGTCCGGTGGGGATTTTGTCCGATGGGGCTTTTGTCCGGCGGGGATTTTGTCCGGTGGGATTTTGTGCGGTGGGGCTTTTGTCCGAAACCCCCACTGCAGATATTTTCTTCTACTATAAGCGGCATTTCTCAAAGCATCGTTTGTTTTCAAAGCAACAATACCAACTTTGACACGTCGAAAAAGTTCCTGAAAACACTGTTTGAGGCACAGATGACAGAACACAGAACCGGTGAAGTTGATGAGATTTCTAGTAAAAAACCTTCATTTTTAGATAATAGAATGGCTAAATCCTGAAAGAAGATAAGGGGGGGGGGGGGAACACGCGCTTTGCAAAGATTATAAATGTTTTCCAAGAGCATCCCATTGCATCATTTAATATTCCATGGTATTTGCTTGCATGATAACACTTCAAATAGATTTTGTTTCTAATAGGAAAAAAATAGAAAAATCGCAAAAATTATTTTTGTACCTTTATTTTTGTATGTATTGTATAAAAGCAACAAGCCTACAAAACTACTTTTTTTAAACATTTTCCAACAAGGTTGAAAAGTGTTAATGACTTCGTTTTGTCTGTCTGTCCGTGCTCTAACACCCGTAAATATGTTTAGAATTTCTTGAAAATGATGTATGTTATTCAAGTTCACAATCGGATGTTCCCTATTGAAAATGGAGTTAATATCTCTATTGGTTTGTGTACAGGGACGCCCAAAAGTATCCAAAAGCATTGTGTTCTATGAGAGGCTTCTATAAACCATATTTTAATACCTTTACTGTACACAAATCGTAATGAAATTGAAATATATTATTCATGTTTACTATCGGATGTTTCATATATAAAACAGAGTAAATATCACCATTGGTTTGTGTACAGGGTCACTCGAAAGTATTCCAAAGCATTGCGTTCTATGAGAGGTATTTCTATAAACCAAATATTAATAACTTTACTTCCTAACAAAGCTTAATGAAATTGAAATATGTTATTCATATGCACAAAATAATGTTTTCTATAGAATATAGTATTATCAACATTAGATTTACAGGGCCACACAAAAATATTCAGTTACATTAAGAATGCATCAAGAGCTATTAATATAAATTTGCTGGAATTGCCCTTTCGTTTACATTAAGCGGTTTAACACTTTATAACAATTTTTAATTGTGAATATGATTTCAATTTGTGTATCTGTCTGTTTGTCTGTCCATCGTCGTTCTGTCCGTGCTATAACAACTCCCGCAAATATGTATGGAATGTCTTGAAACTGATTTATGTTATTCAAGTTCACTATCGGATGTTCCCTATCTAAAATGGAGTGAATACCTCTACTAGTTTGTGTGTACAGGGGCACGAGTATAGTGAGAATTACGTACGTCTGAAAAAATGTTGTTTTTTTTATAAAATTTCTACAGATTATGTAAACTGGTGCGCATATGAGTTTTTTTTTTTTTTTTAATATACAAATTTTAGTGAAATTTTGTTTCATTATCACTCACTCTAATATGTATATAAATTAAATAAAGCTGTAATTATGTTCATTTTTACTTTTTCTTTGTTGACTTTGAAAAAGATTTTGGAAATTGGGTGCCAGGCAAACTGGTTTGATTGGCGGAAAAAAAGTCACTAGAAAAAAAGTTGCCGAAAAAACAAACAAAAAAAAAAAAAAAAAAAAAAAAAATATCACGCGGAAAAAAAATCACCGGAAAAAAAAGTCACCAGAAAGAAATTTATTAAAAAATAAATAAATAAAAATACGTTTTTAGTTTTGAAATGCGTTTTAAAAGCTTCTAAGAATGTTTTATAGTTAGAGTGAATAGGACTTCATTTTGTCTTTCATTTTGTCTACCTGTTAACTTCTATGATCACGGTCTAATTTCCGCTAATATTTATTGAATTTAATAATATTAGAGATGGCTTGAAACTGGTATATGTTATTCAAGTTTTCTATGACATATTCTGTGTTCAAAATTGTATAATTAGAGTAACTAATGGATATAGACGAACTTGCAAAATATTTCTGATGCATTAAAGTCCATGATCGGTATTTTTAAAAGCATACTTTAACATTTTATACTGAAACACTTTGTGTTCTTTGCAGGTGTTAAGAAAAGAGCCTGTGTCTTTTTATTCTAGGAAAACTCGGCAAAAGGATGTTTATATGCATATAAAAAGATAACATTTAGAAAATTAAGATAAATAAGAATAACACGAAATATTTCTTTAATAATATAATATATGCATCTTCCATCGGCCTGACATAAAGGGCATTTAGAGGAGAAGACGTATAATAGAAATTTTAATAAACAATTTTGAATCTTACAAGTTTTATTTCATACGAATGGAATTTTATGAGGATCTATTATATAAATTTACAATTAATATTTTAATGTTATTCATTTTTAAAATTTCAAAAGTAGTTTTAGTTTATAATTTAATAGTAGTCTAAAATAAAATGTCGTATGCTTATCATCTATTGAAAATAATTAAAGCATTTTAAAATAGCGCATGGATAGAAAAGTCAGAAGAATCACATATTGAATGCGTTTCTAATTTATTTATTTTTAGAAATTACATTGAGATAATATATATATATATATATATATATATATATATATATATATATATATATATATATATATATATAATCTAGAACGAATAAGTTGTCATTTTATAACCCCTAAACTAGAAATTTAAATTTCTGAGCTAGGCGTATAAGGTAAACGATGGAACTGAATAAACGAAATGATCGAGAATTTCTAGCTTATACTTTTCAAGATGGTGAAACGATACATTATATTATGAATCCTTTTTATTGCTAGAAATTCTCACTTTGATTTCTATAATTGATTTATAAACTTGGATTACAGTTTCTAAAATTTGCCTGTACTGTTCGCATTTATTTGC